>OX328127.1:80461669-80481669 GCA_946811695.1 Gonocerus acuteangulatus | reverse complement strand
AATTTCGTCAAAATCAGACCATTTTCGAGCCGGTGTGGGACCGAAAAGACAATATATATATATATATATATATATATATATATATATATATACAGTAAGACCTCGATTATCCGGGACTCTATTATCCGGGATTCCAATTAGCCGGAGTCTCGATGGGGGAATTTTTATTCCTTCTTTAAATATTATGTACATATAAGTATGTACAAACAAACAAATTTATTGAATTATTTTTATTTTTATCAACTAAAGCATTTGATTTCATGATTATGTATTAAATATTTGTATGTGTGTAATGACGATTATGTACATAAATATGAACATAAATTAATTACGTACATTGTAAACTAAGGAATGGTAAAACAGCACTATTTTCGGAAGAATGTGATGATTCCATATTTCTGCAAGCATCTCAATGGCGAAAATATTAGAACACGACTATTATGACCCGGAAACCTCTCAAGACGGTGAAACGGAATCATTTCTTGAAATCTCCAAAGTTCATCCGGATTTCAACCATGTTGATAGGGATGACATGAAACATTGGCTGGAATGTGACATGAATGAAGAGGGATCTGAAAAACTTACAGAAACTGAGATAGGAGATCCGCACCGAAAAAAACGAGCCTTCGACCTCTGCGCAGAACGACCAAGGAAATGAGAGCGATGAAAACGATTCGCTTATCATTCAAGAAACGAAAATAAAGCACAACCAGGCATTGGAGGCTGCAGAACTTCTGCTGAAGTATTCTGTGCAGGAGATTGCCGATTTTAGCAGAATTATCTTGTTACGGGCGATCAGAACAGATACAAGAAAATAATTATGTAACAAAAAACAACGAAAAATTACTGACGTTCTTGGAAACAAAATTTAATTTGAACTTGAGTTTATTTTTGCACTTATACAAATTATTAATTAATAAAACGTTTACATACACATTTCTCAATGCAAATTAAAAGGTTTACATGACATCTTGTACCCAGTGTTTCTTTACAACCTTATAATGCAGCAAATTTAGTCAATAAAATATTGAGTTTCGATTATCCGGGGTTTTCGATTATCCGTGGACCACCCTCCCCGTCATTACCCCGGATAATGGAGGTCCTACTGTATATATATATATATATATATATATATATATATATATATATATATATATATGTACACAATTTAAATCACCGTTATGTTATCATATCTGAAACGTGAAATTTTTTAGTCGCCACTTGAGTATTGCGTCATGAGGTGAACCTCATGAGCTGGTTTCCTCCCTATTAAGGGAGATAGGAACCGCGCTAAAAGATATTTAATAAAGAAAATAGTTGACATGCCAGAATAACTTCACAGACCTATAATTGAAGTTCAACCACCTAAAACCGCGAAATAACCTGAAGTTTATAGCTCAGAAATAAAAATCATATCGATCTATCTACATTACATTATTATGTATTTTTCTTAAAGAATTCGGTTTATACCAAAATATATATGAGGAAAAAAATAAATAAAGCTCTAAAAAAAATACTAAAAATATCAATAAAACATTATTATACATGTTTAGGGCACACAAAAAACGTCGAAGCTAGTATAATTCCTTTAGGAATTAATATTTACTAGGTCATCCTAAAATCCATTTCTTAATTTTTCATGAGATTTGATGAATTTCCAAAAAAAAAGTAGTTTTTTTAGTGAAGAAAAGAGAAAGGTTTTTAGAAAAGAAATTAACTTGATGACACTTCACCCATTTTGAAATTCATCGCCACAAATGTAGTACATTCCTTACACAAACTGCAGGATTGTGGTATAGGTATAAATAATTTAAGAGAAATGTCAAAAAATAATAGGAGTTGAAAAAAGAGAAAAACATTCATACATGCACAAAAAATATTAAGAAAGTACCATGGATAGGAGAAAAAAAATAATCGGTATTTATAACCTTGAAGTTGTTTGGCCTAAAATTCCAAACAAATATTATTATGCCCCACATTAATTAATGCCCATTTTCGTGCTTGGTTGCTCTAGCTACTCGGAGTGAAGTACCATATTGTTGTATTCGAGAACTACATTCATAAGTAAAAGCTCCTCCATGAGAAGGTATGGTTTGAGAACTAGGTGTTTTAGTATTGGGGCAGCCATGAAGAGTACCCTCGGGGACACCTAGCTACCAAAGGGATGATCCAGCTGACCATACCCGATAGAATGGGGTCTTATATCTACATCAGACTCAGTGTTCTTACTCATATTTTCAAAAGGACAAAAGTCTGAAACATAAATGGTCATCGAAAAGCGGGAAATTTATTCCATAATTATAATTACAAGCAGACATTCCCGGAGTAAGGTCTCTCTTGCAGAAACTGCGTCTTCTTAGCGAGTTTCCGTATCGTTCTTATCTCTAGAATCATTTGGAAATGGGAACAGAAATATTTAATGTTTCGTTTTAATATTTTTAAGGAAACTCTAAACACCTACTACCGTAAAATCCTGCAGAATGATATATTAGGCGCTTCAATTTAGTACGAACTTTTTGTCATGTAATTATCTTGTTTCATTGACGAATTAATTTTACTGCTAATTGGGATTTTATGAAATCAGCCATTACATTCACCACAAAATCCTAGCCCGTTACGAAAAATATAAGAAAATCCTAGAATTTCTCTTTTTTTTTAGAGTGAAATATTTTTTCTAATACTTCCTTAAATCCAAATGTAAAAAAAAATCATGTTTGTTCAGATTAATTTCAAACTTCTAAATGAATAACTACACCAAAAATTAGGTGGAATAATATTATCAACACTTCTGGAAAACTTTTACAGATATATGAAAATTGTGGCATTCGATTCCCCAAGCTAAAAAAGAAAAAAAAACTGAAAAGCGTACCTGCAAGCCTTATAGCGCAAAAACGGAAGCGCTAGGGTTTTTTTGCGGGTATTTATCTCAGAAAACAATGTTCCGTTAGACGGATTCTCATAGTTAACCAGCTTGACGTTTCAAATTAAATATTTAAATTTAAATTTTTAACGTCCATTTATTATTAACTACGAATTTTAGGACAGGTTATCCATAGGTTACCAACCTTTTCTAGCCAGGCTAGGGGTGATGCCTTTTCTTTTTGTGAACGAAAATCCACCACCCCTAGTGGGAACCGAACCCACGACCTTTGGCATGGAGTGGTAAGTGCTCAGGCCTTAACACTCACGGCTAACGGGGCTCCAAACAAAATTAAATAAAGTACTTTTGTAATGTATTATTAAATTCGAATACTTTTTCGGAGGTCAAAAATTATAAATTTGAACTACCGTTATTTTCATGAGCTATGGGCATTAGAACGTGAAATGTTTCAGTCAGCACTTTCGTTTCGCGTCGATGGGTCGGTCTCGTAAGCATGTTTTCACCCTTTTAATCCAATATTTTTTTTTATTCAGACAGCTAGTTAAAGCAAACTCGAAGTGAAATCAATTGTTGGCCTATCGTATTTTCTCAACGTAAAAAACTAAAATGTTTGTATAAATTTGTTGCTACAGGGCCGCACAAGCATATTTTCAATCTGAGACCTAAAACAAGGACTAACGCTGTAATGGTGTGTATGTTGGGATCGCATGATTTGCTTAAGGCATAATTTATTCTGCTTGAGTTTGGTGCAATGCCTAGGGAGATTGCGTGATTGGGTAAGGGATAGTCAGCGCCTAGGTGTTTCACTGCTTCATCGGCTAGAATCCAACACATACTACACCAATCTTAGAATATAGACCGACAGCCGGTAACCGCACGTTTCACGAAGTGTTTTATGCACCTTGAAATTTTGCTATGATGTACCTCTTAGGTAGATAAGAAGGTAAGTATGCGTTGGCTGGACTTACCGTGGAATACCAGGAAATGCGTATAGGGGAAAGGTGTAAAAAAATATTTCCCAAAAATAGAGTTTTATTCAGAACCGAACTATCTTTAATGTAAAATTAAGACAATTTTCCAATGAATAATAAATAAGGCCGACGCTTTTAAGAGGTATAACATGTAAACAAAAAAAAATATATATATAATAATAATAAAAATGGTTTTTATTCTAACACAAGCTGTTACCCTGTGTGCCATGCAACACCTAATTTCTGCCTATGGCTCTCCCCGTATAAATATCTACAGGAAAATCGGTCAAACGATGTGAATTTGTTTTAGTTCATAATGATACCCGGCAGAGGCCAGCAGAACAGTACATCATCTAACAGCCGACAGAGGCCAGTAGTTGTCGAATCAAAATGGCCGACTGAATGGTTCAGTGTAGCCAATTTGACATTTTGACGAAATGTTCAGTGTAGCCAATAATAAACAAGGCCGGCACTTTTAAGGGGGTTAACATGTAAATAATAAAACAAAACAAAGTACCTAGTTTTTATTTTTAATATTAAATAAAGTGCTTTATTCACGCTGCGATTTAAACAGCGTCTTCAATACCCATATATTTGAAAATAATTACAAAAGGGCAGACCTTTTTTGGGGTTTAATTAGCAGGAAACACAAAAATAAATGTTGCCTAGCATTTGACCTTTTGACGAAATTTGACTATTTTGACCTAGCCTATGAGATTTCTCGCATCAAGACCTACCTGTGTTGCCAAGTTTGGTCAAAATCGGTCAAACGGTGTAGATTTGTATAAGGAACAAACAAACAGAAAAACAGACAGACACGTGATTTGTATATATATATAGATTAAATGAGAGTTTTATTCACGCTGCCATTTAAACCGGAACAGCTGTACAAGATCATGTGAGCAAGAACCAATAAGAGCGCTGAGAGTAACCACAACTGCGCGGTTCTCCATGTACTCTTACAGTTACTCGCAGTGTATTGCAGTCTATCATAGGCAACATTTATTTTTGTGTTTCCTGATAATTAAACCCCAAAAAAGGTCTGCCCTTTTGTAATTATTTTCAAATATGGTTATTGAAGACGTTGTTTAAATCGCAGCGCGAATAGAGCACTTCATTTAATATTAAAAATTAAAACTAGGTACTTTGTTTTGTTTTATTATTTACATTTTAACCCCCTTAAAAGTGCCGGCCTTGTTTATTATTCATTGTAAAATTGCCTTAATTTGCACTTTTGTTTTACAATAATGATGGTTGGTTTTTGAATAAAACACTATTTTGGGGCAATATTGTTTTGTACCGTTCCCCTATGCGCAGTGCCTGGTGTTCCAAGGTATGTCCAGGAAACACATACTTACCCTCTCATATACCCAAGAGGTACATTATAGTAAAATTTCAATGTGCATAAAACACTTCATGAAAAGTGCGTTACCAGATCTCCGACTAATAAAAACTGTAGGAGTTACAATTCTAGCCATAGTAAATATACTCTCTCTCTCTCTCACCCCTCTCTTCCACCCACTTCCTCCCTCTCACTCTCGACTTTAGTGAAAAACATTTACAATATACTAAAACTAAAAATAAGCGATACATATACGCTATAACATTTTAATTTTTTTTTTGTTATGAACTATTTTTTTTGTTATGAACTATTTTTCGCCTAAAACAATTTTATTATTATTTATTTATATATCTCACCGAATCTATGGCGAAGTGCATTTTTTCTGTCTTTTCAGTAGAGGGCGATGTAAAGTAGGTTTAGTTGAGCCTATTCCTAAAACATGTTCTTATATAATAATTTTAAAATATTTTAACCAGATATTTTGACTTTGTATTTACTTAGATGTTGTTGTAAATGTTTATGTCCTTTAAATGGTTGAGTATTGTATCAATGTGGTGGCTGTCATCACCGAGGAGTTCTGTCAGGTCAATAGGTACATCAAGGTTCTGTCTTAAATAGCAGTTAGTCAGTATATGCTTGATTGTCAGTTCTGAGTTACATGTTCGGCACGTCGGTATGACCTTGTTAGTCATTAGGTACTCGTGAGTCACACGACTGTGGCCGATACGTAGTCTGGCTAATATGACTTCTTCGCGTCGTGATTTTCTGTGTAACGAAGGCAATTCTTTTACCGTAAACTTCACCGTCCTCAGTTTGTTCTCTGTTGTGTTAGTCCAATCCAGTTGCCAGTATTGTAATATTGTCAGGTCAGTGTAACGTATTACGTCTTCATAGTACGAGTCGAGTGGTTCGCTAGTCTGTTCGTAGACAAGCTTAAAACACATAGTAATATATGAATCCCTTTGTAGCGGAGTACATCTATATATATACACTATCTATATATCTACTATGTATATATTTGTACTAAGTGCCAAGCAACGATTTTAACAAAACATAACTTTAGCTGCTATATGCTGGATATTATGTTGGCCTATCAGTTGAAATGGTTAGGGACAAGAAGATTAAGTAGCACACAGAGCTTGTAGTCATATTTTAGTAGCATTTGCATTATAGACTGATGGTCCCACATAATATCCAACATATAGCAGCTACAGTTAAGTTTTGTTAAAAATGTTGCTTGGCACTACTTTGCCCCGACCCCTTCAATTATAAACAACAATTTAAAAATTTATACGGTATATGTAATAATGTATACATATTGTACTTAATACCCCAATAATTTAATGTGTTCATCGCCATAAAGCGGAAGACCAAAAAAAAAAAAAAACAAAAAAAAAAACACCAAACTGGATGGCAGAAACAGCCACTGAGATCTTACAGGTCTTCAAAGCCTGCAACTCCGTTCTGTAATGCTGGTTTAACTGTCTTCGCGCCGTGTAATGCAACCTGATTGAATATCAAAAGTGAATGAATGAATGAATGAATAAGAGCATTTATTTAGCGACAAAAATTTACATGCAAAAACAAACAAGCTTAATGCCTAAGACAATGGGTATAACCCGTCTGCCAGGTTGTAGCTAGTACTACTAGGATCATGCTAAGCTAAGTAACAGCACAACAGCATTACAGATTCTAATCAAAGCAAGCTCTTAATAAACAATATACCAAGCATTTAATAAAATAACAAGCAGTGTCAACAATATACCAAGCATTTAATAAAATAACAAGCAGTGTAAACAATGTACCAATCATTTAATAAAATAACAAGCAGTGTAAACAATATACCAAGCTTTTTTTTTTTTTTTTTTTTTTTTTTTTTTTTTTTTTTTTCTTTTTTTTTTTAAACCTTTATTGATAATTACAACAATATGTAAACATATTTCCAGTAATTTTGTTGGTATTGGAAAATTAACGATGTAAGGCGTGATGTGGGAATATGTATAATTACAAAACCCACAATAAATTTTGAGCATTACAGATGGCATGTTAAAACAAATTGTCTCTAGGCCAACGCCGCTTCAGCCTTGTATGAGGATTTTGTGGATTATGGAAGGAGGATAGAAAGTTTATCAAAGGATTTGGATGGCCGGGAAGATTGGAATGAAACTTCTGATAGACTGATTTGGCCAGGGATTGGATAAAGGGGATATTGAAGTCATTATGGAGAGTTTGGTTCGAGACATAGTAAGGAGCATTGGATATTTTTCGAAGGATTTTGGATTGCATTGTTTGTACTCTGTAGGAATTGGAAGGTTTAGTGGCCCCATAGTTCAAGTCCATAAGTCCATATTGGTCGGAGTATGGTATTGTATATAAGTCGTTCGTTAGTCAATGAAAGTTTCGAGCGTTTGTCTAGTAAGCGTGATAAAAGTCCAAAACGTCTGTTTAGTTCCTGTCTTTTCTGAGTTATGTGTGGCTTCCAAGTTAAACGTTTGTCTAGTATCAGTCCTAAGTACCTTACTTGCGATTTCTGTGGAATTTGAATGTTTTGGAGGGTTATTGGTGGGCAGCTTGACTTACGAAGTGTGAATGTTGCATGGCTAGATTTTTCTGCATTTACTTTAACTTTCCATTTAGTTAGCCATGGTTGAAGTAGGTACAGGTGTTCTTGAAGGGAATCGGAAGCAAGAATTGGGTTTTTGTTAACAGTGAGAATATCGGTGTTGTCTGCAAACATGTGGATGGATGTTTGGGGATGGGAGGGGATGTCAACCGTATAAGCCAGGAACAAAACGGGACTGAGAATTCCACCTTGTGGGACACCTGCGTGTTGGGGGAAGATTGGAGATAATGAGGTACCATAGGATGTCTGGAAAAAACGGTCAGAGAGGTAGGATTTTATTAGTAGGTAATATGTTGAAGGTAGGGTTTCTTTGAGCTTGGACAGCAAGCCCTGGTGCCACACTCGATCGAAAGCCTGAGCTACGTCAAGGAAAACGCCAGAGCAATACTGCTTATTCTCGAAGGATGAGGATATGCTGTCGACGATACGGTGGCATTGGTGAATAGTGGAGTGGGAGTGGCGAAAACCAAACTGGGAAGATGGGATAATGGGATCCAGGAGTGGATAAAGGCGTTTGAGAAGGAGTTTTTCAAGGATTTTGCCCATTATTGGAAGGAGTGCTATAGGGCGATATGACGAAGGTTGGTGAATAGGTTTACCAGGCTTTGGGATCATCCGAATAACTGAAAATTTCCAGAGGATGGGGAAATATGTTGTTCTGAGTACGGCATTATATACATAAGTTAGGAAGAGAATGGCTTTTTTCGGGAGTTTCTTAAGGATTTTGGGAGTGATAAGGTCATATCCAGGGGACTTTTTTGGAGGAAGATGTTGGATAGCATACAGGATTTCCTTAGGATTAAAGGCTTTTGGTGGGAGTGATAGTTGAAGAGGAGTGTCCAGTTGACTAGAGACAAGGAGTGTATGGTCAGGATCATTGATATCATGGTGAGGAGTAAAGACTTTGGTGAGGTGTAGGCCAAAGGTATGGGATATTTCTTCGTCAGTTTTGGCCCAGGAACCATCTTCTCGACGAAGGGGATGACGGGAGGATTTATAGGAGAGGATTTTTCTTGTAGCTTGCCAAAGTGTTTTGTCAGATGTAGTAAGTTCTTTTGTGTAGGATTCAAATTGGTCGTTTCTGTGTTTCCTAAATTCAGTTTTTAATTCCCTTGTAAGTTGGTTTAGTCGAGTTTTGTCTGATGGATACCTCGTGTTTTGCCATATCCTTCTTGCTCTTCTCTTCTCATTCAGTTAGTTTTGTATGTTTGTAGGTAAGTAATCATTCGTTTTAGGTCGTCGTGGTGTTTTGTAGAGAGTGGCCCTATGTAAGCTCTGCTGAATTGTAAGTGTGAAGTTATGGACTGCGTCGTCTATTTCAGTGTTTGTTTTTAGAGGAATGTTGAGGTCGAGGGTTTCTTCTAGGATTTCTTGAAAGGATTTCCAGTCAACTGGTCCAGGAGTGAGCGTAGGATAGGAAGGGATAGAATAAAGGTCAACATTAGAATTCAGAGAAAGTATAACAGGGCTGTGGTCAGAGGATAGTTCATCTAATGCTTGGACATCGGAAGGGATTTGTGAGATACCGGAAGTTATAAAGAAGTCGATAATATCGGGAAGTTTAGAACGGGATGTTGGCCAGTAAGTAGGGGATGAAGGAGCAATGACTTTGGATGGAATGAAGGAAAGGAAGAGCTCTTCCTCGAGGGTTTGCTGTTCTACAACCGAACGCAGGGTGTTTGGAATTGAAAGCGCCACCGGAGAGAAAACGGGGACCAAGGAATTGGAAGAATGAGTGGAAAGTGGTAGAGGAAACAGATTTATTAGGAGGGCAGTATACGGCTGAAATTGTGATGGGGAATTTGGAAGATTGGAGAGAGATAGTTGTACTTTGGAAAGGATCAGAGGGAAATTGGTTTGGAAATGGGAAATGAGAAAGTGTTGCACGAATAATTATTGCAGATCCACCGTGGGCAGTCCCGTCAGGGTGATCGGTCCTGTATGTTTTGTATCCAGAAATGAAAAACGTGTTACGTGGAGTTAAGTGTGTTTCGGTTAGTAAAGCTACGTCAATGTTTTTGTTTTTAAGAAAAATAGTCAGTTCGTCGGTGTGGTTAAGTAATCCGTTTGAGTTCCACAGGAGGACAGTGAGTGGCCTAAATTGGGGATGAGTCATATTTGAGCAGAATGGAGGGGGAGGTGAGTGAGTTTTTCTAGTAGAAGATCAAGGGCATTAGGAGTGATCTTATTTCAACGAGGAATACATTAAGGGAAGAAGGTAAAGGTTGCAATTCATCTAGGGATGAGGAATGAGAAGAAGATGAAATATCAGGAGATGAGGATGAAGGTTTGGTAGCTGAAGCATAAGTATGTAAAGAAAGACCTGAAGCAGCTGGACCGTCTGGTGTTTCGGGCTGTTGTGTAGTTTCTGATTGTTGGCTGGTTCTGGTTGGTGGTGGAACGCTGGAAACCTTTGCTACTGGTTGAAGTGGAATCTGCTGTGATGCAGAACTTGGCTGAGAGGGATTTCTTGATATGCGCTGTTCTTCAGTTCTGGGAGAGCTATCTGTCGTGGTAGGATGTTTATAGGATCGTATTTGTACTATATATTTCTCCGAAGATTGCCGAGTTCAGCCGTGTCCAACCGAACTTCAGCCGAGCTCAGCCGAACTTCCCCCGAACTTCAAGCTCTGGAACGGAAGCCGGGCTACCTGGATCAGGGCTATAGCAAAGGACTTGTACACCGAGATAAGAGTATCTCATAATTATATAACTTTAATAACCATCTTATTTGAAGATCGAGACTGCGCTGAGCCCAAGTATATTTATTATTATTTTAAATTTTTTAAATATATATATATATATATATATATATATATATATATATATATATCTTTTGTTTGCCAATTATTATTATTAAATACATGCAGGCATGGGGAAGAGAAAACCCACCACAGCGAAGTGCGCGAACAGCTCACAGGAAAATTCTCCTAAAAACTCACCACAACAAAATAAATCAGTCAATCAGCGGCCTAGCTCGCAGTCATCTCTAGCCAAATCTTTACCACCGCCAGCCATAGTCAGTCAATCTAATGATCTGTTCACAGCCAACGCATCTACGCCAGGAATATCAATCAACCAGCCTTTGCAAACACCCAAAGATCTACAAAATGAACCAATTCCTAAACCCCCAGCCATTTATGTAAGGGGAGTTACATATTTTATTAATTTTGCAAAAGAATTAGAACTTGAACTTGGACCATCCGAATTCAGTTGTCGATCAAACATGGATGTGATCACCGTCAAACCAACATCTCCAGACGCATATAGAAAAGCAATCCAATATCTGAAAAACAAAGATCTACAGTTTTACACCTACCAACTACAAGAAGAAAAGTCTTTCCGAGTTGTAATCAGGCACTTACACCCAACCACGCCAGAAGAAGATATATTACAAGCCCTGGAAGAGATTGGTTTCAAAGCAAGAAATGCCAGAAATGTCTTGCACCCACAGACAAAAGCTCCGTTGCCCTTGTTTTTCGTGGACTTAGAGCCAGCCTCAAACTGTAAAGACATATTCAAACTTACAAGACTCCTCTATACGAGTGTTGTAGTAGAAGAGCCACACAGAAAAGAAGGGCTTATACAGTGCCAAAGATGTCAGGGCTTCAATCACACAAAGAACTTTTGTACTTTGAATCCCGCATGCGTAAAATGTGCCGGTCCTCATCTCACAGCTGACTGTACAAAAAAATCCAGACAAGAGAAGGCCAAATGTGTACATTGTCAAGGAGACCATCCGGCTAACTACAGGGGCTGTCAAACGTATCAAGAGCTTCTCCGGAGACGACCAAGCATTTAATAAAATAACAAGCAGTGTAAACAATATACCAAGCATTTAATAAAATAACAAGCAGTGTAAACAATATACCAAGCATTTAATAAAATAACAAGCAGTGCTGCCAAATCAAAGAAAAGAACATGCTAAAATCAAACAAATTCTAAAGTTATTAAAATTAAATATATAGTACAATAGAAAAAACTTTAATATATATATATATATATATATATATATATATATATATATTATATTAACCTACATATGCCGTTGTTCAGAAAATATATAATAAAAATAACTAGATAAATAACAACATGCAATTAAAACTATATCACGCTTTCAATCAACAAGAATAACAAAAACAAATTACTAAAGCTATTTATTTTAACAGGACATAATCATGCTTTTATTTTATAACTCTTATGAGAAAAATATAAGTTTCATAATGTAAATTTACAAATTAAAAGTTGAAGTAGCCAATTATCTCTTTCCTATAGCTCCATGCTTTCTCTAAATATTTATAGAAGATATTCCAATTTTTGCCGTTTAAATATTCTATGTACTCACTCTGTGTCAGTTGTCGCTTTCCAAGATAATTATAACGAATATCCCCTAATATTGAACATGATGCAATAAAATGGAAATTATCTTCAATTTGTTTTGAATTGCACATTGAACACAATCTAGCCGACTCATCCCCATCTGGGCTATAGTTCAAATAGAACAAGCTTCCCCTTGCTTTAAACAGCATACTAGCCATTCTCAGATTAGTAAACCTTCTATAGTTAGCGCTATCTGATAGGTTCCAATCCAACATACTAAATGTTTTATGATAACATGAAGCTTTTGCTAAAGTACTCTGATTCGAGACCTCTGACTCCAACATGATTTCGATAATTTTATCCCAGTTTTTGCCCCAGTTTTCAACATTTCCCGTCTTTAATGTACAATTATATTTCTCGAAAATACGATTCCATGCTTTGTACCAGTAAATTTTACGACCTATGATTTGTGTAGCCAAAAATTTAGTTAGTCTATTATCTGATTTTTGTAATGTAGTTATTATATATTTATAATGTAGTTTCAGATTATGCAAGTAAAGGAGTTGAGTTTTTGTTTCTAAATATAGAATATAGTTTGGAGTATTTTTGGGTAAATTAAATATTCTTTTTAAGTAAAATCTTTGAATTTGTTCCAAATCATGATACACATCAAATCCCCATACTTGCGCACCATAGCTCAGGATTGATTTTATTACAGAATTAAAAACGGATAATTTAGTGGTTATGGGAACCTTAAAGTCATTAATTAGGCGCTTCCATGCAGTATTAAGAGCAAATTTAGATTTTTCTGTCACACTTTTTATATGCTTATGAAAGGATAGGAGAGGCGAGAGATGAATTCCTAAATATTTATATTCTTGTACAACTTCAATTTTTTTTCCTCCGAAAGTCCAAGATTCATTTCTAGCTTGTTTCCCTCCATTCCGAAAAATCATGATTTTAGATTTATCCAAATTTATAGACAAACCCCATTTTTTCGTATATCGCTCTAAATTATTAATCATAAATTGAAGAGTTAATACATCCGAGGCTAGGAGCGCTATATCGTCGGCATAAAGAAGTCCTCTAATTCTCCGGCCCTCGATAGTTAGACCGCCCCCGACATATTCTAGAATATCATTTATAAATAGATTAAATAGAACCGGCGAGAGATTACAACCCTGTTTCACACCAGTATTTGTAATGAATTCATCTGTAAGACCTTGTTTCAACCAGACAGAACTGTAAGTGTCCGAATACAATCCTGATATCACTTTTAAAAATTTGAATATTAAAAGTGTGTTCACACCCCAAAATAAAATATTTAAATTAAAATAAATTTTATAGTTAGGTTTACATTATTTTAACTAGTAGTATCAAAAATTAATTATTTCGCTAAGAAAATGTATTATCATAATAAATATTGTTTATGAGTGGAGAAATAGAGAGAAATGTGACAACTGGGAGAATGTGAGCTTAGTCCAAATCTACTTGTGGCTTTTTAGGACACCTACCAGCCTGTCTCCACATTCCAGCCTATCATTCAACTCATTCTATATTCTCTCTCTCTCTCTCTCTCTCTCTCTATATATATATATATATATATATATATATATATATATATGGGGGCGAGGTTAGCTCAGTGGTAGAGCACTCGACTAATGAACTGGAGGACCAGGTTCAAAACCCGAGCGCGCACTGAAGATTTTTTCTTCTAATGCTGCCGTTCGAGAGTTGTATTTGGGGTCCCAGATCGTCCCTAGGCTCACCCAGCCTTTAATTAATTTAATTAATAATGGGTACCTGGGGTGCTAATGACTCTAGCAGTCGAAGCAGCTAAGGGGAAAATCAGGCGGCCTGAGCATAGTATTGACCAAATTATCTCCCTAGTGTGCCGTATGGTCAAGAATCAGATACCTCTACAGTATCTGCCCCTCTGGGCCCTTGGGGCCTGTTACGGGACTGATTTTACACACATATATATATATATATATATATATATATATATATATATATATATATATATATATTTGTTTTTATTTATTAGGAGATGCACATTAGGGATGGGCGATAGTCGATAGTTACTATAGATATATCGTTAGTTCATGACTATCGATAGTCATACACAATTGATCGATTTTTTTTTTTTTACTTTCTTTCAAGAATTGAATTTCTCGACATCTGCTGAGGTATTTAAAACTGTATATGTCAGGAGGGCATTAAATACTGAGAAAGAACCGTCTGATGAATACAACTACATGATGGGGTCTCCCGTGGTCTAATGGCTAGCGCCTTGGATTCATAAGGGAGAGATGGTGGGTTCGATTCCCAACCTCCGGCAGGAATTTTATCATCCCATGGCTCGCTGGTAAAATTCCTCGCTGCACCCTGGATGTCGGCGCTAATGAGCTAGATGTAGATGCGCCGTAAAAAAACAAAGAAAAAAAAAACAACTACATGATGCAGCCAGAAAATACCTTTGTGTTCTAGGCTCGTCTGTACCCTCAAACGTGTATTTTCATCCGCTGGAAAAAATCATTTCTGAGCAGCGGACCAGACTGAGCCAAAGAAAAGCGGAAATATTGGGTTTACTTTCTCGAAATATGTGGCTCTAGGAGCACATCTAAAACAGTTTGAAATAATTGCACTCTTTTGTATCTCTTGAAATTTTATTCTTTGGAAATGCTTTTTATAAATTTAAATAAATCCGTTTTTCGTTTTAAACCTTTGTGTGATCTTATAAATATACCTAATCCTGCAAGCAATAGATAATTCAATTGAATAACATTAAATTCTTCATTGGACAGGTTTGTAAGGAATAGGGAATGCCACTATGGAATAACTATCTATAGTAGCTAGGTCCTTGATCCTGAGTGCATGGCTGGATGGTTGCTGGAACGCCGGTTGCTTGGTCCTGAGTGCATGGCTGGCTGAAGTCTGGTCTTGAGAGAGCTGAAGTGTCCTGGAGGGAGCGCCAGATCGGAATGAATTCTGGCTTTTTTTTTTTTTTTTTTTTTTTTTTTTTTTTTTTTTTTTTTTTTTTCCCACCCTCCCAAATTTATTAAATGTACATAGAGAGCTCCAGGCCCAACGGGTTGGAACCTGGAGCTGGACTTAGAGCTACACCTTATTCTACGCTTACGTACTAGAAGGGGGATGTATTTACAATCGGGGGACTTAAGCCTACTTAGTCTAAAATACTAAATTCTGGCCAGCAGGAACGCCCCTATTCATAGGCCGGGGTTGGGGTGCCTCGGTCAGAGTCGGGAATGCTCGGCCGAGCTCTCGTTCCTATTGGCTGTTCCTGGATGCTTCTAATTGGTCGCCAGTGGTCACCTGTCCAGTCACTACATTTCCACATAACAGTACTTCGATATATATGTATAATATACATAAAGTCCGTCACGCAGGAGCTGCATAACTAAGCACTTTCCTTAGAATTGGGTAGTGTCTAGTGCATTCCTGAATAATTTGCTTAAAATAACCTATATAGATAAATAAAATAAAAACATAAATAACACCTGTTTCAATTCAATTCAAACATATTACAAAGTAAATCCCGCCCCTTCCGATAGACCAATTTAATTCATTTTTACAACACTCCTTCCTTATTAGATACCCAGGACGTATACCGCGTTTCGTTACAATACAGCAGAAATTACGACCGGTATGAGCAAATTAGTAATTTGGGTCCGGAGTAAACCCCCCCTCCTAATGAACCGATATAGTTTATTTTTACAACACATTTTTCTCTTTAGCTGGTCAGAACGAATACAGAGTTTCGTTGAAATACAACAAAAATTATGGCTGGTATTGACAAATAACTACTTTGGCTCCGGAGTAAACCCCCTCTCCAGAAGGACCGATTTTGTTGGTTAACGAACTCGTTCAATCGTTTGCTTGGGGAATACTAAATACCAAGTTTCGTGGGTAAGAAACAAAAACTCTGGCCGGTATCGTGTTAACGGACACATATATAACTATACATGCATATATATAGATATATATATATAAATTTTAACTGGGGTCATTTTCGGTGTCTACTAGGTAAGATCGATAAAGATTCGAAGAAATTTTTCAAAAATTCCGCCATGAGTGCAACCTCAATAGCTACTTTCCTTCGGAGGAAAGTGCTAAAACAAATTCATTCACCAGCGTTGGCTGAAATTTTTCTCTCCAATTATGTAACAGTATTTTTTTCCCCCGCTTTGGTGCATTGACTGGTGAGGTCATTAGCACCATCCTTGTCAGTTTTGCTTTATGAACCTAAATCTGCTTTCTCGCTTCGGAATAAAACCCAAATAAAACGTGAGTGAGGTTCTTAAATCTAAATTTAACCTAACATATAGTTGGTGGGTTCTGTAACGTGAAATTTTCTAGTCGGCACTTCCGGATTGCGTCATGAGTACAATCTCATAAGCGGGTTTCCATTCAATGGAGGAAGGAGGCAACTACGCTAAAAATATAATTACTTCAGTTAAATTCCGATTGTGTCGTCTGTTAATTGCCTACAGATCTGAAATTTATGTATATAATTATTTATTTTTAGCCAAGAAATTATTTGACTATTGTTCCGAAATTATTAGGCCTTGCAAACTTAGAAGTTTCTCCGAAATAATTCTTGTGAAAAATTCGAAGGCGTTGAGAGAAGCAGGGCTATCATTGGCCGAGCCTTAGGAATGATAAGTCTTATCAGGAAACCCGCTATAAACTTGGCGGGAGTTTGGAATAATTCACTAATCTCAGTGGAGAGCCGGCCCCCTTCAAATATTAACGGACTCCGAGCCGGGCTCTTCATTTAGGGAAACTCATAAAAATTTCACGGACTCCCTTCGACAGGGCGATCGGGAGAGCGTTGCAGTAAGTCGAAGCACCATTCCCGCGGGTATAATGCTAGTAGTAATGTCGAATGTTCTTGAAGAATCGTCTGGATCGGTCATCATGTTTTCGGAAATACTAGGCTCGGTATCTATATCTCCTCCTTCTTGGTGGAATATTAAACCTAACCCGTGGGAATTGTAGTTTCATCTCATCCTATCAATAGAAAATTTACCGTCCTATTAATGCTAGTGATGGGCGATCATCAAACATGAATATCTTTTTTGAATCGATCTTCGATATGGATCTATCTTCTAAATGGATCTATCCTCGATCTGGATCGATATTCGATAAGGATCGATATTCGATATGGATCGATCTTTGATATGGCTCGATCGTCAATATGGATCGATCCGCGATATAGATCGATCATGGATATAGATCGATCTTCGATATGGATCGATCTTCGATATGAATCGATCTTCGATATGGATCGATCTTGGATATGGATAGATTTTTGATAAGGTCTATCTTCCATGTGGATCGATCTTCGACATGGTCGATCTTCCATGTGGATCGATCGTCGATATGGAACGATTTTCGATATGGATCGATCTTCGCTGTGGATCGATCTTTGACATGGAACGATCTTCGATATGGATCGATCTTCGCAATGGATGAATCTTCGATATGGATCGACCTTCGACATGGATAGATAAAATGGTTATAATACACAATCAAAGGGGTCTCCCGTGGTCTAGTGGCTAGCGCGCTAGATTCATAAGCGGGAGATGGTGGGTTCGATTCCCACCTCCGGCAGGAATTTTCTCATCTCAGGGCTCGCTGGGAAAATTCCTGGCTGCACCCTGGAAGTCGGTGCTAATGACCTAAATGAAGATGCGCCGTAAACAAAAAAAAAAAAAAAAAAAAAAAAAAAAAAAAAAAAAAAAAAAAAAAAAAAAATACACAATCAAGTTATTTAATACATATGCTATATATAAATTGATATAAATTGAAGAAATGTCTAAATGAATATTAAAATGATTATGATAAGGTAAGGTGAGTAAATTGTCTCGGGGCCACTGTCTCTTAAACCGCCTGGGAGGATTATCTGGATGGGATTGGGACGATAAGGATAGGCCTTCGGATTGGGATGGTGGGACAGTTTCGAGTGGAACATTTGGAACGGGGTTTTAGCAAGGAAAAGGACTAATGGGACGTTAAGGTCATTGTGAAGGGTTTTGTTAGATTGTTGGATACATAAAAAGGGGCGTTAACAATTTTTCGGAGAACTTTGGACTGGAATGCCTGTATTCTGTTGATGTTGGATGGTTTCGCAGATCCCCAGAGTTCAAGTCCGTATGTCCATATGGGTCGAATGATTGTTTTGTATATCGTAAGATTGTTCCGTATTGATAATTTAGATGAGGGTCCAAGGAGTCTTATCTTTTGTTCAATTCCTGTCTTTTCAGTCTCGTTTGAGGGTTCCGTGTCAGTCGGATGTCAAGGTATAATCCTAGATATCGAACCTCGTTTGATTCTGGTAATGGAGTGCCTTTGATGTAGACAGAAGGGCATGATCTCCGGTTAAGAGTGAATGTCACCAGTTTACATTTTTGTGCGTTGACTTGTATTATTCGCCTTTCACTCCAACGTTGTATGGCGGAAAGATATTCCTGCAGGTGTTCGGATGCTACTGAAGGATCAGGGGAAGTTGAGAGGATGGCTATGTAATTAGTAGGCATCATTTTAGAAGTATTTTTTTTGTGCTGAGTCGAATGGGTCCACTACCAATACTATAAAATATTTTTTTTTAAAGATAAACGGTTTTTTTGTTACGAGAACCGTAAATTAAAAACAGCATGTAGTCAATTTGAAAAGTCATATTTTCTCAATTGTTAGGGATATGTATACTTTTAAATGTATTTTAGAGTGCTGAGTTGAAATAATTAACAACCTGCTTTCTACGTGGTCTCCCGTGGTCTAGTGGCTAGCGCGCTAGATTCATAAGCGGGAGATGGTGGGTTCGATCCCCACCGGCGCCAGAAATTTTCTCATCTCAGGGCTCGCTGAGAAAATTCCTGGCTGCACCCTGGACGTCGGCTCTAATGGCTACGATTTGTTGATGCGCCGTAAAAAAAAAAAAAAAAACTGCTTTCCACTTATTCCTCTCTATTAAAATTGTCACTTGTAACGAATAAATGTTGACAGTTTTACTCGAAATATTAAGTGAATCTCACAGTTATTGTTCAATCATCTGCTTTCAAAAATTATTCAACCACTCTCCCAGAAGAAAATAATAATGGCAAACTCGTCTTTGGTACCTTCATTTTATTAGGCTGTGCACACATACGGCCGAGTATGGCGATGAAATTTACATAACGTCGATACAAAAGCAAACTAACGAATATGAAAAAATGCATATTTCATTGTCAATCTTTACTAATTTCTGCTGGACTTATGTACGGCAAATTCTTGAATCTGATTTCACTCTATTAAAGGGAAAGTATTCCACTATCAAAAGGTCAAATCAGCCGAATATTTGACTGTCCAAAAAAAAGTTATGAATGAATACTTTTCCACTCTGAAAAGTGTTGATTTTCATATTCGTTAGTTAGCTTTTGTATCGACGATAAAAGCAACTTCAAAACATGTACTTTTAGGTAAAACTAAGCGGAGAGGATAGCTAAGTACCGTTTTTATTCTACGCCAATTACACTAAGGATTATCTAGTTTCATTACAGATGTCTACATTTTGACAAAAAAGGAAATTATTTTAAAAGCTGCATATAAACGTAAGACTTCCTGGTTAATATAATTTTTTCAGGAATAAAATAAGCTGCAAATATATTGTTTTACTTTTCATTAAAAACTGTAAGATTTTTACTCGGTGGAAAAACGGTCTTCAAAAAGGTGTTGTTTGATCAGAACTATGAATGAAATGGAAATTCATTATTAGAGTATTGGCTGGACTTACTTTGGGACACCAGGTATAGGTGAAAGGTGCAAAAACATATGGCTCAAAAAATACATGTTGCCTTCTGG
>OX328127.1:80239990-80461469 GCA_946811695.1 Gonocerus acuteangulatus | reverse complement strand
TTGTACACCGAGATAAGAGTATCTCATAATTATATAACTTTAATAACCATCTTATTTGAAGATCGAGACTGCGCTGAGCCCAAGTATATTTATTATTATTTTAAATTTTTTATATATATATATATATCTTTTGTTTGCCAATTATTATTATTAAATACATTCAGGCATGGGGAAGAGAAAACCCACCATAGCGAAGTGCGCGAACAGCTCACAGGAAAATTCTCCTAAAAACTCACCACAACAAAACAAATCAGTCAATCAGCGGCCTAGCTCGCAGTCATCTCTAGCCAAATCTTTACCACCGCCAGCCATAGTCAGCCAATCTAATGATCTGTCCACAGCCAACGCATCTACGTCAGGAATATCAACCAACCAGCCTTTGCAAACACCCAAAGATCTACAAAATGAACCAATTCCTAAACCCCCAGCCATTTATGTAAGGGGAGTTACACATTTTATTAATTTTGCAAAAGAATTAGAACTTGAACTTGGACCATCCGAATTCAGTTGTCGATCAAACATGGATGTTATCACCGTCAAACCAACATCTCCAGACGCATATAGAAAAGCAATCCAATATCTGAAAAACAAAGATCTACAGTTTTACACCTACCAACTACAAGAAGAAAAGTCTTTCCGAGTTGTAATCAGGCACTTACACCCAACCACGCTAGAAGAAGATATATTACAAGCCCTGGAAGAGATTGGTTTCAAAGCATGAAATGCCAGAAATGTCTTGCACCCACAGACAAAAGCTCCGTTGCCCTTGTTTTTCGTGGACTTAGAGCCAGCCTCAAACTGTAAAGACATATTCAAACTTACAAGACTCCTCTATACGAGTGTTGTAGTAGAAGAGCCACACAGAAAAGAAGGGCTTATACAGTGCCAAAGATGTCAGGGCTTCAATCACACAAAGAACTTTTGTACTTTGAATCCCGCATGCGTAAAATGTGCCGGTCCTCATCTCACAGCTGACTGTACAAAAAAATCCAGACAAGAGAAGGCCAAATGTGTACATTGTCAAGGAGACCATCCGGCTAACTACAGGGGCTGTCAAACGTATCAAGAGCTTCTCCGGAGACGACCAAGCATTTAATAAAATAACAAGCAGTGTAAACAATATACCAAGCATTTAATAAAATAACAAGCAGTGTAAACAATATACCAAGCATTTAATAAAATAACAAGCAGTGTAAACAATATACCAAGCATTTAATAAAATAACAAGCAGTGTAAACAATATACCAAGCATTTAATAAAATAACAAGCAGTGTAAACAATATACCAAGCATTTAATAAAATAACAAGCAGTGTAAACAATATACCAAGCATTTAATAAAATAACAAGCAGTGTAAACAATATACCAAGCATTTAATAAAATAACAAGCAGTGTAAACAATATACCAAGCATTTAATAAAATAACAAGCAGTGTAAACAATATACCAAGCATTTAATAAAATAACAAGCAGTGTAATCAATACAGCAAGCATTTAATAAAATAACAAGCAGTGTAAACAATATACCAAGCATTTAATAAAATAACAAGCAGTGTAAACAATATACCAAGCATTTAATAAAATAACAAGCAGTGTAAACAATATACCAAGCATTTAATAAAATAACAAGCAGTGTAATCAATATAGCAAGCATTTAATAAAATAACAAGCAGTGTAAACAATATACCAAGCATTTAATAAAATAACAAGCAGTGTAAACAATATACCAAGCATTTAATAAAATAACAAGCAGTGTAAACAATATACCAAGCATTTAATAAAATAACAAGCAGTGTAAACAATATACCAAGCATTTAATAAAATAACAAGCAGTGCTGCCAAATCAAAAAAAAGAACATGCTAAAATCAAACAAATTCTAAAGTTATTAAAATTAAATATATAGTACAATAGAAAAAACTTTAATAAATATATATATATATATATATATATATATATATATATATATATATATATTATATTAACCTACATATGCCGTTGTTCAGAAAATATATAATAAAAATAACTAGATAAATAACAACATGCAATTAAAACTATATCACGCTTTCAATCAACAAGAATAACAAAAACAAATTACTAAACCTATTTATTTTAACAGGACATAATCATGCTTTTATTTTATAACTCTTATGAGAAAAATATAAGTTTCATAATGTAAATTTACAAATTAAAAGTTGAAGTAGCCAATTATCTCTTTCCTATAGCTCCATGCTTTCTCTAAATATTTATAGAAGATGCTCCAATTTTTGCTGTTTAAATATTCTATGTATTCACTCTGTGTCAGTTGTCGCTTACCAAGATAATTATAACGAATATCCCCTAATATTGAACATGATGCAATAAAATGGAAATTATCTTCAATTTGTTTTGAATTGCACATTGAACACAATCTAGCCGGTTCATCCCTATCTGGGCTATAGTTCAAATAGAATAAGCTTCCCCTTGCTTTAAACAGCATACTGACCATTCTCAGATTAGTAAACCTATTATAGTTAGCGCTATCTGATAGATTCCAATCCAACATACTAAATGTTTTATGATAACATGAAGCTT
The DNA here is from genome assembly GCA_946811695.1 of Gonocerus acuteangulatus. NCBI lineage: Eukaryota > Metazoa > Arthropoda > Insecta > Hemiptera > Coreidae > Gonocerus > Gonocerus acuteangulatus. The sequence continues at coordinate 80,458,899 of OX328127.1, read as the reverse complement.
TTGCTAAAGTACTCTGATTCGAGACCTCTGACTCCAACATGATTTCGATTTATCCCAGTTTTTCCCCCAGTTTTCAACATTTCCCGTCTTTAATGTACAATTATATTTCTCGAAAATACGAGTCCATGCTTTGTACCAGTAAATATTACGACCTATGATTTGTGTAGCCAAAAATTTAGTTAGTCTATTATCTGATTTTTGTAATGTAGTTATTATATATTTATAATGTAGTTTCAGATTATGCAAGTAAAGGAGTTGAGTTTTTGTTTCTAAATATAGAATATAGTTTGGAGTATTTTTGGGTAAATTAAATATTCTTTTTAAGTAAAATCTTTGAATTTGTTCCAAATCATGATACACATCAAATCCCCATACTTGCGCACCATAGCTCAGGATTGATTTTATTACAGAATTAAAAACGGATAATTTAGTGGTTATGGGAACCTTAAAGTCATTAATTAGGCGCTTCCATGCAGTATTAAGAGCAAATTTAGATTTTTCTGTCACACTTTTTATATGCTTATGAAAGGATAGGAGAGGCGAGAGATGAATTCCTAAATATTTATATTCTTGTACAACTTCAATTTTTTTTCCTCCGAAAGTCCAAGATTCATTTCTAGCTTGTTTCCCTCCATTCCGAAAAATCATGATTTTAGATTTATCCAAATTTATAGACAAACCCCATTTTTTCGTATATCGCTCTAAATTATTAATCATAAATTGAAGAGTTAATACATCCGAGGCTAGGAGCGCTATATCGTCGGCATAAAGCAGTCCTCTAATTCTCCGGCCCTCGATAGTTAGACCGCCCCCGACATATTCTAGAATATCATTTATAAATAGATTAAATAGAACCGGCGAGAGATTACAACCCTGTTTCACACCAGTATTTGTAATGAATTCATCTGTAAGACCTTGTTTCAACCAGACAGAACTGTAAGTGTCCGAATACAATCCTGATATCACTTTTAAAAATTTGAATATTAAAAGTGTGTTCACACCCCAAAATAAAATATTTAAATTAAAATAAATTTTATAGTTAGGTTTACATTATTTTAACTAGTAGTATCAAAAATTAATTATTTCGCTAAGAAAATGTATTATCATAATAAATATTGTTTATGAGTGGAGAAATAGAGAGAAATGTGACAACTGGGAGAATGTGAGCTTAGTCAAAATCTACTTGTGGCTTTTTAGGACACCTACCAGCCTATCTCCACATTCCAGCCTATCATTCAACTCATTCTATATTCTCTCTCTCTCTCTCTCTCTCTATATATATATATATATATATATATATATATATATATATAATAATATATATATATATATATATATATATATATATATATATATGGGGGCGAGGTTAGCTCAGTGGTAGAGCACTCGACTAATGAACTGGAGGACCAGGTTCAAAACCCGAGCGCGCACTGAAGATTTTTTCTTCTAATGCTGCCGTTCGAGAGTTGTATTTGGGGTCCCAGATCGTCCCTAGGCTCACCCAGCCTTTAATTAATTTAATTAATAATGGGTACCTTGGGTGCTAATGACTCTAGCAGTCGAAGCAGCTGAGGGGAAAATCAGGCGGCCGGAGCATAGTATTGACCACACTATCTCCCTAGTGTGCCGTATGGTCAAGAATCAGATACCTCTACAGTATCTGCCCCTCTGGGCCCTTGGGGCCTGTTACGGGACTGATTTTACATATATATATATATATATATATATATATATATATATATATATATATATATATATATATATATATATTGTTTTTATTTATTAGGAGATGCACATTAGGGATGGGCGATAGTCGATAGTTACTATAGATATATCGTTAGTTCATGACTATCGATAGTCATACACAATTGATCGATTTTTTTTTTTTTTTACTTTCTTTCAAGAATTGAATTTCTCGACATCTGCTGAGGTATTTAAAACTGTATATGTCAGGAGGGATGTGACATTAAATACTGAGAAAGAACCGTCTGATGAATACAACTACATGATGGGGTCTCCCGTGGTCTAATGGCTAGCGCCTTGGATTCATAAGCGGGAGATGGTGGGTTCGATTCCCAACCTCCGGCAGGAATTTTATCATCCCATGGCTCGCTGGTAAAATTCCTCGCTGCACCCTGGATGTCGGCGCTAATGAGCTAGATGTAGATGCGCCGTAATAAAAAAAAAAAAAAAAAAAAAAAAAAAAAAAAAAAAAAAAAAAAAAAAAAAAAAAAAAAAAAAAAAAAAACACAACTACATGATGCAGCCAGAAAATACCTTTGTGTTCTAGGCTCGTCTGTACCCTCAGAACGTGTATTTTCATCCGCTGGAAAAAAATCATTTCTGAGCAGCGGACCAGACTGAGCCAAAGAAAAGCGGAAATATTGGGTTTACTTTCTCGAAATATGTGGCTCTAGGAGCACATCTAAAACAGTTTGAAATAATTGCACTCTTTTGTATCTCTTGAAATTTAATTCTTTGGAAATGCTTTTTATAAATTTAAATAAATCCGTTTTTCGTTATAAACCTTTGTGTGATCTTATAAATATACCTAATCCTGCAAGCAATAGATAATTCAATTGAATAACATTAAATTCTTCATTGGACAGGTTTGTAAGGAATAGGGAATGCCACTATGGAATAACTATCGATAGTAGCTAGGTCCTTGATCCTGAGTGCATGGCTGGATGGTTGCTGGAACGCCGGTTGCTTGGTCCTGAGTGCATGGCTGGCTGGAGTCTGGTCTTGAGAGAGCTGAAGTGTTCTGGAGGGAGCGCCAGATCGGAATGAATTCTGGCCAGCAGGAACGCCCCTATTCATAGGCCGGGGTCGGGGTGCCTCGGTCAGAGTCGGGAATGCTCGGCCGAGCTCTCGTTCCTATTGGCTGTTCCTGGATGCTTCTCATTGGTCGCCAGTGGTCACCTGTCCAGTCACTACATCTCCACATAACAGTACTTCGATATATATGTATAATATACATAAAGTCCGTCACGCAGGAGCTGCATAACTAAGCACTTTCCTTAGAATTGGGTAGTGTCCAGTGCATTCCTGAATAATTTGCTTAAAATAACCTATATAGATAAATAAAATAAAAACATAAATAACACCTGTTTCAATTCAATTCAAACATATTACAAAGTAAATCCCGCCCCTTCCGATAGACCAATTTAATTCATTTTTACAACACTCCTTCCTTATTAGATACCCAGGACGTATACCGCGTTTCGTTACAATACAGCAGAAATTACGACTGGTATGAGCAAATTAGTAATTTGGGTCCGGAGTAAACCCCCCCTCCTAATGAACCGATATAGTTTATTTTTACAACACATTTTTCTCTTTAGCTGATCAGAACGAATACAGAGTTTCGTTGAAATACAACACAAATTATGGCTGGTATTGACAAATAACTACTTTGGCTCCGGAGTAAACCCCCTCTCCAGAAGGACCGATTTTGTTGGTTAACGAACTCGTTCAATCGTTTGCTTGGGGAATACTAAATACCAAGTTTCGTGGGTAAGAAACAAAAACTCTGGCCGGTATCGTGTTAACGGACACATATATAACTATACATGCATATATATAGATATATATATATAAATTTTAACTGGGGTCATTTTCGGTGTCTACTAGGTAGGATCGATAAAGATTCGAAGAAATTTTTCAAAAATTCCGCCATGAGTGCAACCTCAATAGCTACTTTCCTCCGGAGGAAAGTGCTAAAACAAATTCATTCACCAGCGTTGACTGAAATTTTTCTCTTCAATTATTTAACAGTATTTTTGTCAACCGCTTTGGTGCATTGACTGCTGAGGTCATTAGCACCATCCTTGTCAGTTTTGCTTTATGAACCTAAATCCGCTTTCTCGTTTCGGAATAAAACCCAAATAAAACGTGAGTGAGGTTCTTAAATCTAAATTTAACCTAACATATAGTTGGTGGGTTCTGTAACGTGAAATTTTCTAGTCGGCACTTCCGGATTGCGTCATGAGTACAATCTCATAAGCGGGTTTCCATTCAATGGAGGCAACTACGCTAAAAATATAATTACTTCAGTTAAATTCCGATTGTGTCGTCTGTTAATTGCCTACAGATCTGAAATTTATGTATATAATTATTTATTTTTAGCCAAGAAATTATTTGACTATTGTTCCAAAATTATTAGGCCTTGAAACTGAGAAGTTTCTCCGAAATAATTCGTATGAAAAATTCTAAGGCGTTGAGAGAAGCAGGGCTATCATTGGCCGAGCCGTAGGAATGATAAGTCTTATCAGGAAACCCGCTATAAACTTGGCGGGAGTTTGGAATAATTCACTAATCTCAGTGGAGAGCCGGCCCCCTTCAAATATTAACGGACTCCGAGCCGGGCTCTTCATTTAGGGAAACTCATAAAAATTTCACGGACTCCCTTCGACAGGGCGATCGGGAGAGCGTTGCAGTAAGTCGAAGCACCATTCCCGCGGGTATAATGCTAGTAGTAATGTCGAATGTTCTTGAAGAATCGTCTGGATCGGTCATCATGTTTTCGGAAATACTAGGCTCGGTATCTATATCTCCTCCTTCTTGGTGGAATATTAAACCTAACCCGTGGGAATTGTAGTTTCATCTCATCCTATCAATAGAAAATTTACCGTCCTATTAATTGAGGCTAGTGATGGGCGATCATCAAATATGAATAACTTTTTTGAATCGATATGAATCGATCTTCGATATGGATCGATCTTCGAAATGGATCGATCTTCGATATGGATCAATCTTCGATATGACTCGATCGTCGATATGAATCGATCTCTAATATGGATCTATCTTCTAAATGGATCTATCCTCGATATGTATCGATATTCGATAAGGATCGATATTCGATATGGATCGATATTCGATATGGATCGATATTCGATATGGATCAATCTTCTAAATGGATCCATCTTCGATATGGATCGATCTTAGATATGGATCGATCTTCAAAATGGATCGATCTTTGATATGGCTCGATCGTCAATATGGATCGATCCGCGATATAGATCGATCATGGATATAGATCGATCTTCGATATGGATCGATCTTCGATATGAATCGATCTTCGATATGGATCTATCTTGGATATAGATCGATTTTTGATAAGGTCTATCTTCCATGTCGATCGATCTTCGACATGTTCGATCTTCCATGTGGATCGATCGACGATATGGAACGATCTTTGATATGGATCTATCTTCGATATGAATCGATCTTCTATATGGATCGATTTTCGATATGGATCGATCTTCGCTGTGGATCGATCTTTGATATGGAACGATCTTCGATATGGATCGATCATCGCAATGGATGAATCTTCGATATGGATCGACCTTCGACATGGATAGATAAAATGGTTATAATGCACAATCAAAGGGGTCTCCCGTGGTCTAGTGGCTAGCGCGCTAGATTCATAAGCGGGAGATGGTGGGGTCGATTCCCACCTCCGGCAGGAATTTTCTCATCTCAGGGCTCGCTGGGAAAATTCCTGGCTGCACCCTGGAAGTCGGTGCTAATGACCTAAATGAAGATGCGCCGTAAAAAAAAAAAAAAAAAAAAAAAAAAATACACAATCAAGTTATTTGATACATATGCTATGTATAAATTGAACAAATGTCTAAATGAATATTAAAATGATTATGATAAGGTAAGGTGAGTAAATTGTCTTGGGGCCACTGTCTCTTTAACCGCCTGGGAGGATTATCTGGATGGGATTGGGACGATAAGGATAGGCCTTCGGATTGGGATGGTGGGACAGTTTCGAGTGGAACATTTGGAACGGGGTTTTAGCAAGGAAAAGGACTAATGGGACGTTAAGGTCATTGTAAAGGGTTTTGTTAGATTGTTGGAAACATAAAAAGGGGCATTAACAATTTTTCGGAGAACTTTGGACTGGAATGCCTTTATTCTGTTGATGTTGGATGGTTTCGCAGATCCCCAGAGTTCAAGTCCGTATGTCCATATGGGTCGAATGATTGTTTTGTATATAACGATTGTTCTGTATTGATAATTTAGATGAGGGTCAAAGGAGTCGTATCTTTTGTTCAATTCCTGTCTTTTCAGTCTCGTTTGAGGGTTCCGTGTCACTCGGCTGTCAAGGTATAATCCTAGATATCGAACCTCGTTTGATTCTGGTAATGGAGTGCCTTTGATGTAGACAGAAGGGCATGATCTCCGGTTAAGAGTGAATGTAACCAGTTTACATTTTTGTGCGTTGACTTGTATTCTTCGCCTTTCACTCCAACGTTGTATGGCGGAAAGATATTCCTGCAGGTGTTCGGATGCTACTGAAGGATCAGGGGAAGTTGAGAGGATGGCTGTGTAATTAGTAGGCATCATTTTAGACGTATTTTTTTGTGCTGAGTCGAATGGGTCCACTACCAATACTATAAAATATTTTTTTTTAAAGATAAACGCTTTTTTTGTTACGAGAACCGTAAATTAAAAACAGCATGTAGTCAATTTGAAAAGTCATATTTTCTCAATTGTTAGGGATATGTATACTTTTAAATGTATTTTAGAGTGCTGAGTTGAAATAATTAACAACCAATGTAGTACTGTTAACTGCTTTCCACGGGGTCTCCCGTGGTCTAGTGGCTAGCGCGCTAGATTCATAAGCGGGAGATGGTGGGTTCGATCCCCACCGGCGCCAGAAATTTTCTCATTTCAGGGCTCGCTGAGAAAATTCCTGGCTGCACCCTGGACGTCGGCCCTAATGGCCACGATTTGTTGATGCGCCGTAAAAAAAAAAACAAAAAAAAACTGCTTTCCACTTATTCCTCTCTATTAAAATTGTCACTTGTAACGAATAAATGTTGACAGTTTTACTCGAAATATTAAGTGAATCTCACAGTTATTGTTCAATCATCTGCTTTCAAAAATTATTCAACCTCTCTCCCAGAAGAAAATAATAATGGCAAACTCGTCTTTGGAAATTGACACCTTCATTTTATTAGGCTGTGCACACATACGGCCGAGTATGGCGATGAAATTTACATAACGTCGATACAAAAGCAAACTAACGAATATGAAAAAATGCATCTTTCATTGTCAATCTTTACTAATTTCTGCTGGACTTATGTACGGCAAATTCTTGAATCTGATTTCACTCTATTAAAGGGAAAGTATTCCACTATCAAAAGGTCAAATCAGCCGAATATTTGACTGTCCAAAAAAAAAGTTATGAATGAACACTCTGAAAAGTGTTGATTTTCATATTCGTTAGTTAGCTTTTGTATCGACGATAAAAGCAACTTCAAAACATGTACTTTTAGGTAAAACTAAGCGGAGAGGATAGCTAAGTACCGTTTTTATTCTACGCCAATTACACTAAGGATTATCTAGTTTCATTACAGATGTCTACATTTTGACAAAAAAGGAAATTATTTTAAAAGCTGCATATAAACGTAAGACTTCCTGGTTAATATAATTTTTTCAGGAATAAAATAAGCTGCAAATATATTGTTTTACTTTTCATTAAAAACTGTAAGATTTTTACTCGGTGGAAAAACGGTCTTCAAAAAGGTGTTGTTTGATCAGAACTATGAATGAAATGGAAATTCATTATTAGAGTATTGGCTGGACTTACTTTGGGACACCAGGTATAGGTGAAAGGTGCAAAAACATATGGCTCAAAAAATACATGTTGGCTTCTGATTTTATCGAGAAGCCGACAATCGTTAATGTAAAACTTAGCTGATTTCACAATAAATAAGGTAGACACTTTTAAGGGGGTTAACACGTTCTTTTTTTTATTAATAAATAAAGTGTTTTATTTGCGCTGCGATTATCGTCTTCAATAAACATAATTGAGAGTATTTACAAAATGGCAGACACTTTTTGTGGGTTATAATCTTCAGCAAACAGAAATAGCAAATGTACATCCGCTACAGCTGTAGAAGATCGCCTGACCAACAGCCAATCAGAAGGCATAGGACAACCACAGCTATCATAGGTAAGGTTTATTACCAGTTTGTACCTCTAGGAAAAGAAGGAAGACCTCTATAATTCTCTTAATTTAAAATATAATATAATATAATTTAATTTAATTTATAATTTAATTTATAATATAATTTAAGTTAATTTAAATTACAATTGTCATAGTCTTAGTTTAAATTATATTGTCTTAGTTTAAGTTATAATAGTCTTGATTTAAATTATAATTGCCATATTGGATTTTAAGATAGTGACTGTAATGGTCTTTAACAAATAAATGATATCTATATATATATATAAAAATCACGTGTCTGTCTGTTTTTCTGTTTGTTTGTTCCTTATACAAATCTACACCGTTTGACCGATTTTGACCAAACTTGGAATAATGGTAGGTCTTGATACGAGAAATCTCCTAGGCTAGGTCAAAAAAATCTACCAGCTGTCTGTCTGTATGTTTGTCCCTTATACAAATCCACACCGTTCGTCCGATTTCGACTAAACTCGGTACACATGTAGATATTAATCTGAGGAGTGTCGTAGGCTAAGTCAAAAAACGTCTACCAGCTGTCTGTCTGTATGTTTGTCCCTTATACAAATCCACACCGTTCGTCCGATTTTGACTAAACTCGGTACACATGTAGATCTTAATCTGGGGAGTGTCGTAGGCTAAGTCAAAAACGTCTTATAGCTGTCTGTCTGTATGTTTTTCCCTTATACAAATCCACACCGTTCGTCCGATTTTGACTAAACTCGGTACACAGGTAGATCTTAATCTGGGGAGTGCCGTAGGCTAGGTCAAAAAAAAAATCTACCAGCTGTCTGTCTGTATGTTTGTCCCTTATACAAATCCACACCGTTAGACCAATTTTTACGAAACTTGGTATACATGTATGTCTTGATAAGGGGGGGGGGTGTTATAGGTTAGGTCAAAGTCGTCTAGGACTCCCAGTTGGGACATAACAGTTACAGATTCGTGTTATTAGATTTTAATAATACTTATTTGGTTTCTAATTTATTTAGGCTTTTCTATATGCAGAAAGTAGGTGTAGCATGGCACGCCGGGTAACGGCTAGTAATCTATAATTAATTATTTTTAACAATTTGTAACTAAACCAAGCATAACACCATTACACACAGGCAAAGAACTACACCTATCCCACTAACTCACAGACGTCTCAAAATTTAATTAAATACCTAAAGCAAATATTTATAAAAGAACCCAAACCTTTTCGAAGCAACATATTGGAAGGCGCAAATAACCTAGTTGTAGAGCGCCAAACTCCATATCTATCTATCTATCTATCTAGGAAAAGAGGTGAGGTCGAACATACTACGGATTTTTATTCAGGGACCTTAAAAACATACGCATGCATTTTTTCAGATTTTTCGTACGATTTTTTCTTGTGTGTGACTTTTTAATGACCTCGAATCTGATGTCATCCAACACGAAAATCGTAATCAGCGACCAAAACGTGTTTTCCCTTTTGTAATTACTTTTAATTATGTTTCTTGAAGACGGAGCTTAAATCGTAACGGGAATAATATACTCTATTTAATATTAAAAAAAAAAAAACACAGTTGGAGTTTTTGTTTTACATGTTATCCCTCTTACAAGTGTCTGCCTTCTATATTATTCATTGTAGAATTGCCATACATTAAAGATTGTTGGCATCTGAATAAAACACTTCTTTTGTGCCATACATTTTTGCACCTCTCCCTTATACGCAGTACCTGGTGTCCCAAGGTTAGTCTAGCCAACACATACTTACATTCTATATATCCAAAAGATGCGTTATAGCAAAATTTTAAGGTCATAAAACATTTCATGAAACGTTGGTTGCCAGCTGTCCGACTAACTACAATAGAGCGAGTTCGAATCAATGTTTTTCTTCAGTAATTAATAGATTTTCTATTTAATTCTAAGAAATAGTTCTTTGTTCTTCTAAAGATTTCAAGGTCCTCCCTAAAGCATGTCATGGAATTTATAAATATTTAAAGAGAAGTCTATGTTTCCTGGAGCCCCCCCCCCCCCACCTCCAGCAAGGCGCGCCCCCATCACGAAAAAAACTCCATTCCCAGGAACAAGGGTGAAAACACGGCTGTTTTCTAAGCGGATCCTGGAATTTCGTTAAATGCTTCAGCCAGAGTTTTATGTCACCCCTTCCCCCTAAACCCCGTGAAATATTCCTCTATCGATAAATATATAATGCCCCCCCCTTGTTCACACAACTCTCTAACATTCACTCCACCTCCGAGTCGGTTTAAAGCAACTTTGTTTCGCGGAACTGAATCGCTATTTGTCAAATAACCATTTTATGTAGCAAAACCTGTCTTCGTGATATTTATTATTTTATGTAGCAAAACCTGTCTTCGTGATATTTATTATTTTATGTAGCAAAACCTGTCTTCGTGATATTTATTATTTTATGTAGCAAAACCTGTCTACGTGATATTTATTATTTTATGTAGCAAAACCTGTCTTCGTGATATTTATTATTTTATGTAGCAAAACCTGTCTTCGTGATATTTATTATTTTATGTAGCAAAACCTGTCTTCGTGATATTTATTATTTTATGTAGCAAAACCTGTCTTCGTGATATTTATTATTTTATGTAGCAAAACCTGTCTTCGTGATATTTATTATTTTATGTAGCAAAACCTGTCTTCGTGATATTTATTATTTTATGTAGCAAAACCTGTCTTCGTGATATTTATTATTTTATGTAGCAAAACCTGTCTTCGTGATATTTTTATTATTTTATGTAGCAAAACCTGTCTTCGTGATATTTATTATTTTATGTAGCAAAACCTGTCTTCGTGATATTTATTATTTTATGTAGCAAAACCTGTCTTCGTGATATTTATTATTTTATGTAGTAAAACCTGTCTTCGTGATATTTACTATTTTATGTAGCAAAACCTGTCTTCGTGATATTTATTATTTTATGTAGCAAAACCTGTCTTCGTGATATTTACTATTTTATGTAGCAAAACCTGTCTTCGTGATATTTATTATTTTATGTAGCAAAACCTGTCTTCGTGATATTTATTATTTTATGTAACAAGACCTGTCTTCGTGATGTTTATTATTTTATGTAACAAGACCTGTCTTCGTGATGTTTATTATTTTATACATAAAATATCTAGTTTATTTTTTATTTTATTTATTGTTTATGGAACTGGCAGGAGTTGTTCCCCAAAATTGTTTAAAACACTAACTTATATTTGCGACGTTTCGAATCTGTTTAGGTTCATCATCAGGCATTTACATAAAATAAAAATGAAGAATAAGAATGAAACTTCTCCTACGTCACTAATACCACTACAAATTACAATAAATGATGTATATAATATATTATATATTATGTACAATATACCAATATTAGCTGGCGGATCACCCTTCAGTCTATGGAGCCCAACGAATTACCAAGGAGATGCTACGATAAAATCTTAAATAGGACCTCGTTTCATCCTGAGAAACTTCAAGATTCGCCCCTCTTCACAGCATTCTAGCCAGCTTGGGGTATAAGGATATATTTCGATCCGCGAACGTCAACTGACTGCTGAAAAATAAGAACAAAATCCTTGAGAGATGGAACAACCACCTCATATCTGTTGACGTTGAACGTGTACTTAACTCTAAGTACAACCCTCTGTATCGTCAGCTAAGCTCTCTTAGTTATGGTGAGGAGTACATCAAGTCTGAGGTACCAATAGAATGGAAGAGAGCCCTCATGCAGCTCAGACTCTCAAGGGGCTCGGAGTTGAGGCTTTATCTTAAAGGCACCTCCTACAGGACCGACACAGGACTAGATTGCACTATATGCAACCTCCGGAAACCCGAGACACTCGCCCATTTTCTCCTGGAATGCCCAATCTACAGATCTGCCCGCACTACATACCTTCAAGATATCCATCCAGAAGTTGATGAAGACAATCTCACGCTGATTCTTTCACCTTCGAATAAGGAATCAATGTTCAGGCTCTTCCGCTTCACCATGGAAGCTCTAATGACAAGATCGTTTGTGCTTTTTGAATAGTAGCAAGTAATTTTTTTTTTTTTTCATAAATTTATCTAATGTACTTTTCTGTTTATTATGATTAAGATTTATATTTATTACGATCCAATGAGAAATTTTTTTTTTCTCTCTCTTTTCTTTTATTATTATTTATCTATTATAATGTTTTGTAACCAGACCCCTGTAACTGTTTTTCAAACAAAATACAGAATTTTCTCTCTCTCTCTCTCTCTCTCTCTCTCTCTCTCTCTCTCTCTCTCTCTCTATTATATACAATATACAATATATTAGGTACCTTATAGTAAGTCGTGTTAAGGTCTCTTATAAATTTTTACATTTCATATTAAGGTACATACATTTTGAGAATCAACGTTAAATCAGGGTAAGAATCTTTTGAAATGGTTTAAGAATTATAGTGGTGACAAGTAAATATAGTGGTGACATTAAAAACTAATTAATAAGAAAAAGAGGATAAGATAAATGAAAAATTTAAATAAATTAATAAATACAAATCATGGTAAAATTATCTTCTCCATTTTCTCTTATTAGTCAGTTTTTAATGTCGCCACATTAAAAACTGGCTACTACGTTTTAAAGGGAGGTAGGTTCGATTCCCACTTGGGATGGTGGCTTTTCCTGGCTAGAAAAGGGTGGTGACCTATAAATAACCCGTCCCAAAGTTCTGAGTTTACAACTTTATGTAAACTAACATAAAAAATCATCTAATTGGGACGGGAGGTAAAAAATAAACTTAATTACTTAAATGGGCGCAATTAAATTGTTCATTCCTGGCACGAGAGTGTTTCTGTGCTTCCTATTTTTTCTAATCTAATGATCAAATCGGGCTCGACTATACCATTCAGAAATAAACCATGGATTTCAGTTTAGCCTGATTGCTAGCCTAGTGTCATGCCAATAACGTTTAAATTTCCACATACTGTCACTTATGTTCATATTTTACTTTTTCTAGAAGTAATTTCGAGTTATGGTGTGCTCCCTAAAGCTACATTAGCAAGAAAATAAGGCATTTATTGTTGTCTGTTACATTGTTATATTGTTGTGAAGCACATTCATTTTAACATTGTTATCAGTATTATTTCTTCGTTTTCTGGTTTCTTTTCAGTTCCATATGCACAGAACGCATTAAAACATTTTAGGTATAACTACTAATTGTGAAAAAATGGTATGTTGTAGAAAAAAAAAAAAAAACTAGTTTAGCACATCAAATTCAATCAAAGGTCATAAAACCAGATTTCGGTTGCATAACAAGTTAAGCAAATATCTGGCGTGGGTATTATCTGTATGGGTGACTTCCTAATATCTGGCGTGGGTATTATCTGTATGGGTGACTTCCTAATATCTGGCGTGGGTATTATCTGTATGGGTGACTTCCTAATATCTGGCGTGGGTATTATCTGTATTGGTGACTTCCTAATATTAATCACATAATACATCGGCCATTTACTTCAAGATTATTACAAAACTAGTAATACTGCATTTTTGTACTTATCAACATTTAATTCTGCGCAATTAAGATAGTTGTAAAGAGTTTCTCTTGAGTTTTTGAAGAGATTAAGTCAAGCCCCATGTAAATGAATCTAATTGAGAGTACTTAGGGTATAAGAAGAAGCAGAGGGGTTGAAAAACTATAGCCAAGAGAGAGGGGGGGGGGGGGGGGTTTGGTTCTCGAGACACGAATAGAGCTGCCTGCACGAATGGGGAGATTCTTCGAATAACTTCAACCGCTTCCATGTTATTCAACTAGAACGAATAAATACATTTTACTTAAGCTGACATCTTAATAGTAATAGTTTTTATTAGCTATATTTATTAGTTTATTCCATTTACCGAAAATAAATATTAATTTTTATTTCAAATGAGTTTTAATTTTTATTTTGGGAAATAAAAAAATTAAGATTTTATCATAATAAATCCAATTTTTTTTTATGAAAGTTTTAATACTCATTTTTATATAATTTTAACTTTCAAACATTATTTAAAATATAAAACAATTATAGTACCACAATGAATAGAAGCTGGCATAAACAAATAACTTCAAATAAACAAAAGGTTCAAAATGAAGTATTTCTTTATTTATTCTAAGGATAAAGACATTAATTATAGATTTCGTGATAACTGATTAATTAAACTTTAATTATTAAATTAATGAACTGTATATCATTATTTCATGAAATAATTAAGAAACATATCCATGTTTTTACTCCCATAATACAGAATATATATTTTTTAAAATGTTAAAATTAAATTCGATTTTTTTTTTCACGAACTATTGTTATAAAAATTTCCCAGCAATTTTCATCGAGACAATTTTTATATACATATATATTACAACAGTTATTCATTAATTTAATAAATATATAAATTATGAAATAATTTGTTTGTCATAATGTTTAGGAAACATTAAATTTTTCTTTCGGTCCTTGGTTTGTTCTGACGGAATGTAGCTTTAGAGATTGAATACATTTTGAAAACCTACCTATCAGATTCCGAAAATTACCTCCATTAAAATTATGTATACAGGATGTCCCCAAAATAAAGGGTAAAACTTCGGGAATCGATGCAGGATGAAAAAAAAAAGAAAAAGTTTTTTTTTTCATATAGCTCGTTTTTTCTTCGTTTTCGAGAAAACGCAAAAAAAACTAAAAGAAATTATGAAAAAGCAATCTTTTGAAATGCAATATAAAATAAAAAAATAAATAAATAAAAAAATAAAAATTGCTAAAAGCACATGTTTTATCCCGCCCCCCTCCACTGCCGACTCCCAAAAAAGTTGTAAAATTTAATTACCTTTCCGAAGGTATACTCAGAGCTGAGATTATCTCAATTTTATAATGTAATTGAAAATTTAGGGGGTAAAAAAACTCATAAATATAACTAATATGATGTTTATTTTTACGATCTTATCAGTAATAAATGAAAGTATATGATTTTAGTAAGCTTTGCAATAAAGTTGAATAAAAAAAAAAATTACTTCAAAAATTAGAAAAGGTTGTGCTATAGCCTTAAAGAAAATTTAATGCTGATTTAAAAAAAGTAAGTAATGTTCAAAAATAATGTGCAAAAACAGAGAAACTCGGAGCTTTTCTACGAAAAACAGGTTTTTTTCTTAATAAAAAAAAACTTTTAGAACAGAATATCTTTATACAAAAGGGTAGGGTTTGACCCCCTAGAGTATTGTCTACTTGCGATATGCCCTCATAGAAAAACGAGGAAAAGGAAGATAAAAATAGCATTATTGTCTACGTGATATAATCCTTCAATAATGTTTTTTTTTTTAATGTAAATTTATATAGGTTATTTTAAAAAGGAATACACCGTACCCTATCCACATTCTGAGAAATGTGTTTACTTATACAGCTCCTGCGTGTCGGGATTTTTTCTTAATAGCACAATCCATCGGTCGGAGCAGGAAGTAAAGAAATAAATAGAATGACCGGACCGCTGGGATTTGACTCTTTCTTAGCCTTTCATTTAGTCACTCACAATCATTAATCAATCTCTGATTGGCGGGGTTTTTCTCTAAACTCCCGCGTGTTTTTAGGCGGGAGTAATTCTCTCAAGATCGTTATTTGGGCTCTATAAGCTTTCTCTGTATGTGTTCAAATGCGTTATCAAGGTAAAAATAATAATTTTTCAGGTAAATGTGTGGTTGGGGGGGTCTCCCGTGGTCTAATGGCTAGCGCCTTGGATTCATAAGCGGGAGATGGTGGGTTCGATTCCCAACCTCCGGCAGGAATTTTATCATCCCACGGCTCGCTGGTAAAATTCCTCGCTACACCCTGGATGTCGGCGCTAATGACCTAGATGTAGATGCGCCGTAAAAAAGAAAAAAAAAAAAAAAAAAAAAAAAGTGTGGTTGGGGTTCATTCAAGTAAATATTCATAAAAATAAATATTTCTTTTAAGCTTTTCGAATAAACTGAGGAAAATTTTTTTTTTCTTTTCACAGATCCATGTTTTTATTAAAACTTTTGTTCCTAAATCGTTCACATACTTCAGTAATACAGGGTTGTGATACATGAATGGAAAGCTGGTTAAATGAGAAAGTTTTTCTGATACCCGGAAATCTCAGATCCTGCCCATTGAAGAGTAACGCTGGTAAGAAATATTAAGAAAAAGTCCGACTCGCAGGAACTGCGTCATCATAGCGCGGTTACATACATCTCGAAGAAATGGAATAGATTAGCAAAAATACAAACACTTTTTCAGTTTTAAGCGCTTATATCTGATTGGCGTTGCCCCATCGAAAATTGCTTCAGAATCTTTTTTGTAGAGAATTTAGTAAGCATTCGATTGGTCACCTTCCACTTACCACGATTTCCCAACCGTTATCGAGATATTTACGAAAAATTTATAAAGATCCGAAAACTTTTCATGTCTATTAATAAAATATTTTTGTCGCATACTTCTTTACCTCCAAATATAACCAACATTTAAACGTATTAGTTGGGATTAATTTCCAAGATTTAGAAAATATTTCAATTGAATCCCGCGATTCTATGTACCCACAAAAAAAAAATAATGATTTACAAAAACATTGATTCCTTTTTTCTCAGAAACGGTTAGAGATATCGCCTTGAAAATGGTTTCATTCGTTTTCCTACGTTAGGAAACATATAAAAAAAGTACCTGCAAGCTTATGAACTCAAAAACGTAAGCGTTACGATTTTTTTTGCGCGAATTTCGCCCCAAAAACTATCTTCCAGTAGGCGGATTCTGCTGGTTAACGAACTTGACCTTTCAAATTAGAGGACAGATTTTTGTACCAAATTTCATCAAAATCGGACCATTTTTGAGCCGTCAGGAGCGCGAACAGACAAGCATATATATAAATCTATATATATATATACAAATTTGAACCACCTATATTTTCGTGATCTATGGGGTCTGATACGAGAAAGTTTCTAGTCGGCACTTCCAGATCGCGTCATGAGGTCAACCTCATAAGCGGGTTCTCCCTATGGAGATAGGGAGTAACCGCGCTAAAAGTCAGGAAATTTAGAAAAGCTTTCTTTTGGTAGGATAGAGATACTTAAATTCATTCATTTTTATATTTACTTCCAAGAAGTCTTGTAGTAAATTTACTCAGCTTTCGATTGGTTTCACCTTCTTTCTAGTAAAACCACCTGAGCTGGAGCTACAACGATTATTCTTCTAAAAACTACGTTTGTCTCGATAAAACAATAAAACGACGTTTTCTCCCTTATGTGTGAGAATTCGGAAAATCATCATACAACATTTTTTGTTCCCCTAAGGGTCCTCTATCACCTCCCACAATATGGCGAGACATTTACGGGACACCCTGTATATATATAGAGTGTCCCAGTCTTAAACCGATATCGATGGGGAATCAAAAAACTAAGTCAAAAAGTCCTTTGGTGATTTTCTCATTTTCGCTTCGTTTTCGAAAAAAACGCAGAAAACGTGTTTTATGGCAAATCCCGATTTATCGTAAACGAAGCGTTACACGAAAACACCTCAATACAAAACTTGTATTTCATCTTAAATTATCTTTAAGATAAAATCAAGTTCAGCGTCCTAGCTTGAATATTCTACGAGATAATCGTTTTTTAATAACCCATCGGATGGACATTTTTCCCATAGGGTGTTTTGTGTTGTGACATTTTTTGAGCATCCAAAACCAAATCCTAGCTTTTTCAAAATAGCCGAAAAACAGTTAACCTTGGATCAGGCGCGAACGCCGGAGAGCTGTAATCGGGCGCAAACGTCCTAATAGGACATCCGCATATATTTTTGGCTTTAAAATATTCCTATGTGCATTTTAAGGTCTAAAAAAATTGAGAACTTTCTTAGACAACTAAAAAATGAATTAAAAAAGAAAATGCTGCAAATAGATGAATCAGCTCAATGCCAAACAATAAATAGTAAAAACACTGATTTTTTGGTATCGCAAAGGAAATTATGTACAGTTTTAGACCTTCACCCTCTCTGAGAGAGCTCTATCACCCAAAACAGTATAGGGTGTCAAAAAAATAATGGTCATCCGTTGGCCAGATGATTCTCCAATGCGAGATCAGAAAAAATAACCCCCATATTAACCCTTGCAGAATTGACGTTGCAGAATGTTATTAAAGGTCAAATTTTTTTTGTTGCATATTTTGAATCTATGCGTCATGAGGAAGAAAAAAGTCAACGGCACTATAGGTCACAAATGACTCCTTATGGTCAAAGTGTATAGGTGGGCCATTCCATTCCAATCGACAAATGGTGGCCGATTTTTATAATATTTTTTCTCATTTTATAAGTACGTTCAATCTTATTTTGTACTAGTTTCTGTTTATGATACATTTTTATAACAACACTCTGTTCTCATAATCCTACTCTCTCTGTTCTTGACCTATATTTTCCTGTCTTATTTATCTTGTTCAAATCTTTTTGAGCTATGGTATTAATACTTTTATGCTTCACATGGTACATTTGTTAATGTGGGAGTTAATATAAAACTTCTTTTTATGCTCAATTGGGTAATTTTAGTCAATTACTTATAGAGTATCCACATTCTGTTATATATAATTTATCTTGCATATTTATATGTTTTTAACACTTTTGCTACAGGTGTCATTACGGAAGGACACTAGCGATCCTACCCGCTTACGAGTGTCCCTTCGGAACGACACTCCTCCATTACATTTCCCTTTAGATTGAAAAGGTAAATGAAGGGGATTCACTTTTACAGCTCCAGGTAAAGACAGTTGCCTTCAGTATTTTTTTTTTTTTTTTTTTTTTTTTTTTTTTTTTTTTTTTTACGGCGCATTGACAAATCTTGGCCATTAGCGCCGGGCCTCCAGGGTGCAACCAGGAATTCTCTCAGCGAACCCTGAGATGAGAAAATTCCTGTCGCCGGTGGGGATCGAACCCACCATCTCCCGCTTATGAATCCAGCGCGCTAGCCACTAGACCACGGGAGACCCCAACCTTCAGTATTGTTTGGGCTTTCCAACAGTGTTTTCCGTTTTCAAATCGACAGTCTTTTAAGAAAAAAAAAAAAAAAAAAAAAAAAAAAAAAAAAAAAAAAAAAAAAAAAAAAAAAAAAAAAAAAAAAAAAAAAAAAATTTCGACATGAAAAATTCAAACAAAAAATGCACCGAATTCTGAGGTATTCCCAAACAATGACAGCCGCAGTGAAAGTGTTAAAGCCTATTTACATACATTGCTGTACTAGCCAAAGGCTCCAGCCATGTTGAATGTAAGGGTTCTCAATTGATCACCAAAGTTAAGCAACA
Source organism: Gonocerus acuteangulatus (assembly GCA_946811695.1). Lineage (NCBI taxonomy): Eukaryota > Metazoa > Arthropoda > Insecta > Hemiptera > Coreidae > Gonocerus > Gonocerus acuteangulatus. Next base: position 80,439,665 of record OX328127.1, on the reverse strand, counting down.
TCAGGCATGGGCATTACCTGAATGGGTGACCGACCATGTGCTGTTGGCATTACATTATAAAAGGGTGGAAACCTGTAAAAAGCCCGGCGTTAATAGCCTAATTGTTGAAACGTACTAATTTATCCCATATTTCGCCAAGCCATGGTGATGACTTTGGAAAGAAAACAATCTTTCTTTGTTTTTGTTTAAATAATTCAGTTTTAATCAACAAGCACTGCCAAACACCATTCATATCAATCTTCATAAAATTTTTATCAATACTTCCTAGCATGTATGGATACTTTCTGGGATATCCGCCCGACAATCCCATCAGAAGCATTCGACAAATTCAAATAATGGCAATTTTATAATAGCAAAAATGTTTAACGAGGGAAATTTATTCACAAATAACAAAAATGTAATTATTCATCAGCTGAATTTATTTATTTATTAAAGATCTTGGGTATGAATTGCCATTAGGAGTATTGATTTTCTTTTCTTATTGAGAGTTTCTTAACATTTGTTAATTAACTCTTGAGCAATAAATCACTCTTCAATAAGTTAAGAACCAAGGTAGGCGTTTTACTTGTAAGATATTATAAAATATAATGAAAGACAATCAAATTAATTGGGTCTCCTTGTGGTCTAGTGGCTAACGCCTTGGATTCTCCTGCGGGATATGGAGGTTCGAGTCCAGCCTGCAGCAAGGATTTTTCTCATTTTCAGACCCGTTGAAAAATTTCCTTGCTGTACCAAGGATGCTTAGGAAGACTGGTAACCAGTAGATAGCCTAATGACCTAGATGGTGTGCTGTAAAAACTAAAATAAGAACAGAAAAAATATTGGAGATGGAGATAGTTTGCCGTTGCGGTCATACAAAGTCAAAGGATGGTTCGGATTCTGCTAGGAGAAAAAAACGCCAGACCTTCAGGCAGACAGGCAGGTGCGATATTGGACGTTTCGGCTGCACTTTCGCAGCCTTCTTCAGCACTAAAAAATGCTAACTGTCTTCTTAGTCTTCCTTCCTCCCCCTAGGCATTATTTATTGCTGAAAAAGGCTGCCAAAGTGCAGCCGAAACGTGCAATATAGATTTTTGCCTGAAAATATGACGTTTTTTCTTCTCCTACCCGAATACCAACCATCCCTTGACTTCATAACACAAAAAATAATTAGAATACAAAATAACTAGTAATAAATAGTGATTGAAAGTAATAAAAAATTGATAAATATAAAGACAGAAAAATGGCAATAAATATATAACGTAACGGGTCTGAAATTTAGTACAAAAGTTCTTTTTAATCAAGACATTTTGTATTGATTTATTTTCCTCTTTAAATGGGCTCTCAAATATTTTCAAATAATCCAATTTCTATAATTTTGAATAAATATTTAAAAATTTAAACGTTGAAAAAAGTAAAAGGTCGTCGTCAATGATTTAAAAAATGAAATAAATAAATCATACTTACCTTCCATCAAACACTTTTTAGCATTTTTGTTTACATTTACTTCCTTCTTCTTGGATCATTCAATGGGAGACAAAGCTAATTTTAGAATCCCTTGATGTCTGGTAGAAATTTGGACACCTATTCCATTTTTAAATTTAAGTTTCAAGAATAAATAGATCGAAAACTGTGCCAAATTCATCTAGCATGATTGTTTTCTCAGTATTCTTGAATTCGTCAAATGACATGTCCCTCCACAAACTTGCTTTTTAATACAGGCAAACCTACTATTCAATAGGCTCAAACTGAATTTTTATGAGCTCTAGGGGATGCAAAAGTGTTTGGGGCTTACAAAACTTACCACTAATATCACAATAAGCTCCCAGAGTGGTGGCGCTCAGTCCCGAAGCGAAGAAATGGATTTCTGACGAAAGTATTTCTTGCACTCCTCCATTACTGTTCCCTTTAGATTCAAAAATTCGTTAGTTTTATTTTCTGTAATTGATAATTATTTTTCTTTAACCTTCTAGAGTTTACCACAACATACATCAGTCCAACAGCAATCAGTTTAGATTTAGTATGAAAAATGTTTTTTTTTTTCACTTCAATACTTTGCATACCATGAATTTCCAATTACACTTTTACCTCCTTGAATCGGTGCACCCTATATATTTTTTAATTCATCTTTTATATCATACAAAAATTATCTCCTTCCTAGTCAACTTCATAATGGCTCAGTGTAAATAAAGAGTACATAATATATAACAATATTTATTTAAAAAACATTATGATTTATCAACAAAACCATATATATTATGTGGCACATACATAATACGAAAGTTGTTAATATTATTTTTGTACAGTAAAATTATCAACATATATAAATATTGAGTATACTTTAATTAGCTTAATGACTCTGTACAAAGAAGACTCACAGCTTAAATTTTCCTATGAACCTGATTTGGTTCCAATTTATAACAAACAATTAGTATTAATATTAGTACCCATACATTTATTATTTACATTAAAAAACATTTAGAATGATTTTATCATAAATAAGTGAGATTTGTGGAGTAATTAAAAATTTACATGAAAACATATGTACAACCTCTCGAGAATGTCAACAAATCCCACTCATTCGTTTATATAGCTATAAAGTTTTGATAAAAGGAGCAAGGAAACACAAGTAAATAAATTCAGGTACAAAAGTCTGCAAAAAATATTTGAACATTAAATAGTTATTTTTTAATTAATCATTAAATGGCCCTTTTCTCAAATGTATAGAACTCTTCATCGTCTCCCGGCTTCTTTCTCCAGCGGTACTCGTTGTTCGGCCGTTATATTTCGCCCAAATCCTATTGGGCTTCATCAGACGTGTTTCTTCTTCTTCGGGGTGTGCATGAGCTATAGTTCATAGCTCCTGCACACCCCGAAGAATTACTTTAGGTTTAGTAAATGTGCATTTGTGTGAGTTTAAGTTAATGTGTCCATATATGCCACTAGTTCTCGGCCATTAGCGCCAACATCCATGATGCGGCAAGGAATTTTCTCTACGAGCCGTGAGATGAAAAAATTCCTGCCGAAGGTGAGACTTGAACCCACCATCTCCCACATGAGAAACTAAGGTGTTAGCCACTATCCTACGGGGAGGCCCTATATGACACCAGTATTTCTAAAGTGACACAACTAAAAAAATTGGTGTTTTTCAGTTATGACTATGAAAGACATGGTAAACATCTCTTTATCAACCATCAAAACTGTATGTACCTAGCATCAGAGCTTATATGCCAGAAAGCTTTTGTGCCACTCTTCCTGTCTTAATGCTATTCACCCTACATAGGCAAGAGTAACACATTGTCAGTTGAAATTTCTTTAGAGTTGAGTCACTTTAGAAATACTAGTGCGATATGTTATTTTATTATATTTTTTCTGTTAATGGTGGATATATGTATTTATGTATGAACATACACAAACACACACACACACACACACACACACACACACACACACACACACACACATATATATATATATATATATATATATATATATATATATATAAATATATCTGTGGCTTGGTGCTAAAAGGGCCAATGTCAATTTTTTCATATTTTGAGTTTTTTATTTACTTCCCTTAAAATATATGCAAAAAAACAAATATACATGTATATAAATATATATATTTATATACATGTATGTATATGGTACAAATATATATATATATATATATATATATATATATAATATATTTATATATTTGGTTTAATACAAGTATTTTAAGGGAAGTAAATGAAAACACAAAATATGCAAAAATTGACATAGGCCCTTTTAGCACCAAGCCACAGATATATATATATATATATATATATATATATATATATATATATATATATATATGCATATATATTTTTTGGATTACTATTATTAAATATATGTTATTTGACTTTTTCCTTTTTATTTTCCTTGACTAATTGATTTATTGCATTCATCAAATTTAAATAAACTAAATTTAAATTTAAATAGTTTCATGCACTTTAAATTGTTGTGTGCCACACTTTGGTAATACCATTTTTCTTCAACAACAGATGAGAGACATTTCATTTGGAGAGGTGTCTAAGGAGGAATTTATGGAAAATGATTTTATTTATAATGATAAATTGGTCGGCGCTAATGGCCCAGATGTCGGTGGGCTGTAAAAAAAATAAATTGGGATAATTTATACATGCATGTTTCTTGTATAATTATCTTAAGAAGGGTTTGATAAATGTTTGAATACTGGCTGTTTTATTTCACCTACTGTTCTGAGTGTTTTATTTTTAAATAAATATTATTCTTTGTCGGAGTTTCTTACATTTTATTAAAAAATATTCTTAATGCACATTACCACCTAATTCATCTGGAATTACCTAATTAGAGACATCCATAAAAAATGGACTAGGTAATAAAATCTCTGGCGTTTTTTTAAATTAATTTTGGTTTTATTGCTATGGTATACTACTCCATGAAATTTTTCCTATTTTAAGGTTTTTTGCAGACTTCTATTCCTGACTTTATGCCACTACGTAAATCAAATATTTATATATTTATGCTATAATACCTATTTAAAAAATATACAGTAGCTGGTTTTTTTGAATTACAGGTGTCCGAGTTCTACAAAATATTTACATAAAAAACGATTAAGTTGACTGGGTTTATTGTCTGTTTATGAAGACAAATACGGGCGAGCTTTAAGAAAATACAACATCAAAATGAAGAATCAGACAGACTTGAAATCAAATTTTGAGCAGCTGTTAAAACAAGTAACTTTTTCCTATACAAAATGGCTTCATTCAGAACAATTCCATTCTTAATGCGTTCAACATCGCACATCTCACAATTTTCTCATTAAAGAGACAAAACCACTCACATGTTGTATGAAGTGACATTTATGTAAGTGTATTTGTCAATTAATGAGTAATACATCCATTTATATACATATAGATACATAAATAAGTTATATATTTAGAATTCTTCTTTGGGTGCCTCAGAATTATGAAAATCTCAAAACTTAGTTGGCACCTTGAAAATTAGAAAGTAGTCGAATACTTTATTCACATTTTGTAGGCAGAGAAAGGGGTCCATAGCAGAGGCAAGGGAATTATATTGTTACCCTGTTAGGTATTCAACATATTTGAACATTGGTTAATGTTAAACTGGTTAAGGATGAAGAAAAACTAATTACAAAAACCTTCACTTAATATATAAAACTATAGTTCCCGAGGATCCATCCCGAAGCAGATGGCGGCTTTTCTCCAAGAAAAGGAAATCAGCAAAGAAAAATTAGGAATCATTGCTGAATCAATTCTCATGATTCCCTGGCTATATATATATATATATATATATATATATATATATATATATATATATATATATATATATATATATATTGTAGTGATATTTTCAATATAAATAGATTAAATTTAAATAATGAACCAAGAAATATCTTACTACTTCTTATTAATATAAAATTCTGACTGAGTATAAATTTCCTCAATCTGAAATCAAGAAGGCTGTGCAGATCGTCAGTTGTTAGAGGAGAAGAAAAAAAGATCCTAATTTTTTTTATAAGAGTAAAATACAAAAAAGAAGAGTAGATATTAACTGTTTCTTGAAGATATATCAAATATTAATTGGACCCTGAGCTACGCTTGTGGATATAAGGTAATTTATGTTCATAGTATAAATTGTATATTATTCTGTGATAGTAAGATGTATATCACTAACCACGTATTGTTTCTTAAAAAATATAACTCTAATTTTGTATAATGAACCCAACACGACCCGTTTTAATAATAAAATTCATGTTCAATTCAACATGAATATATATATATATATATATATATATATATATATATATATATTATATATAATATATATATATATTAGGTAGTTGGTAACAGCTTTATTCAGTCCTCATATATTTTATTTTCTAGTTACATAGAGTGCGGCTTGTCACACTCTAGGTTATTTAAATTTTGTTACAGAAACATTCGGCTATAAGCCATTTTCAATCTGTAAAATATAATGGATCATACTGGTTGGCTGACTTGTATGACAGTGCAATCGTCAGCTGTTGATACATTTGTATATTCTGAGTTTTATGTTTAATATTTGAAATTTAATTTCCTAACCAGTATGATCCATTATATTTTACAGATTGACAGATTGAAAATGGCTTATAGCCAAACGTTTCTGTAACAAAATTTAAAATAACATAGTGTGCGACATGACGCACCCTAAGTAACTTGAAAATAAAATATATGAGGACTGAATAAAGCTGTTACCAACTACATAACTACTATATACAACAGAATATATTGCTAATAAAACATTTATTAGCAATATATTCCGAAATATGAGAACAAAACTAAAAGGAAAATGAGAAGTTGTTTGTTTTTCTCTCTCTCGAAAAAAAAAAAAAATACATTAAATAAATGAAAATAAAAAATAAATAAATACCTAGTTTGAATCTTTTACTTTTCAAAGATCACGATATTGGTTTTACCAATCCATACACCAGTAATTTTAGAAGTGTAAAACAACTTATAATAAATGTAATATCGTCAAAACGACAAAATAAATGAATCACCGTAAAATAAAAATGAACGCCAGTTAAACATATCACCAGTTCAAAACCAAACCAGACCTCAAAATTATTCTGAGCATCAGATCTCCGAGGAGAACGAACACATATCCCTTCCTCTTCAGGTGGTCCACCTCCGCTGCCTAGTTTAACTTGAAGGATATTAGCGCTTCGTTTCTTTCAATCAATGTAAGTTAACAAATCAATTAGAAGAATAACATTTAAAATAGAGGAAATGTGCTTTATTTACAAAACAAGTTTTTATCAGAATTCAAAGAAAGCTTTCTTGTCATTCTTTTCAATGTTTTTTTTTTAAACTGTTAACATATTTCACCTTCAGAGCTGCAACAATATAACTTTGATAGTAACAAACAGCAAAAAAAAAAAAAAAAAAAAAAAAAAAATTTTGTTGTAAAAAATATATGTATTTTAAGTTCTGAACTGTATTGATCACAGCACAGAAAATACCTGGAAGTCTACAAACTCTATTTAAAGAACTCTATTTAATATAGAGGGCTAGATTTGTAGGGAGGATGATTTCCTAACCTAAATTGTAGGCCATTTATATATATATATATATATATATATATATATATATATATATATATATATATATATATATATATATATATACATATATAAATATATCTTTATAGTATGTTCTTTGGTTGACAACTGAGGGTTCTATAAAATTATGCCAGCTTGTGGGTTTTCAAATATTATTTTATTTTCTGAAACATTTCAGCTAACACCATTGTCAATCCCTGATTTGTCATAGCTGTGCTTGGAGTATCCCCATTTTTTAATTTCGTTTATGACATCTTTTTCCTCAATACCAACTAGCCATCTATGTGTTGACCCTTACATCTCTCGGAGCCGACTAATAAATTAAAATATCTAGAGTAAAAAGAGTATAAGTTTAAAATGATAAGAGTTTTTAATTTTATTAATTGATACAAGTTAACTTATTATTAAATTATGTTGGTACTCTATCAATTAATAGGCTTTCTATAACTGAAAAGAATTTGATTATGAAATTATTCAATGAAGTTTGTTATTTTTTTTTTTTATTTATTTATTTATTTTATTTTTTTTTTTTTTTTACGGCGCATCTACATCTAGGTCATTAGCGCCGACATCCAGGGTGCAGCGAGGAATTTTACCAGCGAGCCGTGGGATGATAAAATTCCTGCCGGAGGTTGGGAATCGAACCCACCATCTCCCGCTTATGAATCCAAGGCACTAGCCATTAGACCATGGGAGACCCCCGAAGTTTGTTCTTGACCAAAATTTGTTAATAACTTTTGGCAAAGAAATAATAGTCCGGTCACTGGCAATGATTAGCTATCGTATGGGTTAAGCTTATTAATTACTATTAGCCCCAGGCTCGGTTGCATTTCTTCATTATTTTTTCCTTTCTTCATCAAGTCAGGGTCACCACTTTGAAAGAGTGTCGGGTAAAATAAAATTAACTTGATAAAAAAAATAAAATTCTATGGCTTCTTTGATGATAATACAACGACCAACATCTTCTGAATTTGGTCTCACTAGAAAATCAGCTTGCTTGATGGTATTATGTGTAAGTGTGTGTTAATGTATTGGATAAATGAAAATATCGCTTAATATTCAAGGAAACATAACGTTTTTTTAAGCAACAGTTCTTAAAGTCATCAAATATGTTCTTACAGTCCTGTGTTCCTGAAGTTAGTCAGTGCAATGTTTATATACTGGCTATCATTGCCTAACAGTTCTCATATATCATATGGGAGACTAATACTATTTCTTCTGCGACAGTCTGTCAGTAAATGTTGTACTGCAAGTTCGCAGTAACTTATGTCACATATTGGTCTGTTATGTTTTGTCATTAAGTATTGGTGTGTTAGTCGAGTACCTCCGATTCATAGTTGAGCCAGAAATAGTTCTTCTCGTCTGTTTTCTTGGTGACTGGACGGCCATTCCTTGACTGTATTTTTAATTATTCACAATTTATTGCCCGTTACTTGCGTCCATGAGTTGCTTGACTTTTGTAATGTTGTTATTTTTATAGTTTACATAAAATCTTTTTGTGTTATTAGTTGAATATCACATATCATATGCCTTATGCATTTTTAGCTTTTTCCAAGATCTTCATGGCCTGAAAGCCAGTATATACCTCGGTTCAGAATCTGTGACTTATTAAAAAATAGTGTTAGAAGCGGATGGGATGTGTATATGTCTGTAAGTGATTCAAGTGCACTTACTGAGTCAGTAAATAGTACAACGCAGAGATGGGCATAATTTTATTTATAAATAAAAATACGAATTTATTTGTACTTCATATATTTGTAAATACGAATATAAATAAATTCGTATTCATAAGTGTGAATACAAATTGATTTTTATTCACATATATTAAATATAAAAATACAAATAAAATTTTATTTGCAAATTTTCCTCCGAATACAAATAAATTCACAGAAAAAATTGGAAATAATCACAAAAAATGTGAATATTTACAAAAAATCGAGTGATTAAAAAAAATCACATTAAAATATACCAATACAAATTTATTCACATTATAATTTGTGAATAAATATTTATTCACAAAAAAATTCACAAATAAATTATGAATCTATTCGTATTAAGATGATATTACGAAAGTTATTGAAGGTGGGGGTCTTCCGTAAAAAAAAAAAAAAATCACCTTCAATAACTTTCGTAATATCATCTTAATACGAATAAATTCATTATTTATTTGCGAATTTTATTGTGAATAAATTTTTATTCACAAATTATAATGTGAATAAATTTGTATTCGTATATTTTAATGTGATTTTTTTTGTAATCACTTGATTTTTTGTAAATATTCACATTTTTTGTGATTATTTACATTTTTTTCTGTGAATTTATTTGTATTTGCAGGAAAATTTGTGAAGACAAATTTATTTGTATTTTTATATTTAATATATGTGAATAAAAATAAATTCGTATTCATACTTATGAATACGAATTTATTTATATTCGTATTCACAAATATATGAAGTACGAATAAATTCGTATTTTTATTTATAAATAAAATTTTGCCCATCTCTGGTACAACGTCTCTGTTGTTGGTCTCTTTAATAATTTCCTTGTTGGTCTTTTTAATAATAGCATTTTCAAAATGAACGTCACATCATCAGTGCTTGACGAGATGTCCTTGGAGTGATGATGACATTCACATTGAAAGTGCTCATCAAAAATAAATTCTGTGAAAGGGTTGGCCAGATTTCAATCACTCAATCATCAATACTTACACGAAAGATTATACAATAACAAATCCTAAAAATTTCCTTATCGACTTATTGAACCTTCCATTTAGCAGTTTTCATAATAATATTGTTATTTTATAATAATGATTGGGAGAGTTACAAAAAAATGAAGAGTATCAAAGAAACATGACGACGGCCTCCCACCATTCAGCACAATATCCTGTAATAAGTGTTGACTTGTTAGGCGTTTCATTGATTGTTGATGCTCTGAAGGCCTCACAGAGTACTCATCAGTTTAAATACGTTTATCAAAGAATGACATAAAGCTTTCTATAAAATCCTGATTCATTGACCTCACCAACAGCAGAAAGAAGGTATTTTTTTTAGGCATTTAACAACGAAGAAAAACAGTTTTTTCATTCGTATTGTATATACTCGAATTGATTAAAGTTGATTCGACGGTGCTGTATATTAGTGAGATCAGGCTGTAGGGGTTAGGCGGGCGTTGGAGATCGAGGCCATCAGACCTGGGTGTGCGTGTTTGAGTGAATCTGGTCGCCTTCCGGCTGGTTCAATGCGTTCCCGGACGAGTAATACTGAAACAGCGTCTCTCTCTTCTGCATCAAAACAAATTTTTTGACAGTTAGCTCTCTAAGCATCCACTGCGTGTTTTACTCTTAATGAACCAGTCTAAGGATGCAAAGCCCAATGCAGTTCACAAAAAATGCATATTCATGCAAAGAAAACAATTTCATCATTCCATCATACTTAATTTAATACATAAAAATTAATCTGATATTAAAACGCCAATCATTTTTGGTTGTTATCAACAAATTTTATTTCTTGGTCAGCGTCATGACAAAAAGTTGTCCTTTGTAGTTTTGACAATAAGAAAAAAAGGTCACTAACAAGACGACATATCACAAAATAAAATGCATACAACTTTAGAGCGCACCATAAAACAATTTAGAACTCAAATGGACATTTTAGGAATAAAATTAATATTAGCGTAATAAATGGAAGGTTAATTATCATAGAACTATCTTTCTGAAAATAAAGATTAATTTCTCTAGTTGTTTTGTACATATATTTTGCGACACACAATCAAAATGATAAATAAATTGCCCCAAAAAATAGATGGATTTTCTCATTTTAAAAAGATTGTTATTAAATCATCTTTAGCTTCTTTTCCTCTCCCTATACAAAAAATATTCATAATTTTGCACCCACAATGCAAGCCTCCTGGAGAATCTAGGAAGGAGCCAAATCTTCTCAACAAAACAGAATTTCAAAAATGTATTGGAATAATTAGGGGACATTAAAACCTGAACAAACACCTTTATAGGATGAATATGGTCAACTCCCTCATCTGTAGGTGGTGTGGAGCAGAAGAAGAGAAGACGATACAGGTCATCCGTGATTGCGAACAACTGGATCATACACGTTTCAAGTACTTTGGAGGCAGAAAGGATACCAACCTTGACTCAAATGAAATATTTGATAAAGGGACTTTTTGATTATTGAAAGATGGCAGCACTCAGAAGGGAGATAGTAACAGATACAAGAGGACGTTTTAGCCCTAGAGAAGGATGACCCGAAGATGTATGCTTAACTCTTTGACAGCCTGAGGCGTAAACCCCAAATCACCCAAAAAATTATAATTTTTTTTTCCTTTTTATGATTTTGTTTGTTTTGCTAATGTGAAAAAATAACTTACCCATTGTAAATTCTAGATAATTACCTTCAGAAATGTGTTTATTAGCATGATGCACATGTGGTGAAGAAACTCCTGCAAAAATTCACAGAAAGGTCTGAGCACGGAAAGATTCCAGAATAAGACACTCGAAACACTCCCTGAGACAACGTAGGAACGAATAAACCAGCCTGGAGGTTTGTAGCCAATCTCCAAAACATTTTAACTTTTTCTCCCAGCAGGTAGCCTTCATGACACACATGCGGTGTCATGCCGCCACAGCAGGGTGGTACAATTTGAAGGAGGTTAAGATCTGAAGGATCGGAATGAACAGAGGATTTGAGTTCAAGAAGCTGAAAGGTATAGGGGATCTTTGGGTTTGGATGACTAGGTACAGGACTGAGATGAAGACTTACTGGCGGCTATAGACAGGGAATAACCAAGCCATCTTATGGTAGAACTGCAACATGTGGGACAACGCTGAGCATTCTAAATTTAAAACTGTTTATGAGACTTTTTTTTTAAGTTTAAATTTAAACTGGTGCAATAATACTAATAGAAACACACGCCCAATTGTAAACTTTAATTTTTTGATTGTATTCTCCTAAATTGTCACAGAAATGGTACAAAGTATTCAGAAAAATAAATTTTATCGAGATAAAAACCTTCCACACATTACATCACTTAAAATTTAAAAAAAAATATTTACACAAATTGTCTGGCATTTTATTCTGTTTAGAAGTCTAATTATATGTATACTTTTCCAAACATTTTTTAACATTTTTTTTTTTTTTTAATAAATATATAATCAATTCTATTGATGGTTATGATTTATATTATTAATAAGTGTTTCTAGATTATGCCACAAACCCCAATTAATTCAAATTAATGTTAGTTACACTCAATAATATAATTACAATTATTAAATAGTCTTCCGAATAAAAGAAAGTGCTTGGAAATTTTCAGCAAAGTACCTGAGTATATTTAATTCATAAAAATCTAACAATTAGTTATTTGTGGTTTTCTTCATATATTTAAAGAACGGTTGTATCATGTTAATTAGGAACGAACCAAGTGCCTTATTTTGAAATAAATAGGTGTTATTTCCTTTCAGATATTTAGTTTTCGGAAATGGTATTCTGAATAGAAACACTATGGATATAGTTGGTGGAATATTGTATAGTTTGAAGACAAAATACTTGAAAAAAAAAAAATAACTGAATCCCTGCTATATTGCAACTTAATGAGCAATTTTCTCAGAACGTTGATAATTTTGCTTGGTCCCTTTCTGATTAACATGATCCAATTAAGATATTTACAAAACAGTTTCTTAATAAGGAGGGAAAATCTGAAATAATTACTATGAATTTGACATTAAATGTATAAAAATAAACCAAATTATTAGTAAGTAAAAAGGATTAAACCTCTTAGGGGGCATCTACATTGATCCCGATCCGATATGATCCGATAGCCACTGACTGTCGGAAGAAAAACAAACAAATGCATCTCAATGAAGATGCCTACATTGGTCCCGACCCGATCCGATCCGATCTGATGGCCACCGAGATTCTTATAAATTATTTTAAAATATGAATACTAATGCTTCTCTTATCGTAGTTTAACAGTTAAAAATTAACTGTTGCACTAAGATTTTTAGTTTTCGGGACTGATATGCTTCTGGAAGATTGATTGGCCTCTCAACTCCTCCTTCATACCTCCAACAAGGTAATTGAAGATTTCCATGCTTATTAGTTGGTATTTCTTAAATGCATCACTCATTTTCACTTCACATATTTAAGCACCTACAAGGTCATTACTGATGAGCTGAGACTAGATTGGATCGGATCGGGTCAGGACCAATGAAGGCACTAACGTTGACGCCGTTGTCCGTCAAATGAAATCGGATTGGAGCGGATCGGACCGGGAGAAACAAGGCCCAATTTAGGTGCAGCCTTGGGCAAAAACTCAAAGTCAATTCAAAAAGTAAAGAATATTAATGCTTGTAATGAAAGGAAACAAAAATACAAATCTTATGAGAAATAAGGAACTGTTTTGTTATCCTAAAAATAAGTTTTACTGCTGTGCATCGGTGCATTCAGCTTTTTTCATTACTAAAAATAAAAAATAAAATTGATACCAGGAATTCACAAAATCTCCTTCACAACGTGTGTCTTTTGCTGAAAACATTATTTAGAATAGCTTTAAATAACAAGTTTAATAACAATGAAGCAAGAATCAAGCAAATTACATGCCATTAATAACAAAAATATTAAAAAAGACAAGCAATAGTAAAAAAAATATTTTAAACCAAATAGAATTTAAATAAATTTCAAATATAAAACTATTTTTTAATTATTGCTTAAAAATAAAATAAAATTAGATAGAATGAAATTAAATTAGAAAAATTGAAGTGTAAAACACTCTAGTAAGTTTTTTTTTCTTATTCTTTTTCTTTTGGCCTATCAACTTGAAGACTCAGTAGATAAAGGAAAAGCGATCAGCGCTACTTAAACAAAATAATTAAAGCAAAGAGTGAGAGTCAGACCGAGGAATATCAAAGCACTGATGATGAACCAACGACTTCCAAAGGACTTTTTGCTTTTGTAACTTCTGTTTGTTTAACTCATTCATCATCGACAAATGATAAAGTAAACCTCTGAGCTATTAACACCAGACGATCTACAATTTTTCACTTATCACTTGGTTATAGAAGAAATTTCATTGAAGTTATTTGAGTCTTAACCCTGGATTGACACCATGGGGTAAAAAATACCCCACACTTTGTTCTATGGCGTGTTTCTCAATTTCTGTAAATCACAGAGACTCCCTCTTTCTTCCTAAATACTCGAAAGTGAATTGTCTGGTATAACCTAATATAAACGAAGCCAGTTGTCTGTTAATCGCTGCATGAGAAGGTCGCGAGTTGTGTATGGGGTATTTTTTTACCCCAGGGTGTAGTTAATGGATACCTTTTACGCTCATCTGCTAAATCTTCACAGGTCGATCACTTTTATATTATAGCTTTTCAACTGACAAAATGGCCTGAAAAGTGCCCAGAAAAGATTTTCTCTTTGATTTGGGCTATCAACTGGTGAAAGCTCATGTGGCAGTTAGTGCCTAACTGGAGAACAGTGAAGATACTGGTGCTGGTTGTTTTGGGATGGACCTTCAACATCTTTCGTTACCTCGGACAAACCCGTAAGATGTTCATTTTGTGACAGAAAGGATGACAGGGAGACGAAAACGCTATGCTCTGTGTGTAAGGGCGATGTGCCGCGATTACCAATCACCAAATCTTGAGTCTCTATACGACAGAACATTGTATTTTAATAAGTTCCTATTTTCTACGGCTTTTGGTCATTCTAGTTTATTGTTCTTAAACAATATTTTCAGTTTAGTAATATTTTTTTTAGGATAATTATATATATGATATGGTAATTATAGGATTTATTAAGATAATTATATATATGATATGGTGTATGAACAATATTCAGTTTTAGGATTTCCTAGCATTTTGTTAATTTCAATAAATATTTTGCAGATTTATCACTATTTGAATTTATTTCTTGATGGTCCTGTTCTAGAAATTGTTGTATAGAAAAGCAAAAGAAAACATTGAAATTTTTTTTTACTTTCTCAAAGTATGGGGTAAAATTTACCCCATGGTGCCATTACCGTACATGTCAATGGCAGTGATCCAGGGTTAATCAACCATTTTGTTCTAAAAACAATTTTTGACATATTTGTAAAAAAAAAATAGCTCAGAAAAGATTGTATTTTCCACCAAAGATGTCCTTCTTTTGAAGAGGGGCCTTCGTGTTTTTTAAACAAGATGGTTTAAGCTTTTGGAGGAGGGGAAAAGTAGTATTTGTAACAGTTATTTTTTAAATTATAATGCAAAGTTTATCAATTGAATTGATATTTGAATTACGAGTTAGAAGATAATTGAAACCCCATTCCAGCAATTTAGCACACCAAGTAGCTCGCTTGCTTCTATAGAGAACATGTTGATTAGAATGAACATGATTATGACTTTTTTTCATATTCTGGCGAGTCCGGGTAAAGCCTTTACGATACAGATGGGAAGACCAGGCGAGCGATATGTTCAGTAGAAAACAGTAGGAAGGGTTTAGTCCTGAAGAGGGTTGGTGATGTTTCAGAATGAAATATGTTTGTTTTTTATTTTTGCAACCACTATGAGGCCATTAAACACAGATTTACAGAAGCAAGTAAATTTGTTTAGACACCAGTATAACCCTTGCACGAAGTTAGCCAGAAAGAGGGAAGAGATCCCAGCCGAGTCATCAATGGAAAACCCTGAGCCGCTGACGATCCCGCCTGCAATGCATGCAAGCAGAAAGGCAGGCCCTGGACTTATGGAATTATAATTGATTTTTTAAGGATATTATTTCGGGAAATTTTAATTTTTATGTTTAGAGAATTGAATTATGTTTAGATGCATTGAAACATGTTTAGAGGCATTGATTAGAGTATATACCTCCATATGTTTCAAAGGCTCAATGAACTCTCATAAAATCGAAATCCTCCTGGAATGTGCAGTCCATTAATCGACCTCCAATTTTTTTTCTTTTATGGCGGCACAGCATCTATGTTGTACGAAACTACCTGGACCTGCGGTTGGTGCCAAGCCATGGAGTGGCCAACTCAAAGCCAAGACCTCAAATGAGCAACTTTGGATGTCCCTCCATCAAAAACAGAATCATCTGAGAAGGGTATTTTCACGGTATTTGAATGAGATCAGATCCATCAAGATTGGGTAGCCAGCCTTATTCCCAGGACGTAGGGCGAGGTTAGCTCGGTTGTAGACCACTTGATTAATATGCCGGAAGACCTGAGTTCAAACCCCGAGCTCACATCAAAGATTTTTGTCTTTTAGTGTCTTCGTTCGTGGATTGGATTCCACCTCCCTCACCTAGGTCAACACAGCCTTTAATTAATTTATTAAAGGGTACCTGCGAAGGGGAAAATAGGTGGCTGGGGCATATTACTGACTGCACTATCTCCCTAGTGTGTCGTAAGGTCAAGAAGCTAATACCTCTAAAAGATCTGTCCTTGTAGGCCCTCATGGTGTCTTGTGGGACTGATTTTATTAATATATTTGTAGACAGAAAAGTATGTACATTTTAACAGGTGTCATTTTTAGAATCTAGTAGGCAGAACAGATGAACATTTAAAGAAATTTTTCAAAAGTTCTTTTATGAGTACAACCTTTGGAAAGTGTTAAAAAGATATATAATTTTCATGTCTATGGAAAGTATTGCTCCTAGAGGGATTTTCTTTTGATATTGAAATTTGATTTTACATCCACACAATTATTCATTTTGCCATTATTTGTTTTGTATTAGGAATAGTAAGAATGCAAGAAATTGTTATTGAAGAAGTAATGAAACTGAAGCATGACCAGATTAAATAAAACAAATTGCGATTAGTGTTTTCCATTTTCATCATGCACCATTGAAGACAGTTTTAGTACGTACTCACAATTTCTTTTCAAAGCCATGGATTGGTTTTTGAAGACATCTTTGCCATGCAACTTATTAGTCTATCCCGTTGAACTGAACATAAAAAAAACAAAAACAAAAAAGGAATGCACAAAAATAAAAGACACACTTACACAAATTAGCGATACTACAATATTTAAATCAAATAAAGGATAACTTTTCAAAATGCATTTTAATTATCTTAGTTATATTTAAAAAATGTAATAAAACAAAAGAATAATTTCTTCATCAGTCATAATTGACTTTTTTTATTATGCTCTAATGTCATGCCATTAAAAAATGACAGATTTTATAAAAGCCATCTATATATAAGTCTAACATACATAAATACAAACTTTATTAAAATCAACTCACTAGCATTACAAATAACATTACTTACACAATTTTATGTATTTTGAAAGAAAAAAATAAATACTTCACATGCAAGATTAATTTTTTATAAAATATCTTTGAAACATAACATTACAAAGCTTTATTTTTAAAACAATTAAAGAACAAATTGACATATGTGTATATTACAATTTATATTAATCATGGTTATATAATTGATAAATATTTTGATATGTGCACTTTTTAGTAATTTTAATTGGTTAATATTAAATATCAATTGACATCTTATTGATTATTTAATACGGAATTGCATAATCTCTTTTAGAATATTCTCTCGCCATTGTATCGTATCCCTGGTTTATACTTACTCGTGCACTGTCATACTCTCTCCCGCCAATGGTCAGCCTAGCCTTCGCTTTCATCGCATCCGACAGAGGAATCTATACAAAACATAATCTTTATTAAACACTCAGTATCGTACAATCTATTAGAAAAAAATGGCAAATAGACGGAAACAAATGTCGAAAGTTACAAGCAGTATAACACATTTTTATTCGAGTAAATTCTTCAATTAACCCTTAAAGGACTAGCAAAGCCATAAGCAGGGCCTCCGAGAGGAATTAAGGCCCCCTGTCCAAATAACTTCAAGGGCTCCTTACACCCCCCCCCCCCTTCTTCCATTACCATTACCAAAAACTATTAAAAACTGACATTTCTTTGAAAACAAAATTAAATAAATCTGTAATTGAACAGAGTGGAAAATTTAAGTATTGTCTAAGGTACATTGGCACTTCCTGGGGCTACAAATTTTAGGTATGACAATATTTAAAAGCTAGTTTATAAATTAGAAATAAAGAATTTAGAATGTTATCCATTGGTTGTTCCCAATAATAATTACGTGACGTACACTTAGGTATATAATTTTGTTACTTCAAATTATAATGCGAGTAAAAAAATGTCACCAGGCCCCCCTCAGACCAACGGCCCAATTGTCCAGTGTGTCCCCCCCCCCCTACCGGAGGCCCTGGACATATGACAGGGGTCAATCATCCTTTCTCTATTCTCTTGTCCTGAGCACCAATGTAATTTTTAGTTCAATATACAGACTTTCTGACTGTTTTTGTCTCCAGAAAGTTATTTGAACATGCTAAAAGCCAGTTCGTGGCATGTGTAAGTGAAGACTACTAGAATACTCGCAAAAGAATGAGTCACGTCTTGTAGTGTGCTTCTGACAACTTTAGTACAGTAAGAGTGACTGTAATACAGAACAAAAAAAAAAAAAAAAAATAAATTCGAAAGTCAGAAAAAATGATTTTATCAGGGTCTTTGGATGTGGGAAACATAATCTGTACATTCATAGCTAGTGTGTCCATCCCCCTTCACCACGTTCATCCCATTACTGATGGTTTCCGTCAAATTTGTGGCTTCATCTCCTGGTGAAATAGTGGTTAGCATGCTGGACTATATAATAAGTAATAAAAATGAAAATAAATACACTGAAATGTTTTTGTGTTGTCTTGAAAGTAATTTTTCAAAATTTAAAGACATGTAGTAAAATGCCTGTATTTGAATAATGGCATTCGTAATGGTACGTAACGCATTGAGAGTTGAAAATTGTGCCTGTGAGACCTCCGATGTAATCATGCGCTGCGACACATCCAGGATTGTTGGCATCATTTTCTAAGAACGAAGTATTTTCAAGTTCTGCAGAAGATGTTCTGGCCATCTGGAATGACATGTTGATAGAAAGTTATGTAAATTGTTGCAGGGAGCTTGAAAGAGAAGTCCTGGCTTGTGAATTATAGTATATCATGAAGGAAAAAGATATTGCTAGAATGAATGGGAAACAGGACTTGGCTTGGAATGTTTAAATTGAAGTTTATTAAAGCTTTCAGTCTAGCACGTGAATAATACCTCGGCCTAATTTGATTGTTTTGACATTTTTTTATACCTTTGAAGATGAAATAATTTCTTTTGAAATCCTGAAGAGCAAGAGACTCTAAAATAATGGCCTACTCAAAAATAAAAACCAAAAAACCTAGTCAAACCTTATACCCAGACTATCAACGATATTATATCTAAACACCCTATTCAATTGATTTTTTCAATGAGTTATTAACAGGGTCTGATTTCATTATTTTGGTCATGTTTGCATCATAATACTATATGAAATCGAACTGTTTAAATGCATTTAAACAAAAAATTATATATATATATATATATATATATATATATATATATATATATATATATATATATTTATACATATAATTTATAATTGTACGATCTCCCAAATTTAATTTTTATTTAGAGAAGATGTAGATTATCGAGGTTCGGTCATAAGTTAAATAAATCAACATTTTATAGCTAAAAGATTTACGAGATGGTGAATGCAGCCTCCAGGATACGGAACGGTTCTCTCTAGCCACAGTCTTGAAGATGGCTTGTAATTCAAGCCGAAACGTTGGAAAATAAATATTTATCATTTTAGTCAAGAGATGGTTGGGATTCGGCTAGGAGAAAAGAACATCAGATCTTCAAGCACAATTATAGATTTGTGCTTGAAGATCTGACGTTTCTTTCTCCTAGCTTCACATCACCTTAAAGGCTAACTATCTTCATTTCATTACTCATTTTAGTTATAAAATTTAGTTTCATTTAACATATGACATATACATCTTCTCTAAATAAAAATTAAATTAAGGTGCGTACAATTATAAATTATATGAGTAAATATCTCAGAAGACCTCAAACCAACTATAGCCCATTCAATTAGATGGAACAGTTCAACTCTCACATGCGCGAAATTCTGCAGGAAATATTTCCGCCAAGTCCGCCATTTGCATTATTATTTCAATGAACAATTCGCTACGTAAAACTCAATAAAACATATTATGTCTCGTTTAATAGTATTTAATATTTATCAAGACTTAGCCAAAGCTAAGGCTGAAAACAGTTTAGAACACAACTTTGCCTTTTCGAAAAGATGGTTAGATGGAGGGAAAAGGGTGTGGCCTATATTCCCAGTAGAAAATTGGTGGAATAACTTCTCTCAGTCATAGTCTTATCACTATGAATTTTATTTATTTGTAAGGCAATTAACCCACTATGAAATTTAAAACGTTTTCAGCCTTAGCTTTGGCTAAGTATTGATAAATATTTAACACAATCTCCCTACTAACCTCTCAACAAATTTGCTAGTCTTAAACGAGACATTATCAGTTTTTTTAGCGATTCACATTAAGTGTTTGATCATTCAAAGGCTTTGCAAATGGCGGAACAGACGGGAGTGTGCAGGGAGAAGATCCTGCCCAGACGTATGCATGCACAATTGAACTCCTGGGTTTATGTGAACAGGCTATAGCTTTCGAATGTCTTTATGAAACTAGGATATCCAACAATCAGATTTAAATAAAGAAAGATCGTTATGAATGATATTGTTACCTTAGCTCTCGTTGCCTCTGAATGAGATTTATAGCAGAATTCCAGGAGTGCCACTGCCATAGCTAGTATGAGGCCACCAATTAGAATGTAAAATATTCCAGCAACATTACTCAGCGATAGTTCATTCCTTGATGTATCCTGCGGAATTTAAATTTGTTGAATTATTCTAAAGTAGAAAGAGGAATATGATTTAGGAATGAATTGTATTTCTACCTTGTCCCCATGCTTGCACTCTGTTCTGTCGTACCACCACTTATTCTTCAGCTTAGCAAGCTCTCCGGTTTCGATGAGTGATAGAACTGCCAAATTTACTACTTCCCTGCAAAGGGATTTAATATTACATTAAAATTTTAGTTAGTAGAACTTTGTCTTTTGTCAGCAGTAGCAGTTTTTTTTAAATTTTAGTAAGAAAGTCTAACTGGAAGATATTATATCATATTTGCTTGTTCCCATATAATGCTTAACCCTTTAAAAGCTGAGAAATGTAGCAGTGTTCTGTCCTGTGTGATCTCTTTGTTTATTGCTGGTTTTTGAGGTATTTAACAAAATACACAAAAAAAAAAAAAAAAAAAAAAAAAAAAAAAAAAAATCAAAATTGCACATCTCTTAAAATATTCCATTTTTAACTTTTTTCCTGGGTGATTTCATCTCCTCCTTATTCCTAACATAACATGTCACCCGCGGTGTGGTTTTTTATTGTCCCTTGTGACAATTTGCTTTAAGCTAACAAACAAGCATCATGCGCCACCTCAGGAAACTGGCTAAAATCCGAAGAAAAAATGTTTTTTTTTTTAAAAATACACCACTGGCGACATATCCTTGGAATTAGGAGATCCAAAAACCAAAATTTATATATATATATATATATATATATATATATATATATATATATATATATATATTGTAATGATATATTACATTCACTAAAACATTTTTGAATTCAAATAGCCATTGATAGTTTGAAAAGCCCGCGCAAATCACAAATCCTAACATACAAATAACATCGTATTATACACGATCCAAATTAATAATATTTCTGGACAATGCTGGTGTACAATATATATATATTAAATTCAGACAGTGATGATTTAATCATTTAGAATTACAAAAATATAATTATTATTAAATAATTACAAAATAATATGCTAATAAATATAATAATTACAAAATGCGGAAGTTGGTGGGGAAAGACGCTAAGTTCTCCCGCTAACAGCACTCAGTCTATCGCTAGCCACCATGGAGTACAGAGTCAGTCCAGTCTAAGTCTAGCTGCGTCCATCGTTGAGTACGGAGTCAGAGGCCAACCGAGTCCAGAATCTCAAGCTATATATTTCCTCTGCATGAGAACTGACAGGGAAAGCGTGTCACGCGGAAGAATAAAATACTGAAGTGCAGCATATTGGTGTTTTAATTGAAGACTATTAATTCAAAGGTAATATTTATGTTTTTGTAATTATAGTAATTTTTTTATTATTGTTTGATAGTGCATTGGTATTGGTGATTGTATTTCAGGGTTGTTTAGAAATAAGTATTTTTTTTTAAATATTCATTCACTCGGAACTTTTTGTCCCTGAGGTTAATTATATAATATAATAAAATTTATTCAAATAATTAAACCCCTTTTTAAATAAAAATCATTACAATATATATATCAGTTTGTATAAATGTGAATTATGTTTTTTGAGTCCCCCTGTTGTTTTTTAACAGTCAAAATAAAACTTCTAGGCATTCTAAGTCAAAAATTGTTTAAGATATTGCCTTGGTAGTGGTGTCATTTGGTTCCCCACACCTAAATACTCATTAAACAAAGTACATGGTAGCCTATTAATGCAGAACCATGAGTACAACACTTTTTAATACCAATTTTGCAGAAAAACCAAAACATGGTGGTTGGATTATACTGGTTGTTCTTTTAATTTACATAAACTGTTTTTGTCCTAACTGTCATCAGAATTGGATAATTTTTGTACACGGTAGATGATAAGACTAATTAATACACACACTTATATAATACACATGCCCCCTAAAACTTAACCCTCCGTCGGTCACAACCTTTTTGTACCTTCGTTCGGTCGCAATGTGCGAAATATACACACAAATTCAAAATGCAATAGCTCCCATCCTTCTCAAATCTTTGTGACTCTGCTTCACCCCCACACTCATAGAGATCTATACTAAAGGATAAAAAGTAAACAAAAAATTAAAAATAGTTTTTTAATAGCCAAAACACAATAATTGTAAAAAACACTTTTTATGACCCATTACAATATGTTCATTTGAATACAAAGTAAATTGTGAACTTAACGTTCTAATTATATAATAAAAAACACTTTATCTCTTCATTTGCATCCCACTAAAGAAATTCTTCCTCTGAATCATTTGTTTGAAGGTCCTCAGAAGAAGTTTGGGTCATTGCAATTTGGCACTCTTCGCAGATCGTTTTAGAGTGTTTGGTGCACATTGCTTTGGAACAACGCTCACATCTCGATGTTGTTAGTCTTCTAAGACCTGTATCAGATGTGCAGGGTTCGCATCTAATCCTTTTAGAGGGTGGTCCATCCTTTTCTTGTTCGTCAGAAGCAGGTTTCGCCAAATTAGGGTTAAATCGGCGGAGACGGACTTGAAGACTGGCAGGAATACCATGCTTTTTCTGGCTTCTTCGTCTCCACTTGCATCAGTTCAGTCGATGTATCATCCAATTTTTCCTCAATTCCATCTTCTGAAGCTACGTCACTCTCTTCTCCTAAATCTTCAGTTTGTGCAGGATCATCATCTTCAGCTCCCAAAAGTTTTTTTATCTCTTCCAAATCCATTTACTTTCCTAAATCAAACCATTGTTTCTCCATTTTGTAGACAAACTAGAGGAAAAAATAGATAATGAAACATAAGTTTTCTAATTCACGGGTTCTGTCGCAATGTGCAAATTATGCACATCTGAAACACGCTCATTACTTCAAAATCTAAAAAATCGCTCATATAACTTGACATACATAACAATTAGAGAAAGGCGCAAGGCTAAAAAATTAAAAATTCCGACCTTCAAAATTGGGACGAGTTAGGTCGCAATGTACAAATTTGGCACACAAGAACAATATCCGCTCCCAGCGAGGGTGTGGGGTGAACTACTGTAGGCAGTTTGACAGACCTTTCGCAGATAGACAGGTACTATGGTGGGGAACAACCCTTTTATTGTTTAAGGAGGGTTCCCACCAAAAAAACTTTAAGTGTACTTTTTTTGCACAGTTGCGACCGACCGAGGGTTAAAGCCCCCTTAGACCTTTGTCATTTTGTTGATATTAAAAAAAAAAAAAAAAAAAATCCCCTCCAATATTTAGATATTCTTGGCCAAAAGTATATTATCATTGCAAGGAGAATGAATTTTGTAAAGAAATAAGAAATTTTATTATCCTTGGAATGACAAGAAACTCGTCGCCAAATTACATTAGCTATTAGTTGGTCATGACTGTTCATTCAGTTCATTAAATCTTGCTTTGTTTTAAGAAATACAGGAGAGTTATTTAATGATTTTTTTTTCTAGTTGAATAAAAGTTATATTTTGCCTTTTTTGCTGTAGTAAAAATTCACACCGAGCAAGAACAGGAGGAAGCTAGTAGTGGAAAGAAATCGTCTTCAATTTAAAACATCAGCCCCATGCCACCAACCTCCGACAGAAATTATCGAATGGTGACTGGCCATGACTATCTCCAGGTGCACCTATACTCCTTTGGCTTGGCAGAAGACAACACTTGCACATTATGTCTCAATTGTATCATGGATTAGAACTACATCACTATCGGTCCCGAACTGGTCCCCCAGATTTCTATTGGGAGACTAGACACCGAATGGCTTATTGGCCAAAGCGGGAATTGGCGAGTAAATATAAAATATTATGCTTTTCATCTAGGAAATAAAATCATACCTTAGAGGAGATCCTAGTGGAGTTGCCACTCCGAAGCCTTTTGAGTCTAGATTCCTTCCAACCTTCATCGTATCACAGGGTTCTCTCTCATTTATATAGTCATTCTTCGGAGATTCTATAAGAAGGGCATACTTTCCTTTTGACTGCCGGACTCTACGAATACCTTCGTCATACGTCCTCACAAATACATGCGACCTTGAATTCATGAATTCCCACATTTTGCTGTAGAGTGTTATTTGCGATTTCTGAAAACAAAGTTTATTTAATTAATTAGAGTTCTTCTGCTAAGGTGGTAAAACAATTTCATTTTTTGTGGATAAAAATAGGTTAAAATATTTAGTTCTTTGTTTTAGTCAATTGAGATAGGCATATGACCACTAGGTGTGGTTGCTACAGTCTTATAAACTGTTAGTTGTGATATTGTGTGTGTGTGTGTGTGTTTGTGTGTGTGTGTATATATATATATATATATATATATATATATATATATATATATATATATATATATATATATATATATTGTAATGATATTTTACATTACATATTTAAAAGTTTTAAATTCAAATAACCGTTAAAGGTAAAAAAGGTGGGCAAAGACAAATACAAGGTTTGCGGAAAATAAAAAACAAATGAATTTTTCTTATATTAACTTTCATCGAAGATTAAAAGTTCTAAATTAAAAAACTAACACAGAAAATTCGGAAAATCCAAAAAAAAAGCTCATTGATATGTTGGATTCGTTGCTGGGATAGGCAAATATTATTTGTTATATTTCTCTAGCAGTCAATACAGGTAGCATTGGAGACCGGTATGACGCTCCCGCCAAGAAACAACGCCACTTCGGATGCAGCTGTAGTAGAGCCGGTTACAAGAGTCACATGTAGTGCAGTTTAAAAGAAACAACGCCTTTCCGAATGCAGCTCTAGTTCAGTGTACAGCTAGTCTCATATGTCAGTCTGTTAAAAGCAATTCAGTTTACAAGAAGATACAATCTCATCTCTATAGTTCAGTTGACAAGAAGATACAGTCTCATAAGTGCATTTCAGTGAAAAGAAGATCCTGTCCTATGCAGAATACAGAGCTGGCTTTATATCAGGTAATGCTTGTTTGTCCTATTTCTGAGTGTAACTTATCTATGAGTTTTTTCTCCTTTTGTTTTGTTCTTTATTATTTAAAATTATCTTTGTTTTACTTTACTGAACTCGAACCCGAACCCTGAGATAAAGAGTTTCTAAAATTAAATAGTATAAAGTTTTATTATATTGGCTCCCAACGTAGAGGTGTATGTAAATTAACTTATTAAAAATATTTATCATTATTTTTTATATTATAACATTTTGGCACATCTATGTGTGGCTATATTTATTTATTTTTAATTTTTTATATTATAACATTTTGGCACATCAACGCGTGGCTATATTAATTTTTAATTTTATTATAACAATATATATATATATATATACAATATCACAACTAACAGTTGATAAGACTGTAGCAATCACACCTCGTGGTCATATGCCTATATATATATATATATATATATATATATATATATATATGTATATATATATATATATATACATATGCATACACATACACATACATATATACCACGGATCTATATATGTTGAAATACAACAGCACATTGTACATCAAAACGTGCAACATTCAAACCAAGAAGTTTATTCTCCAAAAATGACGGATCTTGGTATGAGACAACAGACAACAAACTGAATGAAATTAAAAGCAAAATACGTGATTGACCTTCAAGAGAGAGAACAAAAAGAAAGGAAGAAATTTGTCTTTGCCACCCAAGAAGAGGACTTTTGCTTATTACTCATTCACACTTCTTGACAAAAGAAGACATACCTATTTTCCCCTGTATTAAAACTTGATAAAACTTGTCTATGAAACACTTACTAACTGAATGCAGACTCAGACATCTTGACTGACTGAATATATAGAAAACACAATACAATTTTTTCAACAAATCCGACTATATGGCACTGTCTAAGTACAGCTAAATTCTTAATTAATTATCAATAATAACTACTAATTCAAATAGAATGATTAGAGAACTGTTAAGTATACCACTAAATGACCTCATCATGTCCAAACTACCTTAGCCTTTTAATTTTTGTATTACATTGTTTATTTGCTTATTTCCCCCTGCTGTTATTATTTTTTCCTGTTTGTTAAGAATTGTTGACATTGTAAATATATAAATCATCATCTATATGTAATATTATATCATATTGCACTAGTATTTCTAAATGGACACAACTAAAAAAAAAAAAAAAAAAAAAAAAAAAAAAAAAAAAAAAAAAAAAAAAAAAAAAAAAAACTGAAAATGTTTCACTTTTGCTTATGTAGAGTGAATAGCATTAAGGCAGGAAGAGTGTCACTAGTGCCCTCTGGCAAACAAGCTCTGAAGCTAGTGACAGTTTTGATGGTTGATAAAGATATATTTACCATGTCTTTTATAGTCAGAAGAGAAAAACAACGATTCTTGAGTTGTGTCACTTTAGATATACTAGTGCGATATATGTAAAATTTCATCATATGCAAAGTAATGCTCTTATTGTCAAAGCTGCATGGAGTCACAATAAAAAAAGGGTAGTCTAGTAACAGGATGAATCAGAATAATAGGACCGCCTGCCAGAAGGCAATTCCATGCCTCATTTGTAGCAATACATTCCTTTAGACTAAGGTCTCTTTTGAGGAAGGTTCTATCGTTTTGAAGAAATCGCCATTTTTTGGTTTTCTTTGCGATTTTCCATTTATTATTAATTTTTGTTTTATTTATTTTTTATCTATTTATTAAGGTAGATAAGGTAAGCAAGTAGATGGCAATACTCAAGAGTAACTAAAAGTTTAGTTAAATGATAACAACTCATTTCTATCTTTTTTTTGTACCAGACATATGCTGTTTTAAAAGTTATTTAAAAAAAAGACTTTTTGAGGGAAAAATTTGGAGAAAAACTTTAAAGATAGAAACGTGAGGTTGGCAGCATTTAACTACATTTTTGGTACAGTTTTATTCCATTGAGCACCATCATCTACTTGCGATACACTTGGTATATGAAAGTATTTTTTTTTTTTTTTTTTTTTTTTTTTTGACATCCAGGGTGCAGCAAGGAATTTTCCCGTCGAGCCTTGGGATGAGCTTATGTGTCTAAGGTGCTAGCCACTAGACCACGGGAGACCCCTGTATATGAAAGTAAAGTCAAAATAAAAACCTATGCATAGAGTGAGTATAATAACATAAATTATGTTTAATGTATAATAATATACTGCAATAACAAAAAATAGCCTGCTTACACAGAAATATATTACATATCTATTAAACATGTATATTATTATTTTTTAAATATTAGTTTAGCTCATGAACATATCTTGGTAATGTAATCTTAATATGTTTTCCTGTCTGTTTAATTAAATAATTTTTATTTATATTGTATTCAAAAAAAAATAAAATAAAATTATTTTTTGACTCGTGGCAGACTAATTATTAAATAAATAGTATATATCTGTACCTTGGAACAAAAAGGGCCGATGTCCAAAGCTCTGGAATTTGAGTGAACTTCCAATTTTTTTGCTTTAACATTGGCCCTTTTTACAATGACGTTTGTAATGAGCAATGAAGCCACTCTGATGTCACTCGTGCAGTTCACTCAAATTTCAGAGGTTGGGGCATTGGCCCTTTTTGTTCCAAGGTACAGATATACTCAGGACGGGTATAAAGAGCCACAACTGTTTGTAAGAAGGAAATATTTAAGATATGAGTACTGGTGGTCGACACTTCTTGTCAGCACTAAAATCAAGTTCTTTTTTCATAGATACACTCTTAAATGTATAAACTATTAGATTTTAAAAGAAAAACTCTGGGATTTTGCTGTTAAGTTTTTTTTCTTGGTGCATCTACCTTTTTTTAATAATTTAGGATTAATATAAGTATACTGAAGCTACATTTATTATTACTTAGGTTAACCTAAGTAATAATAAATGTAGCTTCAGTATACTTATATTAATCCTTAATTATTAAAAAAAAAGTAGATGCACCAAGAAAAAAAACTTAACAGCAAAATCCCAGAGTTTTTCTTTTAAAATCTAATAGTTTATACATTTAAGAGTGTATCTATGAAAAAAGAACTTGATTTTATGGAGCGCTTTTTATTTTTATCGATTTTTGAAATTTTTATGTTTTTCATTTATTTTAAATTAAAATTTTGTTTTTAAATAAATATAAATAGCAACCAGAAACATAACAGATAGTAAATATATTTTTTCCATATTCAAAATATAATTGTGATTATTTTGGTGAAAATCCCATTGAGATATCATTAACATTACCAGATTAATGATATTTTTAGTAAATGAAAGTCGGTTTGACTTAAACCGTCAGTAAAATCAAAAACAAGTTTTATAGACAACTTTAAAAATTCATAACTCAAAAAGTATTGAAGATTTCTAACTAAAATTTGGAATATATCATTAGAATCGCCAGTTCAACAAATAAAAAAAGTTTCAGGCAATTCTGAGGACATTGGTTTCATTTCACTATTTTTCTGGATGATTTGTTATGGATTGACCCAACTGTCAAAAGAAGATCTTCCTCCCTATAGGGCTGGAGGAAACTCACTAAAAGTTTATCTTACAGCTCACTAGTGTACAAAACAAGAAATACATCAGCCAAAGTCGATTACCCTGAAAAAGTCCCAAGTAGATCCGTGATAGAGCGTGCCGTACTGGACCTCCGTCTGTGAAGCGAGGTCTTCTGGAGAGTTAATGGGTGCGACCATCCTCTCGACTGTCAAGAACGCTGCCAAGTTGGCAGTGTACGAAGAGATGAGGATGAGAGTGAAGAACCACCAGACACTTCCCACTATCCTCCCAGATATGGACCTGCAACAAACGTCCCTTTAGTAAGCAACCACTATTTACACACACACCTTGATGAAATATAATTTGACATATCGGAAAACTCAATTTAGACAAATGAATGATTCTGACATGTGCTTAATTATTAATCCATATTTTAAAGACTTCACAGGAAAATATAAAACTAATAAACTTTTGTAACAGCCTAGCAGAACTGTATCATGAGGTTTAAGCATAAAGGCCTCTAGAAAGAACTATAAAGCCTCATACATGATATATGTGGTTAAGAAATCCAGTGCAGATGAGTATAAGTGCTGTTCATTCCTGGAGCAATAATATAATCCTATGGTGCATAGTGGCAAAAAAAACTCAAAATTTCAAAAAATTTGGTCCTATTGCTATGGAAAGGTCGCATTCGAATCAGAAGAAAAAAAAATACATTTAATACAACATTAAAATAGATTAAATTTAAATTTTAACGTCCATAATTTTTTTAAATAGATTAATTTAGGTATTTTGGGTAAAAATGATCCGTCAGCAATAATTGATAATAAATATCTTTTTTTTTTTGGTTGGGTTAACACCTTTAAACTTTTCAGTACACATATTTATATTTATAGTTAACATTTAGGTTTAGTAAAATAATTTGAATAAAATTTCTGTATATGGTATGTAAATAAATGGAATAATATTCATAATTAATTATTGTGAGCTGTTGATAGTTAGCTGTCGTGATATGCAGTCAGGGAATAGTTGGGATTCGGCTAGGAAAACATAAATTTATGACACAAATCTCAACAAATATTTCGTATGTAGGTAGAAAGTCAACATAAAAAATTCTAAATTATCATAATAGTTAATTTATTAAACCAGCTCTACATATTTCACATCATCTGGCAGTTAAGTGACCATGGTGAAA
This sequence comes from Gonocerus acuteangulatus, assembly GCA_946811695.1. Classification (NCBI taxonomy): domain Eukaryota; kingdom Metazoa; phylum Arthropoda; class Insecta; order Hemiptera; family Coreidae; genus Gonocerus; species Gonocerus acuteangulatus. Next base: position 80,409,183 of record OX328127.1, on the reverse strand, counting down.
ATATAACCCCCTTGGTCACTTAACTGCTAACTTTGGTCTTTCTCTACCCCCACACACTCATTGCTGACAAAGGCTACCAAAAAGTAGCTGAAACGTCCTCAATACAGATTTTTACAAAAATTGTATCAACGTTTTCCTAGCCCAATCCAAACTTTTCTCTAACTGTTTATAATTAATTATTTTTTTATGAATAAACTATACAATAAGAGGAATAAGTTTATTCTTTGTAGAAGGAATAGGTTTATAAAAATGTTCTTAATTAGTATACCAAAAACATGAAATTAATAATCACGGCATAAAATGCATTATAATTTATATATTATTTTAAAATCATTGTTACATTAATAAAGTACCATTGACTTAATGTTGTCATGTAAGTTGTAATTTAAGTTATTGGTTTAACAGGAAATGTATACATAAAACCCATATGTGAAATCTTTGTGTGAGCCTCTTGAGCTTCCTTTGTAAATTTTCCAGTTGACAAAGTTGCAGCGGAAGTTATATTTCTACCTTGAACCAGAAATGTCTGGCCCTATAAAAAATATATAAAATTTAGTATTAACCTTTAGGTAATACCTCAAATATCAGATTGTAACTGAGGATATTTATCGCACCCCCTTTAATAAATATATAATTGATTCATCTTAAAACAAACTCTGTTTACAAATAACTGGTATATTGCATCCTATATTGTGTGCAGTATACAAATAACTGGTATATTGCATCCTATATTGTGTGCAGTATACAAATAACTGGTATATTGCATCCTATATTGTGTGCAGTATACAAATAACTGGTATATTGCATCCTATATTGTATGCAGTATACAAATAACTGGTATATTGCATCCTATATTGTGTGCAGTATACAAATTTGGTGGCTATGAAATTCATTGGATTACAACTTCAATATATACGATTTTACGTAACATTATTCTGGGATCGGGTTTTGGGTCCCACCTGAAGCAGGAATTTTTCTCATTTTAGAGCCCATTAAGAAAATTCCCAGCTGTACCATGGATGTTGGCTTAATGACTGGAGTCGGTGTGCCGTAAAAAAAAAAAAAAAATAAATATTCTGGGAGGAAATCTCAGTAAAGCATTTTTTTTTTATTATTTAATTAAACTTAGAAAAAATAAGTTTATTACTAGTTGAAGGCCCCTTATTCTCTTGGGCTTAGGAAGTGAATAAAGTAGAGATAATAGGTTGACTGTCTAACATTGGAGATTCAGATGCCAACGGCACGCCGTAAATATCGAATGGTGATGTAGAGAGAACCACTTCGCTGGGGTGAAATTGATGTTTCCTACATTTCCCAAACTTAACGGCCCTTCTAAGAGCCAGCAAACCCAAAATCTTGGGGAGGAGACAGAATAGCTTTACGTCTCTCTGAAGCGTGGCCATGGCGATGACGAGGGCTTTTTCCCCGTTTACAAAAAATTTACAGCCCAACCCAAGCTGCCAATGATATCGACGACCTCGACCGGGAACTATTTTGCGGCGCTCCTCCAACAAGAGACCAAGCTGCCAACCAAAGATTCACCCAAGGAAGCCCGCCTGCTGTCATTAAATAGGTCGCTGCAGCTGACCTAAAACATCATCTCCGATCCAGCGGAGTCTCCAAGTTGAGTTGACAATATCCCATAGTGACAAGGAGACGCTCCTCTTGTTGTCTGCGGGCGAAAACCACCAGAAAGTATGGGAAATGCTGCGGGAGGACCAGACCATATCTTTACTCTTCCCTCAATCTTCCAGAACGAAGAAACGGGATAAACGGTTTCTCTTCGATCAGGACCACCCGATCGACGAAACAATCGAGAAACTCCGGATGAAGCTGTCCAGTTTCAAGAAGGTCTAGGCTCACTAAACTGCAAAACAGAGCTCAGCACCTTCCTAGTCGGCCCGGGCCACGATGTCACCCTATAGCAATCATGCGGGATTCAAGACTAGCACATTCAGAGCAGGAGGTGGCCTTGTGCAATTGATTTCGGGCTCTCTGCCCAGTACAGGGGACGCCGGGCAAAATATGGATAGCGCGGAGCATAAGGGAACCACAATTGCCTCATGAACAAACCTCCGAAGTTCGACAATGCCATGAAGACCATCCCACGTTGCACAGGCCCAGCCCAACACGACAAGAATTCATTAGAAAAGGACTCTGAAGACATCCTAGAAGATGGATGCATACCAGGCCTATCCGACCCTTTCTTTCTCGGTAACCAGAAGCAGCCTACCGAAGCAACACCCAGGCCGACCCCTGCTTTGTAATGTAATATATTAATACGAATCGAGCAGTCGTCGTAAAAATTAAGCAAAATAAAAAAATACAATTGTAAAATATAAATATACAATTAGCGCCGACATCCAGGGTGCAGCGAGGAATTTTCCCAAAGAGCCGTGAGATGAGAAAATTCCTGCTGCCGTACAGTGTAACAAATTAGTGGAGATTATGGACAAAAATCATTAACCACTACCTATTTTCAAATAAACATTTTTATTATTTGAAATCAACTCAAAACAAGGTAACAACAGTACAATAATGCATACTATACGGCTATAATAATATTAATTGTAATATTTGTAATATTAATAGAAATAATATAGCAGGTAATAATATTATTAATAACAATATTATAAAATATAATATAACTGTAACATATAATGTAGTAATAAACTCTTTTTTATGTCCGCCTCTAAGGAAGCCGGAAGGGCCATCAGGGCGTGAATATCTTTTTTCTTGATAAAAATTAATATCAATTTCTTCTAAGTTGATATATTGTTTCAACCAGTATTTATATAAGTTTTTTCTCTGCGGTGAACACGTTCCCACATTTTTTACATTTAATATAAGACTAAACTGGCAGTCTTTCTAATATTGCTTAATATTTCTTTAGGAGCATCCTGCAGATCAAATTGAATCATTTGCCCGAGGATTGATATCATTTTCTTGGATAGATCCACATTTTTTTAAAATTTGGAAGAAAAAATAAATTGATGGATCTAAAAATAAAAATCTTTGGAATCGGCAAATTTCGGCAAACTAAATTGCTGTCAGTACATTATACTTGAGGTAAACTTTAACCTCTAAAAAACTTTGGATGTTTGCATATGGAGTTTTTTTGCTATGGTCTATCAAAATTTTGTACATAAGAAAAATGTCAAAAATTAATGAAGAATAATTCAGGAGAAATAATAATGGAGTAATTACCCGTAATCAATTATATCAGATAAAAAAGGAATAGTTTTGACGTAATTTCCTTCGGATGACTTAATAAAAACACTGTCCTATCTTCAAGGAGAGAGGCTCAAACTGATTGTTGGTATGAAACAGGTTTTGAAGACTTTGCCTTGTTTATAATGCTGCTAAAGTGTTTGTTGATCAAAATAAAGCTAATATTTATTAGTTTTATTTTAGTTCCTTGAATAGTTTCTAAACTTAGCTAGAGGATAAAAAATTAAATATAAGAAAACAAAAATTCAGGTTTTTGTCCATTGGACGTTACACTGTGTGGGAATCGAACCCACCATCTCCCGCATACGAATCTAAGGAGTTAGCCACTAGACGACGGGGTGACCCGTATATACATAGTATTAGTATTTATATAAAAGTAATAGGAAAATAGTTTGATAAACTTAAAACCCTTTATTATTATTACCTCCTGTCTATTCCTTGATTTATATTAATATTACGTTATTTATATGAATAGAATTTTTATATTGAGTTAAAATATTATCTCATTAAAAAGGCAAATCGCCTGTTTAGGGATGTTATAAATAAATAAAATCTTTAAACAGAACGGGGTATCTACATGTGGCTACCACTTTTCAGCCAAGATACAGTCACTTTATAACTACCAAAAAAATGAAAAAAAAAACTCTAAGTAATGTAACGTTAGGCATACTTAGTAGCCAACTATGTATACAGTACAGCAGAGTAAATTCAAATCCATTTTATGCTGTGTGAAATTTCGCATAATGGTTGTAGTTAAATAGGTTGTTTACATTCTACAAAAACACCAGAACAACTTTTCAATTGTAGTCTATGGCCTCTAGGGCGTTTGAAGTTGTTTTTGCTCGGCTTTTCTCAAAATACATAAATACCACTAAATGAAAAGTACAAGAATATTTAATCTTGGCTTGTGTCCTTTGTATTATCAACAAATTTATTCCGAAAGTTTTAATAAGTATGAAACTTTCCGTAAGCGATGCTAGAGTCAAGCAGTTATTCGTGAAGCTATACAACTTATAATTTGATTGTTAAGCTGGAAAGTTAGGACTTAACCTCCCGTGGACTTGTTTCCTGTGGACGATGAAGCAGCGGCTGCCTTTTGAAGAGATTTTAGATTGGGTTCCATTTTACTGCAGTAGACCACTTTCGTAGCTTGTTTCACTTCTTCGTTAATTTACAATCTCAAAACTAAATTAAATCTGAGAAATCAATAAGAAAATGGCGCTTTGTTGGGATTTTGGAAGAGAAGACAAAGTCATTTATATTTATGGGAATATATTTTCGAAAACTGTTTTGACTTTCTAAAAGTCTCTTAGAGGGAATTCAAAAGTAATTTAGCTTTTGATTTTGTGCATATAACAGAATTTGAAAAATTACTTAAATCATCATGTAACACATATTGCAGCCAAGCGGCCTAAAAGACCGCCGGGAGCCAAGCGGCCTGAGAGACCGCCGGGAGCCAAGCGGCCTAAAAGACCGCCGGGAGCCAAGCGGCCTGAGAGACCGCCGGGAGCCCATCGAGTCATCACGCAAGTGGCTGAGCGGTTCCTCGGACCAATCAGATTTGGAGAAGAAAATACACTCTCCAGGCCACAGGGCAGCCCAGCAGCGGGTATTTCCAGCCTTTAGGGACCGCTGTGGCGCGTTCCGAAAGTATAATTTTATTTTAAAAGGACATACCTAAATACAAAGAAAACATTTAATTCCTGTATAGAAGTCAGAAAAAAAGGTTGGCGTAAAACAAACGTCATAAATGTTTGTTGATGTCCTACGGACGATACGTGATATAGTCCCCAAGGACGCGTGAATGTATAAATATATAGAGAGTGAGTTATGCTCAATAGTAAAGCACTGGACTTATGCATTTTATCTTCTAGTGTCATCGTTCCGGGGTCGGGTTCCCGAACCGTCCCAAGGCTCACCCAGCCTTTAATGGGTACCAGCAAAGGGTAAAATGATGGGGGCTCTTCCTCACCCACTCTGGACTCAATGACTTTATTGCTGGGTGATGCGAACTTTTCCCTCGGCATATATCACTAATCGTACATAGATGTTAGTGCATAAGCTGGGAGCATAATTTTGTTTGATTTTGGCCCCGTAGCTTTTCTCTAACCCTTCCCCATTCCATGGACCTATGATCAAACGAAATAATGGCTTATTAGCTTCTTGTCGTAAAATATCTGAAAAGTGATTATATATTAAATTTTTTTAAATATCTTTCCTGGTTCATGCCTTTTTTACTAGGCCATCTTAAACACAATTTACAAATAAATAGGTTTAAATATTCGATCAACAAATATTTTGGCGATTGAAAGATTGAACGTTACCTCGGTGATATGTCACATCCTTGCTGCATGAAGGCTCCCAAGGCGAACCATAGGCTGTTGAGTATGGAGAAGTCGTTAGCGAGGACTGATGATGTTGACGATGTCGGGTGCATACTGTGGTGATGTGGGTCGTCGTATGACAGCAATCTCCACTCGTATGGTGAGAATCTGCATCATCAAAAGCTTTAAAATTTTTATCAAAATAGGGTAATTTTTGGGGAAGCTAGAGAGCGTTCGGCAAGTATATACATATATGTACAAATTTGAACGACCGTTATTTTCTTGATCTAAGAGTTCTATAAGTGTTGTTCAACATTTAAAGTTCGCCTACAGTGTAAGGCACTTAAAAAATTAACCCATTCGGGACTGATAGCCACTTTTATGACAACAAGCAAGCATGTCCGTGGCCTGATAGCCACTTTCGTGACAACAGGCAAGCATGTCCAGTGGCCTGATAGCCACATTCATGACAAGGGGCAAGCATGTCCCATGACCTGATAGCCACTTTCATGACAACAAGCAAGCATGTCCCGTGGCCTGATAGCCACTTTTGTGACGTCAGGCAAGCATGTCCAGTGGCCTGATAGCCACTTTCATGACAACAGGTAAGCATGTCCCGTGGCATGATAGCCACTTTCATGACAACAGGTAAGCATGTCCCGTGGCATGATAGCCATTTTCATGACAACAGGCAAGCATGTCCCGTGGCCTGATAGCCACTTTCTTGACAACAGGCAAGCATGTCCCATGGCCTGATATCCACTTTCATGACAACAGGCAAGCATGTCCCGTGGCATGATAGCCACTTTTGTGACGACAGGCAAGCAAGTCCCGTGACCTGACATGCCCATTTCATTGCTTGAGGACTGAAAACTACCGCTGTGACAACTTTTTACGATATCTAGCGGCAATTTTTGTAATGTCTAGTCAATCTTGAACCCGCTAGAGTTCATAAAATTACACTTAGAGCCTATTGAACGGGGATTTACCTCGGCTATCGGGGCCCTTTTGCGAGGTGTATTACCAGTTGATATGTATATAGAGATCATGTCCAATAGACATTATACCAATGCCGAGATATCTAAAACATTTTTAAGCCTGCCGTTGACTGGTCCGAAGGACAGAATGAGAACATTTTGTAGAGAATGAAATACCGAAAGCGTATTAGGAAAAAATGAAAACAAATGGTTAAAGGAGGCTCAGCTATTTTAATGCAGTCTTGTGGAACCAGGAGGGTGAAACGGGCTCCGCTCCACGGGCATCTAAGGTTTTGCGGGTTTCCGACTCGATAGGATTAAAAACAAACTGACTATTTTAATTCAACTTTCAGAAAACCATTTCTCCCCTTATTTTGTACTAGTCCCTGCAAGAAAATATACATGACCTTCATTGCCACTTTGGTACTACCTACTTTGGTACTACCTACTTTGGTACTACCTACTTTGGTACTACCTACTTTGGTACTACCTACTTTGGTACTACCTACTTTGGTACTACCTACTTTGGTACTACCTACTTTGGTACTACCTACTTTGGTACTACCTACTTTGGTACTATCTACTTTGGTACTACCTACTTTGGTACTACCTACTTTGGTACTACCTACTTTTTTATTTTAAGAGCTTCGCAACGACGCACAGTGCGGCAGCCTGTGGACAAAAGTCGAAAATGCAACTATTTTTTCTAACTTGTTTTGCTTTACTAATCCTTTTAGATTGACCTCAGTGAGATGAAATGGGAGCTTTTATTCGAATATTATTAACACAAAGGATTCAAACCATGTTTAAAGAAGTGGTAGTTCGATTATCTTTCTAAACGAAAAAATTTTCATACAAAAGTCTTTTCGAATTTTTAGTATCCATCTATTAGTTTCTTACCTTATTCGATGCCTTCGCATCGAAGAAGGTAAGAAAATGTCCATTGTCTTTGTTTTTAACATTTTTCGTTAATATTTTGAAGTAAAATTTTTAAAATAACTTTCTGAATGAGTTTCTGAATTATTTTATACTTCATGAACAGTTATACTTCATGTATATACTAATTTTTCTTGCTTTGAATGATTCTGTGTTTAATTTTCTCTTTCAGAAAACATAAACCCAAAACATGTTGACATTTTGTAAACAATAGGATCAATTCCACTGCTGACTTTTTAAATCGTCGTTTAATATCTTCGTACCCTTTTATTTCTCTAAGCAGGAGAATAAACCATTCAAATTCCAAGCTTAATGACCGCGGCAACACGAATTTAAACTACCTCCAAGTTGAACTGGACAACTTATCGCCATCCGAAGATAGTTTTTCGGATAGCGAATAATTGATTTTAATTCTTTATACATTTTTGTATCATTATTTCTAATTTTTTGTATAATAATTTCTTTTTTCTTTGATAAAATTTGGATGGTCGATAAACCACTTCAAATAAATTTTTGTAAATATAATTTTAATTGAAAAAAAAACTTAGTTTTTATTCAAGGCCCATAAAATACATGTGTTCTTTAGTGATAAAATTAGTTTACTCTTTAAATGTCCGTCAAGAACGACTTTTGTCCACTTACTCCATAAGAACGCCGCACTGTGCGACGGCGACTTACTATTTTTAAAATACAACAATTACAGATAATAGCTACTTACCTGGATACCAAGAAGAGGACTATAGAGACCCCTATGTAGGAGAATATAACACAGACCCATATCTCCTTGGAGAGTGGATTGAGGAAACTGAACACCCCTGGTTTCTGTTTCACTGGCTTCTTGATCATGATGCTGATCCCTAGTGACATGAAGGGCTTACTGAAGTCAATCACTCTCTCGCGCTCTGACGTTATCGTCATGGATGCTATAGCCATGTCTGCTTCCTGCAACAGTCGAGGATTTATTATTAATATATTTTATACTAACAATTAATCTCTAAGACTATATATATATACTAGGTGTTGCCCGGCGCGCGATGCTACACCTACTTTCTGCATCTAGAAAGGGAAAAATAAATTTGAAACCAAATAAGTAATATTAAAATCTAATAACACAAATCTGTAACTGTTCGGGTTCAAAGTTTCGATCCCGTGACCTTCGAACTGTGAATCACAGACGATTTTAACCTAGCCTATAACACCCCCCCCCCCCACCCGATCAAAAGATACTTGTGTTCCAAGTTTGGTAAATATCGGTCAAACGGTGTGGATTTGTGTAAGAAAAAACATACAGAGAGACTGGCGGTAGACGTTTTTGACTTAGCATATGACACTCACCGGATCAGGATCTACATGTGTGCCAAGTTTGGTCAAAATCGGTTGGACGGTGTGGATTAGTATAAGGAACAAACATACAGATAGACTTCTGATAAAAGTTTTTGACCTAGCCTAACAGACTCCCCGGATGAAGAACTACCTGTGTGCCAAGTTTGGTCAAAATCGGTCATACGGTGTGGATTTTTATAAGGAACAAACAGATAAACAGACAGACACGTGATATATATATATATATATTTCTTCCATTGTTGACCTCCAACTTCCAATAGTATTGTTTTTGTAGCCAATAGGTCATAAAATTTATGACCTATTGGCTACAAAAAACAATACTATATATATATATATATATATATATATATATATATATATATATATATACATACATATACATATATACAGGGTGATTCAGGTCTAAGGAGCCAAACTCTAGGAGGTGATATCAGACATAATTTACAACAAAATGGTTCATTTGAAGTATGATCCGATTCAGTAGAGAAAAAGCAGTGATGTTCAATTTATTGTTTAACTTAAACATACTTATTATTGAATAAGTAATTATTGGTAATGGTACCCACTATGGGTACCATACCATATACTGGGAATGGTAGCCATAGTGGGAATAGAATAAGAAAATATTGCCCAAAGATAATTAAATTTTAATCGAGTCGATCCATGCAAAAAGAACTTCAGTCCATTTTTCCCGGATAATATTTTCGTTGGTATGAGTGATGAATTCTTTGTATGTAAAGATAACTTCACATTTTTATGTTAGAAGGAATTCAGTACAATGCATAGTTGCCATAGAAACATAGTCATAGTTTTAGCACTTTCCTCCGAAGGAAAGTAGCTATTGAGGTTGGACTCATGACGGAATTTTTGAAAAATTTCTTCAAATCTTTATCGATCCTACCTAGTAGACACCGAAAATGACCCCCGTTAAAATTTATATATATATATATATATGTGTGTGTCTGTTAACACGATAGCGGCCAGAGTTTTTGGTTTTTCGTCACGAAACTTGGTATATAGCATTCAATTAGCAAACGATTGAACGTGTTCGTTAACCGCCAAAGTCGGTCCACCGGAGGGGGGGGGGGGGTTTACCCCGAACCCAAAACACTAATTTGACTATGTCAGCCGTAATATTTGTTATATTTCAACGAAACTTGGTATTCGTAGTGGTAATATAGAGAGAAAAGTGAGATATAAAAATGAACTAAATCGGTTCATTAGAAGGGGGGGTTTACTCCGGACCCACAATACCAATTCGCCACTACCAGCCGTGATTTTTGGTATATTTCAACGGAACTCGGTATTCGTAGTGGTAATCCACAGGTAAATAACTGTTGTAAAAATAAACTAAATCGGTTCATTAGGAGGGGGGGGGGGGGGTTACTCCGGACTCACAATACCAATTCGCCACTACCAGCAGTGATTTTTGGTATATTTCGACGAAACTCGGCATTCGTAGTGGTAATGTACAGGTAAATATGTGTTGTAAAAATAAACTAACTCGGTTCATTAGAAGGGGGGGTTTACTCCTGACCCAAATTCTTAATATACTCATACCGGTCGTAATTTCTGCTGTATTGTAACGAAACGCGGTATACGTCGTGGGTAACTCATGAGAAAGAAGTGTTGTAGAAATGAGCTGAATCGGTCAATCGGAAAGCGGGGGTTTAATTTGTAATATATTTCAATAGAAAAGCCCGTCAGACGTAGGTTCACAAAGCCGCCGCAAGGAGCGCTTTCTACCACTAGAGTGACTGTATCCTGTTCCTGCGTTAGATCAAAATACGATAATATGAGGTTTTTTGTATTTATTACGAAGTGTAATAGGTACCATGTGTAAACATAACTCTGGAAGCAAATTATTAATTGATCAGTTACTCATTACAAATTTAAAAGAGAACTATTCATGTTTTTATTTTATTTATGTAGGATATTTTAAGCAAATTGTTCTGGAAAGCAATCTACACTACCCAAATTCTGAGGAAAGTGCTTAGTTATGCAGCTCCTGCGTGACGGACTTTTATTATTCCATGCAGAAGGGGTTTCAGTCTAGTTTTCTCAAAATTACTGATTTTGGACTGAAGCTCCTTTTACATGGATCGATAGACACAATTTCCTATAAGAAAGGAGTGATTTAATTCACTAAACCCATTGATTGAAGATACTTTCTGGACGTCCAATTACAAACTTTTTTTTCCGATGAATCCGAGATGTTTCGCGAATGTTTTCCTCAGCTCCCGAAAGGACTACAGATTCTCTACTTACAGGAAAAAATCTACATTTAGTAAGAATTAAATATATGCATATGAGGTGGAAGTTTGTTGAGGGAGAGGTTGAAAAATTGATTACCTTTTGTCAAAAAATATAAAATGGAGTTTTGTTACTTTCAAATACTTGCGTGAAAAAAATATTGATTACTAACTTTTTATTGACCAAACTGTGGGAAATCATTGTTCAGCCCGGAAGTTATAGTGATTGAAAGAAGTGTTTAGAAAAAAATGTTATTTGAGAGATATGACACAGCAATTTACGCCGGGCTATCTACATGTTGCCACCCTTTTATAATGCACGTTGCTTAACTTCGGTCATCAACAAATAATAATGCCTTAAGTCGATACACAAATAATAAAGTAAATTAATGAGCGATTCTGCATAATTAGTTGTACTTTGTTGAATCATTAATGACCTATAGACATTGTTACCAGTTTATCTCTTAACCCTTTATCACAATGTGTAGATTAAGAGTGAATAAATTGTCGTTAGATTTATTCAGCCGCTGCTCACATCTTTGCTGGATATGGATTCCCCTAGCCATTAGTGCTTCCATTAAAATCCCATCAGGAAGCGAACCCTAGCTCGTCCTCCTCTATGGCCGCTGGCTATGGATTTCTGTCCCTTCCTGTAGGCAAGACTCTGCTTTGGTCTCCTATACATATTCATCTGTTTTATATATATATATATATATATATATATATATATATATATATATATATATATATATATATATATTTAACCCCTTTATAAATGTTTTACAGCGGTTCCTCCCTCCCCCATAGTGAGGATAATTATTTGTTGTTTTTTAAATTTAATTTAACAGTAAAATTTTATTAATATTTTAGTAAAACAACGTAAGAAAATGTGATACAGTGATCACAAAGTTATAGTGATTCCAAGAGCGAACTTTGTGATAGAGGACGGCGAAACTTTTCGCTTAGGATACTGTCAGTTTCCTGTTTTGGCGCTTTTAATCTTCCTTCTCCTTTATATTTTATTTTATATTTTTTTTACAAAAGATCAAAATCTACCGATAAATGCTACTATTCCTTTACTAATGACACTAGGGATAAGAACGGAAACGCGCTAAGATGATGCAGTTCCTGCGAGTCGGACTTTTTATGAATATAGGTTATTTTAAACACATTTTTCAGCAATAAGTCATAAATTAACCTTATTTCTGAGGAGTGTACTTAGTTATACAGCTTATTTCCTGGGAAAAGAATTTTTAAATAAATTTTTGACTATTTTTTCTGTAGGACAGAGATCTAGAACGAATGTATATAAAATATCTTATCCGAAGACAGATTCTGTTTATGAAATAAGAATTTCTCTGGGAGCTGAGTGGTAGGAGTCGATCTTCCCAGCGAAGACTATAGGAAAGTTCTATATTGCAGACCAAGTCAGGGGGGCAGTAATGGAGGAGTTTCGAAACAAAGTTTTCAAACAAGAGCAAAGTCCGGCCATATTCCAAATAGACCTTATAGTCTCCGAGTAAGTATATAAGTGTGTGTTTATTAAACATGCAAAAATACTTATATTCTTCTTACTTTAAATAACAATTTACATATACCACTGGTATTTTATTCCTTTTAGCGCGGTTCCTCCCTCCCCCATAGGGAGGAACCCCGCTTATAAGGTTGATACAATGAAACAATCCGGAAGTGCCAACTAGAAAATTTTGCGTTTCAGAACCCCTAGAAACCGAAAATAACGGTGGTTCAAATTTGTATATATATATATATATATATATATATATATATATTATTTTCCACGTATTTCTGACCTTTATTTACGTCTAATTATTTATTCTTTATATATGGCCAAGGTCAAAAGAATAGTACTCCAATTCACTTTGTACTATTTATTGTTCGTACGCCCTACATGTTTCGTGGCCTTTATGCCACCTCCTCAGGGGCCATTACATCCTAAAAAAATTTTGTTTACAAATTTTTAATAACATATTTCTCATTTTCTTAAATCCATTAAATTTATGTCATTAATATTTTAACGAATCAAATTACATTTTTTAAAACTAAATCCCAACCCTAAATCTATTATTAAAGTATAATAAAAATAATGTTATATTGCACATACCCTATGTGTGGATAGCTCGCCACCCATACTAAGACTGAGGCTAGCTAAATCATCTGTGTCGAGAGGCTTAGTAATCAGCTTATTACGATAAGTTCTATAAAGGCCTGTACTATTGTTTTTTTGACTGGACTGTTCGCTATCTTCTAATGTTATTGTAAAATATTTTATTTAAAAATTTAATTTCTGTCTGCTTAGTACAAAGTGAATTGGAGTACTATTCTTTTGACCTTGGCCATATATAAAGAATAAATAATTATATATATATATGTATATATTTATTTATATATATATATATATATATATATATATATATATATATATATATTTGTCTGTTCGCTCTCTAAATAGAAGACGAATGGTCCGATTTTGATGAAATTTGGTACAAAAATCTGTCGTCCAATTTGAAAGGTCAAGTTCGTTAACCAGCAAAATCCGCCCACTGGAAGATGGCGTTTGGGGCGAAATTCGCGCAGAAAAAATCGTAACGCTTACGTTTTTGAGTTCATAAGCTTGTAAGTACTCGTTTTATAGGCTTCTTGGGCTAGAAAAACGAATGAAACCATTTTCAAGGTGATAGCTTTAACCGTTGTCGAGAAAATTGGAAAAATAGTTTTTGAATACCGTTTTTGGTTTGGGTACTTAGAATCAAGGGATTCAGTTGAAACATTTACTGCATGTTCTACATTCATTAAAACTAATATGTTGAAATTTTAGTTGCGTTTGGAGTTAAGGAAGGGTTAGAATAAAATATTTTATTAACAGGCATAAAAAAGTTTTGGTAACTTTGTATACTTTCCTTAATATCTCGAAAAAGGTTGAGAATTTTGGAAACGGAAGAATACCATTAGAAAGCTTACTAAATGCCCTACAAAAAAGGTTCTAATGAAAGTTTTGATTAGGCGATGTCAATCGGAGAAATACCGTATGAAATGTCAGTTTTGGATTTGTCGATTTCCTTCAAATGTCTTGAAACTGTCGAGGCTCCTACTCCGAGTTCTTTGGCATATTCCCTAGTGTTTTTAATTGCTTATAGTAGTCAAATGTATTTGTCAATGAAACAGGATACGTATAATTAGAATCAATATTTTGTTTGTTAGAATTCGAAGATGCCGTATGAATATCTAGATGTGACAGTACTGGTGTTGATTTCGTTCTTTAGAATTACTCTTGGTATTCCCTATTTTCATCTGTTACCCATAGTTTTTTATTGTTAGTAGATTTTTCTTATTGATTATAGAATATTAATCTATTTGGCTATAAAACAGGATACGTAAAATTAGTGACAATATTTCGGAAATTTCTGAGCGAAATACGTTTAAGATTTTCTACCACCACGAACGGCTTTTTTCCTCTATTTTTATCCACTAGATAGGCTTTATTTTGCATATTATTCTATATAAGTTTTATTCAGCAGGGGATTCTGATGAAATGTCGTGTTTTTGCTGTGGATTTTAAATACGATGTATCTAAGATTGGATAACATTAGCGAGTCTACATAATTAAGAACCAGGAAGCGTAGATCGTCGGGGTTTCGGTCAGTGTTCTTATTCAATAAAACACATTTTATATGCTAAAATGTATATTTATTGCCGCCAACGTTTCGGCTTGCTATACAAGCCATCTTCAGGGCTGTAAAAACATATATGGTGTAACAATCGTAAGGACAGAAACAATAACAAAACAATAAAAAAAAAAGGCTAGAAACATTAACATAAATATGAGTACCTATATGCTTGAAAATATAAATATAAATATATATATATATATATATATATATATATATATATATATATATATATATATATACATACATACACATATATATATATATATATGTATACATACACATATATATATATATGTATATATATATATATGAATATATATATACATATATATACATATATATATATATATATATATATATATATATATATACATATACATATATATATAAAGTATAATAATAGCAATATAAATAAATATAACTGTTTAGTGACATACCTATTGCTAGAAACATTAACATAAATATGAGTACCTATATGCTTGAAAATACAAATATAAATATATTGTAGCGGTTATCAGATAACCCCCCAAAAAAAACCACATGTTTTCAAAATAAATAAAACATTATTAAGTGTTCTCTCGGAATTGAAAACTGCAAATCATTCTTGTAAGTTGTAAATCCTATACACTTAACATTGGTGACCCCGACGTGATATTGAACAATACTTCTGATTTCACTTCTCGCCGTTCGTCATGCCCAAAAAAAACTCATCTACGTCCGATACAGATCTCCATGAAACCCAGCCTGAGGTTAGTTTCTACCAAGGGCCGAGTTCAAGACTACCGACATTCTGGAAACAGAACCCGACTTTATGGTTCGCGACGATCGAGGCTGTTTTTGCGACATCCCGCGTAACATCCAGCCTAAAAAAATTCCAGCTCGTCATACCGAATCTCGATCTGGATGTTCTTAGCCAAGTCTCAGATATCGTCCTCCAACCGACTGAGCAACCATACGAGGACCTTAAAGCTAGGCTCATCACCACGTTCGGAGAATCCGAAACACGTAGAATTAGCAAGCTGTTAGAAGAAATGCCACTCGGAGACCAGACTCCTTCACAGCTCCTCAGAAAAATACAACAATTAGCTGGCTCCGATGTATCAAACGGATTTATTAGCACCCTGTGGATGAAGAATTTACCCCCACGAATTCGTCCCATCCTCATTTCCACAGGCCACACTGACATCCAAAAACTGGCAGAAGTAGCCGACAAGATCTTGGAGGTATCCCCGTCAGCTGAAACGTACGCTATTCGAGACATGTCAGAACCTCGCCCAAACAAGTCTTCCGCAACTACCACATCAGTCACGAACAGATGCGAGCACCCAACCGAAGATTTCGGAGCTCTACGCCGCGACGTAGACGAGATCCTACGCTTTCTGAAGATGAAGAACCGCGAAAGAAGCTCCAGCAGCAGCCGGAATCAAGACAATCTCCCTCGATCCCAGTCGCGCGATACCTGCTATTACCACCAGAGATTCCGCGAGAAAGCCCGACGCTGCACACAACCTTGCAACTGGAAATCCGAAGAGCCAGCTTTAAACTCGGAAATGTGAAAGTTGCGGCGGAAACTTTCACAACCCAGCAGCACCGCCGCCTATTTCTGACGGGCAGAACCACTGGTCAGCCCTTCCTCATTGACACAGGAGCATGCATATCTCTTCTCCCTGTGCCCAAAGGACGGCGTAAGACTCCATCTGATTTCACCTTAATAGCAGCCAACAACTCCCCGATTCCAACCTTCGGTGAAATCACTCGATATGTCGACTTAGGACTCAGAAAACCTCTCAAGTGGACCTTTGTCTTCGCCGACGTCGCCAAGGCTATATTAGGTGCTGATTTTCTCTACTGGCATCAGCTTACTGTGGACTTAAGAACCAGGAGACTGATCGACCAGCACTCAGGACGTAGCATTGTAGGTACCATATCCTCAGCAGAAATACCAACCTTCTCCATCTTTCCAGCCGATAATCGATTTGCCCGCATCCTAGGTGAATTCCCTACCGTCACTCAGGTCACTCCCATCCGTGGACCATCCAATTCAACAGTGGAGCATCATATAGAGACCAAAGGACGACCTGTCACGGCTAAATGCCGCCGTTTGCCTCCAGGAATTTACCAGGAAGTCAAGAAGGAGATCCAGGAGCTCATCGACAGCGGAATATGCCAACCTTCCAAAAGTCCATGGTCCAGTCCACTCCACGTAGTGAAGAAAAAAGATGGTACTCTCCGATTGTGTGGAGACTATCGAGCCCTGAACGCCATCACTATTCCCGATCGATATGGAATACCCAATCTTCGAGACTTCACAATGGAGATACATGGCAAGAAGATCTTCTCCAAAATAGATCTCCGCAAGGCTTACTATCATATACCGATAGCAGTAGAAGATCGAGAGAAAACTGCCATTATTACCCCATTTGGCCTTATTGAATACAACAGGATGAGTTTTGGACTGAAGAACGCAGGTCAAAGCTTCCAGCGTTTCGTCGACAACCAATTCCGAGACCTACCCTTTCTCTTCAAGTTTCTTGACGACTTCTTGATCGCTTCGGACAACGAGGAACAACATGAAGCTCACATCAGAGAAGTACTTCGTCGTCTCGACATGAACGGCATCGCTGTGAACCCATCGAAATGCGTCTTCGGTGTCCCAGAGCTCGATTTCCTTGGATTCCATCTAACACCATCTGGCGTCACACCTCTGGAAGACAAAGTTAAGGCTGTCCTAGAATTCCCACTTCCCAAGGACGTTCGAGAACTTCGGCGCTTTATGAGCATGGTGAATTTCTACCGACCTTGTCTTCGCCACGCAGCATCAATCCAACAACCTCTCAACGGACTTCTCCATCAGGTCAAGAAAAATGACAAAACTCCAATCAATTGGAACGAAGAAACGCTCAAGGCGTTCGAAGACACCAAGAAGAACCTTGCTGAAGCAACTGAGCTCGTCCATCCGAACCCAGACGCAGAGATCTCACTCTGCGCCAATGGATTCCCGAAACACACCATCACCTCCCTCATAAATTCAATTAAAAATCCTAAACCCCCCTCCACCTCACAAGATAGTGTCGCCCCCCTATTCAGATCCCTTCCGTACATCCCTAACCTCTCTGAAAAAATCCAAAAATCCCTCAGACGCACATTTCCCAACCTAAATCTAGGTCTATCCACTAAAAATAAACTGAAAACCCTATATACCACTCTCAAAGACCCCATCCCACAAGGAAATAGATCCAACGTCGTTTACCGAATTCCTTGCTCTACACCACACTGCAACAGCACTTACATTGGACAGACGAAGAACCGCATTCATAGCAGACTCACAACACACAAATACAACATTAAGAACAGAGACATTAAAACCGCACTTTCTAGACACGCTATCACGGACGGACATAAATTTGATTTCCAAAACTTCTCCATCCTCTCCACTGAACCCAACCTTGAAAAGCGTCTCCTTTCTGAATCCATATATATCCATCTAGAAAACAATCCCGTCAATGACAAAATTGACAAAGAAGTCATCTCCTCAACCTATTCCAACATTTTCCATATCCTCAAAGCCTCCCGTTAGGTAATCCCACCCGGTTCGTTGCCCTATTCCCACACACCGTCTGATCCTTCCTTGTACCTGCAATACCCACCGGCAAGTCCTTTATCTTTACCGCCGTCCCTCTGTCCTTACTCCCAGGTCGACTTTCCCCAACCCCCTCACCCCCATCCTCTCCGGTCTAGCACTGGTCCAATCCTTCCCTGTACCTGCAATATCCATCGGCAAGTCCTTTATCTTTACCGCGGTCTTTACCCTCTATGTCTCCTTACTCCCAGCCCCACTCCTATCCACCCCCCCCCCCTTTCTCTACTATCTGACCCATCCTTCCAGTCTTCAGAAATGTTCTCTTCTTGAAACGGGACAGTTCTCAATCTTCTCAATAGGTATGTTACTATGACACCTGTACTGTATTCGCTTGAATAACATATACATGTATATTTATTTATATTGCTATTATTATACTATATATATATACATATATATATATATATATATATATATATATATATATATATATATGTATATATATATTTATATTTGTATTTTCAAGCATATAGGTACTCATATTTATGTTAATGTTTCTAGCAATAGGTATGTCACTATACAGTTATATTTATTTATATTGCTATTATTATACTTTATATTTATATGTATATATATATATATATATATATATATATATATATATATATATGTATATATATGTATATATATATTCATATATATATATATATATGTGTATGTATACATATATATATATGTGTATGTATATATATATATATATATATATATATATATATTTATATTTTCAAGCATATAGGTACTCATATTTATGTTAATGTTTCTAGCCTTTTTTTTTATTGTTTTTGTTATTGTTTCTGTCCTTACGATTGTTACACCATATATGTTTTTACAGCCCTGAAGATGGCTTGTATAGCAAGCCGAAACGTTGGCGGCAATAAATATACATTTTAGCATATAAAATGTGTTTTATTGAATAAGAACACTGACCGAAACCCCGACGATCTACGCTTCCTACTTCTGAACGGTCGACCATATCTTCTCAATAATTAAGAACCGACGACGGAGGATTACTTCTTGCTATGATTTAGTCTACATACGTATATTAAGTCCTAAATCCAATCCTCCTAAAGTTCAATGCCCGTAGAAACCAGGGGGCCGCAGGAAATTTACCTGCTAAGAGTTAATCCTCAAGAGCTGTAAATATACCCCAGGTATCTTCCTACACAAATACAAAGCCTAGGCGGAGAGCACCCCAAAAACTCAGATCCAAACATAAGGTTATATACTAAATATTGATAAAGACTACTTAGTTGTAAACCGATTCATCAATTAGCAATCAATAGTTTTCAACAAAGGTTATATACTAAATATTGATAAAAAGTATGTAAGGCCCCGTTTTCCCTTTGTCTTTGTTAAGTGAATAAGAATGAGAGAAAAGGTTGGCTGCCCATCTCTAGAGATGTGAGAACCACGAATCAGCAAACGTTGCGTCTGGGTTGTTGGAACTGCACGTGGCTGATTCGTAAGATTCTCGGAAGATTTAAGACCTGACAAGAGTTTCTAGTCCAGCCACCTGCTCAAGCAGGAGTGGGGCACAATGGGTATAAAAAGCTGGCTTACCTCCGACGGGGGGAGTCCACGCCCGTTCCTGAGGTCTTGGCCGCGATGGCGATGAGAGGTAAGTCAGTTCCAACATATGCTCTAACCTCCCCAAATGATATGTGATTACTCTTATCTAGCGGTTTCTCTCTCACTCAACCTTTTCTCTCGTCTTAGCGATGTTTTATGATATTTATGTATGTGTTAGTAACCTCAGTGTAAATTATAGTTTTGAAAGGAATTTCCGCTTCTCTAAAATATTTCCCCATTATCTATTCCATTAAATCCCGTCCTTGCTAATCGGCCCCTTACAAATGGTGTCAGGTGTGGGGTTGACTGTGAATAATTTTAAAGAAGCGAGTGAAGGAGCTTGCAGAGTAGCGAGTAGCTACGAGACGGGGGGGGGGGGAGCTGAGGAAGCGACTCTTATCTTCTCGCGAGGCTGTAGCGGGCAGCGGGGGCTAGCTTATCGTGTTCGCTGTAATCGGACACGCTGTTTACATCGGGCACTCTGTTGACGATTACGGTGTAAGATATGGGATAATATCTTAGCGTATTATTATACGGCCCGTGATTTAGGTTTTTTTGTAAGGGGTTTTGTAATACAGGCGTGCGGGTACTTATTTTAAAGCACATAAGATGGCGAATCCAGAAGAACTAATTACGAGCCTGAAGGGCCAACTAGAGGAGGCTTTAAAGGCTAATCAGTTATTTAAGGGAGAAACTTTGTTTCTTCTCTCTTCAAGGAAGTATGCAGAGCTCTTGGGATAAAAAAGCTGCAGACTACAGCCTATCATCCGGAGTGCAATGGCATGGTAGAACGCCTCCATCGCACGATCACGGATTCGATCACACATTTTGTGCGGCGGGATGGTAGAGATTGGGACCGTTGGGTCCCTTATGCAGTTATGGCCTACCGAGCCATCCCCCACTCCTCGACTGGGTACTCCCCCAATTACCTACTTTTAGGAGGGGAGTTAGTCACCCCTTTCGACTGCGATCTAGGGCCTAGCTTGAACCAGGAGGACCGAGATAGGCTCTTACCGGAAGATCATGTGATACAGCTACGGAAGCGGCTTTCGGAAGCATATCGAGAGGCGTTGGTACGATCCGAGCGATGTTATCAACGTCGAACAGCCTTCGTAAACTCTCGGAGGAAAGAGCGCCAGCTAGCAGCGGGGGACTGGGTGTACTTAAATGTGCCAGCGGTCAAACCGGGCCACTGTCCGAAGTTCCACCGTCCATGGACGGGGCCGCATCAAGTCACCCGTGTACTCTCCCGGGTTAATTATGAGGTCGAGCTGTCTACCGGGGCACGAGCAGTTGTGCACATCAACCGCCTTAAGAAGGCCGCGACTAAGGGGAATATGGATCCGGAGAGAGAGGAGGCTGAAACGGCTAATAGGTCGTACCGCGAAGAACAGGACGAGGAAGAGGCCAACGACGAGTGGTCTTGGGCGATGGAGCCAGGGCTTCCATATGACTTAAATTACCAGACGCCAGACCGGGCTGGTGACGCGGAAGAAGGGGAAAGCGAGGCAAGGGCGACCGATCATTCTGACTGTCCCGTGAGTGCGGGGGCATCCCCTTCGTGTCCAGATCCTAGTTGTCCTCTCGGCGGCCAGTTTTCGTCGCTACCTTCGGAAACGACTACCCCCGATGAGGTCCTATCCGACTCAGCCCTATCTGAGGGAGAAGTAGGTCAAGAGGAGGAAGCCGAACGGAGCGGTTCACCCCAGCCTATATGACGGGTGGAGGGCGCAAATGAGGGGGGGGGGAGGCACCGCGAAAGATCCGGACGTTTATACGGCCGACGGGGCATAGACTCCCAGCCTGCGAGTGGGCGTCGTTCCTCCTCTAGTTCTCCGAGCAACGACCCCAAGGATGCCACCTGGACGCCAGGAGTGCGGGAACAGGGACCACGGCCACGATCACCATATTCCCTCCGGAGGAGAGGCGTTCAGAGACCTAACGATGAGTAGGTGTGGGACGCGCTTAGGAAAAGAGCTAAATCGCCAGTAAACGACTCCTAAACATCTACTTACCGGGCTGTCATCGCGGGTGATTCTAGAGTTCTGACTATTGGCATGAAAATTTGAGTTATATTAAAATGTCGTGGGTTACGCGCCTGGGCAGGGTGGTTTGTAAACTTTCAAGAAAATTTTCGAAAAAGGAAGCAAAAGTTTAAACCAATCTTTCACACATCACAAACCCTTTTCCGTAGTTCCCTGTACCTTTCCTCGTCCTATCAAAAGCCCAGAAAACAGAGTAACGGAATTCCTATATATAATCAAAAAATTACACAACGGAGGCACTTCGATGAATGGAAAGTTGAGTAGAGAGATGCTAGGTCCAAGAGAGTTGACTCTGATTTTGGGGAAGGAGAGAGAGGCTCTGCCAATTGGACTGACACTCCTCTCGGAGGGAAGCTGATGTCATGATAAACATTTAACCAAATTTCAGAAGTAGATCTCATCGCCACTAATACTGGAGTAGTAGCATTGGACAATTCCAGATCAGAAGATGTTGCTTCATCGAATTCTTGTCCTGCCCTTAACGAAAATAAGACAGGAAGGATGGTTACAGCTCAGCCGGAGAGGGGCGTTCTTCTTGAAGAGTTGAAACGAGGAAGCCTACGCAATCCTTCGGTATTAGGATAGAGCCTGATGTGGAACTAGGATACCTTAGATCTGTCCAGCCGAGTTCTTTCACAGAGAAACACCTTCCTGTATAGTCTCGTCATTTCGCCAGAAGATGAACACGTCAAAAGAATGGTGGCAGTGGACTTTGGTGAATCTTGGATCTTCGACCACATGGATTTGGGACGAGCACAAGAAGCTATTGTGGAATACCATGCTTAAAACAATTCGCCTCCTTCTTCGATGCAGCGGAAAGTTTCGTGACAGCGATAACAGAGTGGATATAGGACCGCTCGTAAATAAAGTGATTGTGAAAATACTGTTCTGTATAGTTAGAGAATAATAGTAACTTAAGGACGGGTAGTGTTAAAGGTAAAGTAATGTTCCAAGGGAAACATGACTTTAAAAAAATCGGGGGGTGATGTAAGGCCCCGTTTTCCCTTTGTCTTTGTTAAGTGAATAAGAATGAGAGAAAAGGTTGGCTGCCCATCTCTAGAGATGTGAGAACCACGAATCAGCAAACGTTGCGTCTGGGTTGTTGGAACTGCACGTGGCTGATTCGTAAGATTCTCGGAAGATTTAAGACCTGACAAGAGTTTCTAGTCCAGCCACCTGCTCAAGCAGGAGTGGGGCACAATGGGTATAAAAAGCTGGCTTACCTCCGACGGGGGGAGTCCACGCCCGTTCCTGAGGTCTTGGCCGCGATGGCGATGAGAGGTAAGTCAGTTCCAACATATGCTCTAACCTCCCCAAATGATATGTGATTACTCTTATCTAGCGGTTTCTCTCTCACTCAACCTTTTCTCTCGTCTTAGCGATGTTTTATGATATTTATGTATGTGTTAGTAACCTCAGTGTAAATTATAGTTTTGAAAGGAATTTCCGCTTCTCTAAAATATTTCCCCATTATCTATTCCTTTAAATCCCGTCCTTGCTAATCGGCCCCTTACAAATGGTGTCAGGTGTGGGGTTGACTGCGAATAATTTTAAAGAAGCGAGTGAAGGAGCTTGCAGAGTAGCGAGTAGCTAGGAGACGGGGGGGGGGGAGCTGAGGAAGCGACTCTTATCTTCTCGCGAGGCTGTAGCGGGCAGCGGGGGCTAGCTTATCGTGTTCGCTGTAATCGGACACGCTGTTTACATCGGGCACTCTGTTGACGATTACGGTGTAAGATATGGGATAATATCTTAGCGTATTATTATACGGCCCGTGATTTAGGTTTTTTTGTAAGGGGTTTTGTAATACAGGCGTGCGGGTACTTATTTTAAAGCACATAAGATGGCGAATCCAGAAGAACTAATTACGAGAGAAAAGTCTTAGCGATGTTTTATGATATTTATGTATGTGTTAGTAACCTCAGTGTAAATTATAGTTTTGAAAGGAATTTCCGCTTCTCTAAAATATTTCCCCATTATCTATTCCTTTAAATCCCGTCCTTGCTAATCGGCCCCTTACAAGTAATTAATTAGAAAAAAAAAAACAATATTCCACAAGACTTGTTTTTGGTCCATTTGTGTCTACTCCATAGACTTAATTAGGTATATTATTCTATTGTAGTTGGGCAACTAAACTTTGTTTTATTTTGTTAAATAAAGTTTTTTTTCTTGATTTGTTATTCGTCAAGACTTTTATTTGTCCTTGTGTATTTACTAGATAGGTTTTATTCAACATATTATTCTATATAGGCTATATTAGGCTGGGTAT
Organism: Gonocerus acuteangulatus; assembly: GCA_946811695.1. Classification (NCBI taxonomy): domain Eukaryota; kingdom Metazoa; phylum Arthropoda; class Insecta; order Hemiptera; family Coreidae; genus Gonocerus; species Gonocerus acuteangulatus. Next base: position 80,384,910 of record OX328127.1, on the reverse strand, counting down.
TCTACTCAATCTTGTATACTTCTTCTTGATCCTTCTGTACATGGGCGTATATAAAAACAATTTCGGGGGGGGGGCTGAGACCATTTCCAGGGTATGGAATACTAAATATTTAGAGCTTTGAATAGTTTTAGGCAACTAAAACGCTATTACACGTAAAATAAAATATGTTTTATGAACTAAGTGATCTTATTTAATTTATTTTTAAGGGTTTTACGAGAAGTTTTTATCATCAATTCAAAATTTCGGGAGGGGCTGCAGTCCCCTCAGCCCCCCCCCCTCATATACGCCCATGCTTCTGTATCCTCTAGAAAGGCTTTATTAGGCATATTTTGTATTGATTTATAGAGCTTTGCTTTAGAATGAGAGCCAGATTCTGTAATTTTCGCTTCTGTGTAAAAGTTAGCTACTGTCGGTGTCCCTGACGCCTTAATATCACTTTTATTCGAGATGTTCGAGAGGATTTTGACAATTTTCACAAGATATATAAAAAAAATAAGTTTATTTTTTTTCTAAGCTTATCAAATGGCACTAGGGACATGAACGGAACCGCGCTAAGATGCTGCAGTTCCTGCGAGTCGGACTTTTTATTAAGTAATTTCTGTTTTGTAGTTCAACTTCCGAATCATAAAAAACATTTAAAATACATTTATTTTTTATTTTTTGGATTTTCCCAAAATTTGAATATATGTTTTTTTTTTAATGTGCTAAAATTAAATCTGACATAAATTTTTAAATAGAAAATTGTTTCGCATACTCGACTCTATTATCTATCTATGTGATTATTTTAAAATATTTCTTATACCAACCTATAAAAAGTTATCCATTTAAAAAGAAAATGTATTTAAAAATGAATTGTATTTAAAAAAAAATTTTGAACATAAATTAAAATTTTGGGAAGATTAAAAAAAAAAAAAAAGAAAAAAAGTATTTTAAATTTCGCTGACGCTGGACCCTGAAAATTTTGTTAAAGATTCAAAAATCCTGCCATATTTCAAAGAACATTTACCCGATTCAAACCAAATTCAGAGGGTCGATAAAGGTTCTAACGCTAGATATTTTCGTCCAATTGGGGTATTTCTACGTGTTCTGGTATCGACGTTATATGCAAAAACGTTTTGATTTGACTTTTATTTTGAAAACATCACAATGTTTGAACATGGTGTACCAAGTCCTTTCGACTTTATAATAAATTTAGAACAAACCATTCGACGCCTGATATGCAGTGGTTGTGTAGCATATTCTTCTGCCAGTCCAACCGCTCTTAAACTACAAATGTTTAGAATTCCAGGTAAATTTTCAACATATTTTTTTAGCTGAATGCTTGAGAAGTGCGTTTTCTCGCTTTAACAGGTCCTCTTACTAGTTAAGTACTACTCAGAGAAAAATTCTCTCATTAATTGGTCAGGGGCACGTCGTGCACTCCCCTTGTTAGTTTGGAGCGCCATATTTCACTAATAATAATTATATTTTAACACTTTAGGATATTTTTCAGACCATTTTTAATTACATAACGGTTATAGTTTTTTTCTTTCGCTTCCTTATTTATTGAAGTATTGTAATAAAAAAATTTCATGAACATTGAATAACAAATAAAGAAGGTATGGTTTTCTTAGACATCTTAGAAACATAAATTTTTAAATTTTAACGTCGTTTAATAATAAATTAATTTAAATTTTTTAAATTAATTTATTATTAGACAACGAATTTTAACCTGTAGTGGTATCACTCCTGTTACTGGTAACCTATAGATAACGAGTTATCTCTAGGTTATCTGTTTCTTGAGACTGGTCCGGAGCGCCCCATTGTCAAGAAACATCATACTTCGATTAATTATCAATTGATGAATAATTTACACTATGACGGGCACCGTGCTATAATCAACTGCACAATATTATACAGTAGCGTTATTTTTGATGATACATTATTTAATGCATTCAACTAGTTACTCTTATAATTCAATTGCATTTATGTTACCATTAAATATATATATGAGCTTCTTCCTTGTGATGTACTAATAAAAAAATCACGTGGTGACCTTCCAAAAACCAGAGGTTATACCTAGAATCACGTTTTATCGATCGATTCGGTTGTCCAAATTAGAGGATAGATGTCGTTAAAGTGTAGTTTGAGAGAGAGAGGAGCTGCAACCTGGTGGCCACCCTCCGAACCATCAGCTGCCCTCTCATCTGTTATTGAACAGAAGCTGTACGAGGGTGTTGCCCTGCCGAATTCCTATTAGCTCATTGGCCCAGGTCTAGTAACACACCGAACTGCATAGGCCTACACCTGTTGACGGCTCCTTGCATCTGATGGAGTCTGCTATCAGGTAGTGCAGATTGAAGCATGCAGTCCAACTGCGGTATCAAACTACCTTACAAGAGAGTTACTACTGTTCTTTTGTTGTAAAGTAGGTTATGAGGTAGGTTTTCGCTTCTTCGTGCAGTTGTTCGAAGCGGTTTCTGCCCTAGGATTGTAACGGATGAGCGAAATACTTAGTTTCTGGACTGCACTATATTAGAGCAAAAATAAATCATAACTAACTTTGTACTACCATACTTAACCAGAGGCGTATATAAAGAATAAATATCAGGAGGGGCTGAGCAAATTTCAGGCGGAAGGGGGGCTGAGATTTTTTGGGGGGTATGGATTACTAAAAATCTAGAATGAATTAATAGTTAGCCAAGTGAAACGCTATTAAACCCCAAAATTTGTCTCAACTAAGTGATCTTCTTCAGTTTATTTTTTAGTCGCGCAAATCTTGCCCTTAAAACCGTCTTCCGGCGGGCGGATTCTGCTGGTCAACGAACTTGATATTTTAAATTAGACAAAGCATGTTTTACCAAATTTCATCAAAATCGGACCATTTTTGAGAGTGAGAGAGTTCTAACAGACAAATATCTATATATATGGATGGTCACAGGGAATAAGTTGGTAAGTCAAAAATATGCAAAACAACTTACGTGCCCTATAATTATCTCCTGACACTTATGGATACTGTAAAGAAGTCACTACCTCACAGCCTTGATCGTTTGAGACTTAAAAATCTGTCGGTTACTTTGCATCTCCAAAAATAGCATATTTTCTCTGTAAATTTCTCTCTTAAAGAGCTGCTGTGAAAAGCTGAGATTTTGAACATACCAAGTTATCCCCTATGACCATCCATATATACCCACATATTTGAACAACCGTTATTTTCGTTATCTGTAGGCTCTGAAGCGAGAAATTTTCTGGTCGGCTCTTCCGGAGTGTGTCATGAGGTCGACCTCATTGAGTGGGGTTCCTCCCTATGGAGAGATGGAGAACCGCGCCAAAAAGTCAACCTTCTGAGTCATCCATGCCATAAGACCTCCCTGTCTAAAATACCAGGAGAAGACCTCTCACGGACTGTGAATTGAGATTAATTTTTTTTTAGATGGATTGAGGTTGCACTCAGGAAAGAGTGTTTAAAAAATTTCATTAATTCTTTATGGCTGATACCTACCTGTTAACACGATAGTGGCCAAAATTTAGGGGTTCTGCGCCACGAAACATGGTATTCTTATAACAAAATACTGTTCGTTAAACAGCAAAATTGGTCTATCTGAAGGAGGTTTTACTCAGGACGCAAATAATTAATATGTCTGTCATATTGATATCTTGCGGTAAAAATAAACTAAAAAATGCCAGACATTCACTTCTGAATATGGTAGATTAGTCTCAATTATTTGATCACGGAATAATGTAAAATTAGAATGTGTTATAATCATAGAATTTTTTCTGGGTGATGTATGTGAATGAAAATGCAGTTATTTCGGGGAACAGAGGGAGAGCTTGTGAAAAGTGCTACAGGAAAATGTAGTGAAAAAGATGGCTAGAAGGATGAAAAGGACCGCGCTATTAAAATATAACAGAGAGCGGAGATATTGCGTTATCTGCTGGCTTTTAGCCGGGCAAACCTAGTTCCACTAATGGCCTTATATGGGGGAACGCTGTGCCTTTCAGCAAGCCAGGAGCTTTCAGCTCTCAGAGCACATAGCTCGAGGCTTGTGTGTTGTCAGGGATGTGGGTTACTGGCAGAGAGTGGAATATTGACAGGGAAGTAGAGATTTTTGTCTGGGAAGTCTAGAGAGTACTGTGGTTTATTGGGGTGGACTGGTTCTACTTAAGGATGGGTCCAAAAACATAGCAGGATGGGCGTAACACAGGTTGGTATTTCCAATGAGATCAAAATTTGGCCAAGAATAAAGAAGATTCAGATATCAAATGACCAAAAACGTTGTCTGCGTGAGACATAATGACGGAAAGTGGAGCATTTGGCCTGGAAGCTTTAGCCCTAACTAGTGTTCCTCTAGGGATGGGCGATAGTCGATAGTTACTATCGATATATCGATAGTTCATGACTATCAATAGTAGCTGTTGATAGTCCTTAACTATCGATAGATTTTTTAGAAAGTTCTCAGCATCCGGGGGGCTGTGGTATTATATACTAACACATGCTGTGGCTAGTACAGATACTAGTAAGAAATTCCTTGATTCGTTGGTAGCCAGTGTATCCTGCCGGTTGTTTCCTTATGAAACTAGAACAATTCCTCCTCGGTGGATGAAGATATTTTTAAACAATGCTCAAAATGCATACATTTGGCTAAAAATTGCTTTAGCTTCTTTTAAAAACGCTGCTAGTAGTTTGCAGAGATAAAGTACTAGTACAGACACTTCTGATTCCACTTTATTAGCTGTTTCTACATCTACACCCGAAATTCAAAAACATCGACGATTGGAAAGAGAAGCAGCGTTCTCATACATGTTCAACGAAAAAAAAAAAATGAAGATACAAAGCCGAAGACATTCGATTATAACTATTCAAAATCACTTGGAGCAACATCCACACTTTTTTTTTGGAAATGCTTTTTATAAATATAAATAAATTCGTTTTTCGTTTGAAATCTTGGTGTAACCTTATAAATATTCCTAATCCTGCAAATAATAGATAATTCAATTCAGTAACATGAAATTCTTCATTGGACAGGTATGTACGGAATAGGGAATGACACTTTCGAAAAACTATCGATATATTTTAACTGATAGTACCGGCCTATCGATAGTGCAGCAGTCATAAACTTATTGAAGGTGGCCAAATGCTTCCGACGCTGTGGGGCCCAAATCTATTAGCTTCAGAAAACGGCGGGTTCAGCTCTGAAATAAGCCAGAAAGGTTGGGAACCTGTGGCGAATTTATGCGACGGTGGCACGATTCGTCTGGCTACAAACACGAGAACTTCACAAGCACAGATTCTTGTAATTATGAGTATGAATACTCGTTAAACGAGACAACGCGAAACAAAGTAATTTGCTTATCCTTTTTTAGCTAACCGGTTTTCCAGCGGAACAAAGACTTTTATTATTATTATTATTATTATTATTATTATTATTATTATTATTATTTTACCCCACAAGGCACCACAGTTATAAATCAAACAAAACAAAATTTGATGTTTATTTATTTGTTTCAGACCCGTAACTTTGGCGATGGTCTCTTTTCATAGATTTATAGTACTGAAAATCAGTCACAGTCTAGAAAAAAATAATAATAATATGATGAAAAAAAAAATAATAAATAAAAAAATAATAATAAAATAGATAATCAACAATATGAGAAAATATTAAAAAAAATGAGATAAAACAATGAGCAATAAGATAATATAAAAAAGTTCAAAATAAGTGCCTAAAAATAAATAATATAAATACAAATTTTACTTTTGTTCAGGACAAATGTTAATTTAAAGCTTGTTGTTAAATTGAAGACTTAAATTGAGATTCTATTATATTTAAATTGAGGTTTTTTTAAATTTGAGAGTAAATGTTGTTAGTCTTTAAATGTTGGAGTATTGTGTAGATGTAAGGGCTACCTAGTGATAATATGTCAATTATGTTATGTGGTATTTGCAAGTTATCTCTCTGTCTACAGTCTATGAGTATGTGTTTCACTTTAAGGTCCTCGTTACAGTGTCTGCATCTTGGTCTGTCTGTCTTTTGCTTGAGATATCCATGAGTCAGTAAGTAGTGTCCAATTCTAAGCCTGGTTAATACTACTTAAATTTGATGTTGATGAATTTTTGCAAAAATGCAATATTAGCTAAGGTCTACTAGACAAAACGGTTTGGGGTTCGGTGTTTTAAATCGTACGAGTAAACAATTCATCCTGATGAATTTCCTCCTGATGAATTTCCTCCTGATGAATTTCCTCCTGGAGCTATATTTCCTCCTGGAGCTCTATTTCCTCCTGGCTGCTAGAGGTATATTTTTAAAAATCTCAGCCAATATACGTTATGAGGATTAAAGGTCAGCAGGGATTGAAGTTGGAATTGCGCGCCTTTATTGCCCGATATTAAGGCACATAAATAGTGGTGCGGTTCAGTAGCCAATAGGAAAGCTAGTAGAGCTAGCTGTGGCCCTTTGTGGGGCCTTTCAGAATACCACTCCACTACTCTCATTGCACTTCAATAGAATACCAATTAATCCGGGACGAATTTATGGTCAGGTATATCCGGGGATTTCGATGTATGAACATTTTCCATAAGAAAGACAGAAACTTATTATTTATTATTAATTAATCATTAGATGATCCTTTGCTCAAATTTATAGAATTATCGAATAAGGCGGAAGGTCAATAAAACTACGCCACACACTTTTTATTAGATTCCCCCTATTTAGAGTCTAGACGAGGCCCTGCTCTTGGAAGGTTCTCCTCCTCAAGTTGAGGCTAATTTATGTTTTAAGCATTCCCCTGAAGAGGCGCCAAAATGGTGCGAAACATGTAGGGAAGTCCAATCAAAAGAGCGGCGCAGATTTATTGACCTTCCGCCTTATTCGATAATTCTATTTATTATTTATTGTTGGCAGCCTAAAAGTAATAAACTATAACAAATAACGTGGAGGTAGGGATTGTCAGGGTACGCCAATCCATACCTTCGCATCATCAACGGTCAACCATCTCCTCTCAATGTATAACAAGCAAGATTTTAACGACTAAAAATGTTTTAATACACCCAGACGGGGTCTCCCGTGGTCTAGCGCCTTGGATTCATAAGCGAGAGATGGTGGGTTCGATTCCCAACCTCCGGCAGGAATTTTATCATCCCATGGCTCGCTGGTAAAATTCCTCGCTGCACCCTGGATGTCGGCGCTAATGACCTAGATGTAGATGCGCCGTAAAAAAAAAAAAAAAAAAAAAAAAAAAAAAAAAAAAAAAAATACACCCAGACTTTCTATCTATAATTTTAGAACACTATTTGGAAAAGTGGCGTCGATTTTCTATGCTCATTTACATGTAATGACACGACTCGATAAATTAAGCGATCTGTAGAATTTTTAATGTGAAATTAACCCTTTCTCTACCGTCGATTTCTGCAGTCCCCGACAGCAGTTGGGACTGTTGACTTGTGTACAAGTAGTAGCAAGACGGGACCCACGAACAGTGCGGCCAAATGACAATTCGTGTTTCAAAAATATCTACAGCCTCCAAATCTTAACCGATTTCAATGCATTTTTTAAAAATTAAAGTTAATAAAATTTCCCCTGTTTATTATTTTATTTAAATTGTATTTGTTCATTGATTACTTAATATCAGCACTGATACTTTGAAAGTAAACATTCAAATTCTGATTAGACTTCAGAAAAAATCAAAATCCATTTTCAAATCATTCAAAAATAATATAATTAATCTCATTGTTGAATTAAGATAAATATACGTTTCATGAAGATGTTCAAGTTATTTTCCAAGTCTAATCAGGATTTGAATGTTAAAAATCAACGATATCAGTGCTAATATTAAGATAAATATACGTTTCATGAAGATGTTCAAGTTATTTTCCAAGTCTAATCAGGATTTGAATGTTAAAAATCAACGATATCAGTGCTAATATTAAGATAAATATACGTTTCATGAAGATGTTCAAGTTATTTTCCAAGTCTAATCAGGACTTGAATGCTAAAAATCAACGAGATCAGTGCTAATATTAAGTTAGATGAAAAGTAAAATATTATTTCATTTTCAATTGTAAAAGTTCGTAAAAATGTACACTTAATTTAATAAACAAGTGAAAAAAAAAAAAAAAAAAAAAAAAAAAAAAAAAAGTCAGGCTAGACAATGTTGTTCTAAATTTTATTAACTTTCATTTTTAAAAAACTGGATTGAAATTGGTTAAGATTTATAGGCTGTAGCCTGTTTTGAAGCATGAAATGTCGTTTACACTTTTGCGTCACCCGAGACGCCAGATTTGGAGTGCCCCGGCCAAATTAATTTTCTTGCCATTGCTTTAAAATCAATGGCAATGAATTAGAAACAATATTAAACCGAAATAATAAGACTGTTTTATGAAAGCAAACAGTTATAAGCCTGATATTAACACATTGGCTACCGACTACAAATAAAACCTTAGTTTTATGAAAGCAAACAGTTATAAACCTGATATTAACACATTGGCTACCGACTACAAATAAAACCTTAGTTTTATGAAAGCAAACAGTTATAAACCTGATATTAACACATTGGCTACCGACTACAAATAAAACCTTAGTTTTATGAAAGCAAACAGTTATAAACCTGATATTAACACTTTGGCTACCGACTACAAATAAAACCTTAGTTTTATGAAAGCAAACAGTTATAAACCTGATATTAACACATTGGCTACCGACTACAAATAAAACCGTGGTTTGTGTTATTTCTGAGAATGCCAAATTTTTCTAATTGTAACAGCAGCTTTTCCAATTGTCTCCTGGTACTAGTAGAATAACAGTTTGCTGCGTTACGCGAATTCTTCTCAGGCCAACAAATTTACCAACATATTTCTGAAAAAATACTTTGGTAGTCAATGATATGTTTGACTTGTTAAGGGTAGATTGAAGAATGTCCTTACCTTTCTGATGAGTTCTCCGACCATTCCATCCCAGCCCCCTTTCACATCAGGATTCTCAGCTCCATACTGGCCGTCCTTCACTATTCGCAGCTCGTCTGAAATCATAGGGGTATAATCAATAAAATATAATTAAATATATTAGTTTATAGAATCTTATAATTAGTTTTCTTATAAGTATTTAACGATAAAAAAAAAAAAAAAATTATTGAGAACGTCCGACTAGCATCCTTCTAGCAGTATTTACGTGTAAAGATATTCCTACATGAATGTTGTCTCTCCAGAATTTAAGTTCAATATACACAGCGGAATTACTTGCAATAAGCAAAGCGGTTAATATTTCATCTGAAAATTTTAGTAACTTGGTGATATACACGGATTCTTTATCTTCTCTCCTTTCATTACAATACTTCTATTCCCGAAATACGATCATTTCAGACATCATTAAGGGAATAGATTTGCATTACCAAAGAAACCATCATGTTACACTCTGCTGGATCCCTAGCCACAATGGTATAAGTGGTAGTGATAAAGCGGATGTAGCAGCCAAGCAAGCTATTAAAGAAGCCATTCCTTACTCGTACGTCCTGCCGTCAGATGCTGTGGCACATCTAAAATACCATATTTTCTCAAAGTGGCAATATAAATGGTTCGACAATAGAGAAAATAAGTTGAGGGAGATTAAATCCACAACCTCGGCATGGAAAACCTCATCTCAAGACACTAGGCGAGATGAGGTGGTTCTGTCGAGGATTAGAATTGGACATACTAATCTCACTCACGCATATTTATTTAAAAGAGAATTAAGGCCTGAATGCAGAGCTTGTGGCGAATATTTTACTATAGCCTACGAATCCGCTCGGAACCAAATGGACATTCATGGTCCTCTCTGTGATATACTTGGAGACGACTATGAATCAAGCCAGAGAGCGTTGAGTTTTTTTAGAGCCACTGAGCTATTTAATAAAATATAATAACCAATTATTTACAAAAAAAAAATGTAATAATTCAAATGTTAAAATATAAAACATTTCAGATCATTAGTTTCAATATTAGTGTATTTTGCTTTCAACAACTTTTTTTTTTCTCATTATTATTTTTTCCTCTAATACATTTTGATTTACTTAGGCAACAATTTCAGATATATATATATATATATATATATATATATATATATATATATATATATATATATATATATATATATATATATATATAATATAAGGCTTTAAATTTCAGAAGGCAACAATGACCCGTGTGGTTGAATTTGCCTTAGGAAAAAAAAAAAAAAAAAAAAAAAAAAAAGATATTCCTAGAGTCGCTAGGAAAACTCAGATAAAGAACTAAAAAATATTTTGCGTTCCTATACTTCCAGGACTGTTTCTTAGACCTAAGTCGTCCTTTTAATTGATTGTTTTTTGTTGTTGTTTTTTTTTTTAATATTTAAGAAAAACATCTGTGTTGATGAAATGAATGAGCTGACTCATGCTAGTTGGTTAGATTTGGTATACGGTTGCCCGAATCATACGGTCGCACAGTGGGCCAGAACAACGAAAAAAATCCATTTCCTGTGAACAAAAAGTTGTATCGATCTTTCAGGGGTTTAATTCGATTCAGAATAGAAAAAATACGAAGAATGCACGATATAACTTAAGCTAAGCGCAAATGAACATCTTTATTCTGACGACCTACGCTACTCCAATGTAAGGGTAAAGCTTCCCCCCAAAACTAGCCCACTCAATTTTTTTTTTTTTTTTTTTTTTTTTTTTTTTTTTTTTTTTTTTTTTTTTTTTTTTTTTTTTTTTTTTTAACACACACTACATTCAGCCCACTTCCACTCAATCTTGTCTACTAGAACCTACCTCTTAACCCATGAGCGTATAAGGCAGAAAACAAATTAGAATTTGGTGAGAACATTTCATGTAAAAAAGTCCGTCACGCAGGAGCTGCATAACTAAGCACTTTACTTAGAATTTGGGTAGTGTAGACTGCTTTCTAGAACAATTTGCTAAAAATATCCTACATAAATAAAATAAAAACGTGAATAGTTCTCTTTTAATTTCGTAATGAGTAACTGATCAATTATTAATTTGCTTCCAGAGTTATGTTTACACATGGTACCTACTACACTACGTAATAAATACGAAAAACCTCATATTATCGTATTTTGATCTAACGCAGGAACAGGATACAGTCACTCTAGTGGTAGAAAGCGCTCCTTGCGGCGGCTTTGTGAACCTACGTCTAGCGGGCTTTTCTATTGAAATATATTACAAATTAAACCCCCGCTTTCCGATTGACCGATTCACTTCTTTCTCATGAATTACCCACGACGTATACCGCGTTTCGTTACAATACAGCAGAAATTACGACCGGTATGAGTATATTAGGAATTTGGGTCCGGAGTAAACCCCCCCTTCTAATGAACCGATTTAGTTTATTTTTATAACACATATTTACCTGTGGATTAGCACTTCGAATGCCGAGTTTCGTCGAAATATACCAAAAATCACGGCTGGTAGTGGCGAATTGGTATTGTGGGTCCGGAGTAAACCCCCCCCCCCCCCTTCTAATGAACCGATTTAGTTCATTTTTATATCTCACTTTTCTCTCTATATTACCACTACGAATACCAAGTTTCGTTGAAATATAACAAATATTACGGCTGACATAGTCAAATTAGTGTTTTGGGTTCGGGGTAAACCCCCCCTTCCGGTGCACCGACTTTAATGGTTAACGAACTCGTTCAATCGTTTGCTAATTGAATGCTATATACCAAGTTTCGTGACGAAAAAACAAAAACTCTGGCCGCTATCGTGTTAACAGACATATATATATATATAAATTTTAACGGGGGTCATTTTCGGTGTCTACTAGGTAGGATCGATAAATATTTGAAGAAATTTTTCGAAAATTCCGTCATGAGTCCAACCTCAATAGCTACTTTCCTTCGGAGGAAAGTGCTAAAAGCCTATAACAACGGAAAATGTCTTCTACATTTACCCTGCTCTACTAGGTGTCAAGAGTATCTAAAAAGTCACCATTTTACACTAATATTTAAAATTTTCCCTACTCCCCAAATGCCTAGGTGCTACTAGCCCCCCCCCCGAAATTATTTTCTATATACGCTAGGCTCTTAACCTTCCCCGGTCCATTGAACCGTTCTAGGGACCTATTTCAGGGTTTATTACTCTCGGAGAGGAAATGGGCCAGGAAGGAAAGGTATTATAGCTAATTCTATTCTACATTCATAAATTCATTAAATGAGAATACTTTCTTAACGGGATTCCTGGAATTAGCAATTAGCGATAAATACTTTTTGAGTGTTTTCAGCCTAAGGTTAAATAGAGGATAGGCTTTTCTTTGATTAGGCACTTTTATCTCTTCATAAACGAATGTTGCTACTAAGGAAGCACTTACGGGGTATCAAAAATTATAGGAAATATTTTCTGGGGGGGGGGAGCACTGAGTGATTTGGGGCGGAAGGGATACTAACAACCTATAATTTAGAATAGTTAGCCAATTAAAAAGCAATTACACCCCCCAAAAAATATTTTTCTGAACTAATTGATTTTATTTAATTAATTTTTGGGATTTTTATGACACATTTTTATTGATTAAATAAAACTTTTGAAGGGGGGAGGGGGCTTCAGCCACTCAGCCTCCCCCTTATATACGCCCATGCCTATAATTAATGTAATGGGTAGCTCCAAAGGAGAAAATCAGGTAGCCGAACCATAGTATTGATCACACTATCTCCACAGTGTGGCGTATGTATATGAATCAGATACATCTATAGTATTTGTCTTCCCACCACGACGGCTGAACAGGATGTGGCCCCGCGATCTAAGCAATACAAGGGAGTGATAACGGTGGTTATCTTCTCCCCACAAGCCCCTAGAGTGTCTGCAGCTCTCTCGCCCCTTTTCCAGCTCCAGTACTTCCTACTGCTGCTGGTTGAGGAATGGGGTACGTCTGTCCCTAGTCATCTCGCTTACCCGAGGAGACAAGGGGGCAGCTGGTGCAGACGCTCTTGATTATTATATTTTATGTAAGCACATTACAAAATGTAATTATTTTACAGAATGTAATATCATTAAATGAATAAATAAATAAAAAAAATTGTCTTCCGGAACCTCATAGTCCATTAGGACTATGTTCTGGCCTGCTAAGGGACTGATTTTTTTTTGGAAGTATTAGTGGGCTTAGGAGAAAGCTTGCTATCCGCCTCAGTGGTCTACTTATTTCATTTCCGTATTTTATTTTAACTTATGTATAGTTTTAGTTTCATTATTTTTAATTTTTAGCTTTAAAGATGGTAATTCACCATATTAATTGTATCTTTAAGGATTGAATTTTTATTACTTGTTGAACTCCTGCATGTATTGCGTTATGGCTCCGCGTATGCAGTAGTTTAATACCATAACATACCAAAGTACTTGTTGCGAAAACAAAAACACTCCTAACATGAGTCCTTTTTATATTCCTAACATGCTTTTTGGAGCGAAATTTGCGCAAACAAAATCCTTATGTTTACGTCATATGCTTTCAAGTACTTGTTTTATAGGTTTCCTGGCCTAGAATTACGAATGAAACCATTTTTAAGGCGATAGCTTTAACCAATTTTGAGAAAAATGGAAAAATGGTTGTCGAATAAAGTTTTAGTTTAGGGTACTTAGAATCATGGGATTCAGTTGAAATATTTTCTGCATCTTTGAAATTCATATAAACAAAGATTTTGAAGTTTTGGTTACGTTTGGAGTTAAGAAAGGATTAGAATAACAAATTTTATTAAAAGAAATGAAAAGTTTTGGGAACTTTGTATATTTTCCTTAATATGTCGAAAACGGTTGGGAAATCATGGTAAGTGGAAGGTATCCATTCGAAAGCTTACTCAATTTTCTACAAAAAAAGGTTAGGTGATTTCAATCAGAGAAGTAAGAGCTTAAAAATTGAAATGTGTTTGTTTTGTTCTTCTGAATGGGTTTATGTAGTTAAGCTCAGTTTTTAATTGGTTGGATTTTTTAATTGCATTTATTTGTAGAATTAGTATTGTAGTAGAAGAGGATAAGAAAATGAGAAACGTTTCGATATTTTTCAACGCATTGAACTGTAAAATAAGTTACTGTGTTGATTTGATATCTTCTAAAATATTCAAGGGACCATCAAAGGAGGCTGGGTTTGAACCTCTGGTATATTTTTAAACAAAAAAGAAAAAAAATGTGTTACGCAAAAAAAATATGAAAGCCAACTTTCCCAACTTGCCGCTATGAAAGATATGTTTTCCGAAAAGAGTGATGGCCATTTAAGAAAAGCGTGGGAGAATAGTGTTTTATCATGGCAACAGTTTCTCATGAAACTTCTCCGAGATAAAAGCAACGATAAAATTTCATCAGGAGACAGCGTGGAGCCTGCAGAACGGAAATAAAACTTCATTACCTGAGAGAATAAAGCTCCAGGAACCTAGGGGGAATTGACTGGGGGCCTTCCACATTCAGCTCAGATTGATGGCTCCTACTTTTTAAAACTGGGGCAAAAATATTAGAAACATGAAAAGAGAAAGTGGTATGAAAATAAAATAAAAGTCTGAATGTATGAAAACGCGCTAACATAGCGACTTTTTCTTTGAATAATTAGGTCGTAGCTACGTTATTATTCCAGAATAAATCTGTTAGACAGTGTAGGGCGAATTGTAATTCAATTAAGAATTACGAATTACGATTGTGATTATTTCCAAAATGTTCTTCTATCATCTTTCACTCTTTCCAAGCTGTCCCCTAAACCTTAATCGGAGCAAAAAGTGTGTGTACCTAATATTGGAAGGATGAGACATCACCATATTCGCGTGAAATTAAATAATTTGTTCGTAATAGCTTGGTCACACTAAAGCAAATGTATTGATTTTGACTTAGATATCAGAAAAAAATAGACTTAAATAATTTTTATTTTTAAAACAACATTTTAAACAGGGTAACATTTTAAAGCTTATTAAATAAGGCAACTTTTGAGGCGGAGGCAAACCGCTAAGTCTACAAATAGCTGATTAAGAAAATATTGAATGAGTTAAGAAAACACTAATGACAATAGTTCACATCTATATGGCACTTAGTTTAGCTCCTAATTTATATGAAAACATTTCAATAATGGGTGTTTCTTATTGGAAATTTAATGTAGATTCTAAAAATGTGGTCGTCATTTACGACACATAGACCAGAAATCCGAAAAACACAGCTTTTCATAAGAAAACCCAATAGTTTTGAAAATAGACAAAAGTTTGAATAGCTCTGCTACATGTTGAGATAGGACGCTCATTTGTGCGTCCTTGAACTACAAATTAGGTGGAGAATAAACCCTTAAAGTAATGACATCTCAATGTGGGACACCCTGTATAGTATACGATTTGGTGAAAAGTAGATCGAATAGTAGGCGAGGTTAGCTCAGTGGTAGAGCACTGGACTAATAAGCTGGAGGCCTGAGTTCAAATCCCGAGCAAGCACTAAAGTTTTTTTCTTCTAGTGTCTTCGTTCATGGGTTGAATTCGGCCTCCCTGACCGTCCCTAGGCCAACCCAGCCTTTAATTAATTTAATAATGGGTACCTTGGTTGGTGCTAATGACTCTAGCAGTCGAAGCAGCCAAGGGGAAAATCAGGCGGCCGGAGCATAGTACTGACCACACTATCTCCCTAGTGTGCCGTATGGTCATGAATCAGATACCTCTATAGTATCTGCCCCTCAGGGCCCTCGTGGCCTGTTACGGGGACTGAAAAGTAGATGTGTGGAAAGATTGTCAATTTTAATTTCGTCCAATCCTGTTGAAATTCGGGCGAACGAATGTGAAACTCTGCTTGGATGACATAGGAAATTATTTTCTCTCCAATGTTTTCCTTGATTTATCCAGGGGCGGTTTCCTCCCGATATTCCCTTCTTCCGTCCCGTATCGGGATTAGTTTAGTGGTCCGGATCTGCTTTTTCCTCTTTTCGATATATTTTTTTGTTTTAAAAATGTTTTATCAATAGATGACACTTTTTTTCTTGCATAAAATATGCCAAGCCTTAGGCGAGTTTCTTTACCCTGGATTGACATGTATGGTAATGACACCGTGGGGTAAAGTTAACCCCAAACTTTGAAATTAATAAATAAATTTCATTTTTTTTCTTTTGCTTTTAGCGCGGTTCCTCCCTCCCCCATAGGGAGGAACCCCGCTTATAAGGTTGATACAATGAAACAATCCGGAAGTGCCGACTAGAAAATTTTGCGTTTCAGAACCCCTAGAGACCGAAAATGATGGTGGTTCAAATTTGTATATATATATATATATATATATATATATATATATATATATATATATTTGTCTGTTCGCTCTCTAGCTCGAAGACGAATGGTCCGATTTTGATGAAATTTGGTACAAAAATCCGTCGTCCAATTTGAAAGGTCAAGTTCGTTAACCAGCGAAATCCGCTTACCGGAAGATGGCGTTTGGGGCGAAATTCGCGCAAAAAAAATCGTAACGCTTACGTTTTTGAGTTCATAAGCTTCTAAGTACTCGTTTTATATGATTCCTGGGCTAGGAAAACGAATGAAACCATTTTCAAGGCGATAGCTTTAACCGTTTTTGAGAAAATTGGAAAATATTTTTTGAATACCGTTTTTGGTTTGGGTACTTAGAATCATGGGATTCAGTTGAAACTTTATCTGCATGTTCTACTTTCATTAAAACTAATATGTTGAAAGTTTTGTTACGTTTGGAGTTAAGGAAGGGTTAGAATAAAATATTTTATGAACAGACATGAAAAGTTTTGGGAAGTTCGTATACTTTCATTAATATCTCGAACACGGTTGGGAAATCGTGGTAAGTGGATAGAAACTATTTGAAAGCTTACTAAATTCTCTACAAAAAAGATTCTAAAAATATTTTTGATTAGGTTATGTCAATCGGAGAAATAAGTGCTTAAAACTTCAAATACGTCTGTTTTGTTCTTATGAACGGGTTTTTGTCGTTCTTGTTGTAATTTTTGTCTCTTTCCCTTCGTTTTTTATTGCTTTTTAGTTTTGTAATTTCTTATGTTGCGAAAATTTTGTGTGTAAAACAGGATATGAAAAATGAGGCCAATTTTCTGTTGCTAGAAATAATATAAATTTTGGGAACTTTCTTTAATATCTCGAAAACTGTTGAGAATTTTGGTAAACGGAAGAATACCATTAGAAAGCTTATTAAATGCTCTACATAAAAGGTTCTAATGAAAGTTTTGATTAGGCGATATCAATCGGAGAAATAAGAGCTTAAAGCTTTAAAGTAATTGATTTCGCTTATTCAAAGTGTTCTTTTCGCCTGTATTTTATTCCTTGTTATTTTTTAATTGCTTATAGTTGGATAATGTATTCGAAAATAAAACAGGTTAAGTAAAATAACAATAACAATTTATTGTTAGAAATATAGATTTCCAAGATTCCAAGACCTTGCAACTAGCGGGACGGTTTCTTGTGTTGCCGACCCTTCCAGGTCAGATTGTAAATCCTACCTTTCAAGACTGGTGGAACCAAAATATAACTGTCAGGGTTCGGTCACTGCTACTTAATAAAACTACATTTTATCGTAAAAATGGTTTTATTGTGCCGACGTTTCGGCTTGAACTTCAAGCCTTCATCAGGGCTGTAAATACAAGTAGGACATATTTAACACTAATATATGCACATATCTATGTAAATATATATATATATATATATATATATATATATATATATATATATATATATATATATATACATATATAATATATATATATTTATATATATGCATATACACATACACATATACACGCACACATATGTACATATATATGCCCACATACCTACACATATGGGGTATGTATTATTAAGTAGCAGTGACCTAACCCGGACAATCCCTACCTTGCATCATCAACGGTCAACGATCTCCTCTCAACAAAATAATAACTGCTTCTATTTTAATCTTTCGAAATTAGACTAGGGATAAGAACGGAACCGCGCTAAGATGAGGCAGTTCCTGCGAGTCGGACTTTTTCTCATATTTTATACAACAACAATGTATAGAACAGAAACATCATGAAATAAATTTAACCCGTAATAAATCAGCAAAATATTTATTATAAATTTATAAATAAAAAAATCCTAAAACTCAATATTGCACCAAATTATTATCTTGAAAAAATATTACTAAAATGAAAATATTTTTATCGACCAATAAAGTAGAATGATCAAAGGCCATAAAAAATAGGAACTTTATGAAAATACAATGTTCTGTCCAATTGAGACTCGTCAGCATTTATCACATTTTAGTGATCGGTGATCGCGGCACATCGCCCTTCTGTTCATTGCATTGGCTGAATAATGAATGAAACATTATTCATTATTCAGAATAAAATAACAGATTTATTTATTATTCATTATTCTGAATGATTTTTTTCCCGCAACGCTGGTACCTGGGGAAAATCAGGCGGCTGGAGCATAGTACTGACCACACTATCTCCCTTGTGTAGGGTATAGTCGAGAATCATGTACTCCCCTCTGGGCCTTCGTGGCCGGTTACGGGACTGATTTTTTTTTTTTTTTTTTTTTTTTTTCTAGAGATAACTTGTTAGGATATCATAAATGATTGTTTTCGATTCCCTTCTGCATTCATGGAATACCTTTAAATTGTACATGTGCTTGAATACTTACAGTTGATTCCTAGCTTCTTAGCTATTAGATCTGCCAAGTCCTTGCAGTATCCTTCGAATCTGTCGTTTCCATGTAGGGTCTCCCCGGCCTCAGCTTTCCTTCGCATGATGTACGGCTCCTCCTGCAACATTTCAATCTCCATTTGTGAAAACAGGCAATAAAAAAAAAGAATAATCAATAAAATAAATTATATTAAGATTATAAATTAACACGTTAAGTGCGTCTGTTGTTTGGCCATACTTTCGCTAAATGCGGTGCATTCTTCGGGGCATTCACCGCTAATAAGGCCGGACGTAAGCCGGGAGTGAACCGGAAGTACCCAGAAACGGTAGTGATCCTCCCGAAAATGACTCAGGGATGAATATGATGTGTCAAGTGTAATTATGGGAGACCGGGAGTAACCCAGAATAGGACCGGAAGTGAACTTCAAGATGGCATATTCGTTGAAATTCATAATGAAAAAAAAAAGAAGAAAAATAATGGATAATTTATGATGAATGAATAACTGAATCATTAGAAAAATTCGTATACAATTAAAAATTATTGAATAATGAGCCAACCGAATAATAAAAAAACATAGATCCACTCTGTAATTGTCGACAGATCAAAGTTTGAGTAATATTTAAAAACATTTTTCTACACAGCATGGTCACGATGATCCATTCCCGTAAGGGTTTGTAGCTGTCGTTGAGCTTACATACGCATCAACGTTGTTGTAACTTTTAATTAATTCAGCTTAGTAAGAGTTACTAATTTTGTTTAAAGTAGTCTGCGCATTCCCTAGTTGATCGACTTCATTTGGTTCATTGCTGGGGTCTTTTTAGGATGCCACATACAGTTACTTTGAAGTATCTGTAGTGATATTATACAGTGATTTTGTTACTTTCGGATTAGCTTACAGGTTCATGGAAGGTTATCTATTACTTCTTTACAGGTTGTCTAAGGTTAGAAATCATATTATATTAATATAGTAATCAAAAGTTAATATAATAATGAAAACTATTTAAAATCACTGCCATCACTACTACTTGGGAGTGCACATACACCGGCATCTGTCATTGACGGCCCATGTCAACAGCCGCCTGAAGGAAGCCCGTCAGAAGACGTTCCGCCTGAATCATCTCTTGCGATCTGCCCAGCTGACGCTTCGGCTGAAGCTGCAGATCTACAAGGCGATCATCAGGCCGACTCTTCTGCATGGGGCGCCCGCCCTGAGGTGCATGTACCCTTGCACGCTCAGGCGGCTGCAGCGTTTCCAGAACGGGGTCCTGCAGTACACTATCCTCCGAAGGAAGAACCCATCTCTCCTCCACGATGAGCTGATACTCCCTCGGTTCAATACTTCATACGGAGGCGTCATATTAAGTTCTATGACAGCCTCCGGTACTGTGTGAACCCCCTCTTCAGGGACTTGACACCACCTTCTCTAGCTCAGAGGTGGCAGGGCAGACGGATCATGGATCTCTGCGAAGACGCTGCTTAGAAGCAGCTGTTTGTAAATATTTTATATATTAGTTTTAAGTTTATTTGTTAGTTTTAAGTTAGATGTAAGTTCCATCCTTGTATAGTCCCTTCATACAACTTTGTGTCCCCCTAGATTTAGTATTTTAGACTAAGTAGGCTTAAGTGCCCCCAATTGTAAATACACCCCCCTTCTAGTACGTAAGCGTAGGATAAGGTGTAGGTCTAAGTCCAGCTCCAGGTTCCAATCCGTTGGGCCTGGAGCTCTCTATGTACATAATAAAATTTTGGGAGGGTGGAAAAAAAATGAGGCCACACAAGGCCCGGTGTGGGCGTTGTTTCAGCTTGTCCTACGGTCCAATTCACTTTAATTGTCGTTATGTGAATTTATTTTCAGATATATTTATATATATTATGTTCCCACGTGCACATGAACGAATTTTGCCCTTTCATTAGGAATGTTTACCGGGAAACTGATTGGGTTTCTACGCCTCGGTTCTCTCTCTGCCTATAACTTGATTCTGAGATCCGTTTGCCAGTAATACGACTTGGAGGGAGCGATGGTGGGATACGATTTATCGGGAATTGAATGAAAGCAAGCCCGCGGGAAGGGGGTGGGAGAGGAAAAATCTCGCCCTGGGAATAGAATTTTCAGCGCCCCCCTCCATTTCCACGGCGGATTATGTAAGGTGGAATTTCATTTAAAATAAGAGAAGGGTTATATTCCGTTTAATAATATACAGAGGAAATTTTCTAAGTTTTCCCGAGCGTCGTTATGAAGGAAGCACCCCATTCCCCATTCCGAGATCATATCCTCTTTTCCGGGAACCGAGGAAGCAGCCATGAAAACCCGAAAGGAAGAGAAGTGGATGAAAATGAGACGTGTGCTTGGAAAAGTCTTATGCAGACTTTTCCCCGACATTATCCCCGTGAACACATTCCCAAGGATACGGCGTTCAATTCAATTTTAAACGGGATAGCAACGGTGATAAGGTGGCACTTCAATAATTTCAACAGCTGACTAATCATTGAAAAGTTGTTGTAAGTCTCACACAAAAGGAAGCACTGCTGTACAGGTTATCCCCGGAAAAGCGCAGTTCTAAGTGTTCCAGTGTTCAATTCCAAATTAAGAACGGGGGGGTCGAGACTCGCTTATACAACTTTGAATTTTTTCGGAGATGGGCTTGAGAAACAAAAGAAAAAATATGCATATCAAAGTAAATAGTGACCCAAAATGTCAAAACTGAGCTGTTGAAAATTAAGAAAACGAAAAAGAAAGATTTTTGTTCGTTTTCCGGAACCCATATCCCTTTAATAACACAGGCACACAAAAAAAAATGGAATTTTTTAAAGATACCATACATAAATTATTATGTATTTCGACACGCTGAGTCCGAATGTGAAGTCAGTTTCACGCCATCACATCAGGTTTAAGAGCATTCGAAGGTTAAATTTTGTATGAAGTCTTTCATGAATAAATAACCCAGGTCTGTTTTACCCCATCAGCGGAAAATCAAGTTCATTTCAGGGACAAATATGTCTATTTTGCAAAAAAATAATTTTGTCTTTAGATAGATTGTTGGTAAAATAAACGTATTTGTCCTTGAAAAGACCTTGATATTGTCCTAGAATTCGAATTCAGCGAACCTCAAAAACACGGAAGCTCTAGTTATTTCTTCTTTAACGACTTCATACGAAATTTGACCTTCAAATGCTCCTAGACCTAAAGAGATGGGGTGAAACCGACTCCGGATTCGGATTCAGCGTGTCAAAATACATAAAATTTATTTCAGGCAGTGATTCACAGGGATGTAAATAGGAAATAATTTAGGTAGGGGGGCTGGGAGCCTTTTAGGGGGGCTGGTATGGAATATTAACAATTTAGAACTTGGAATAGTTATCTAATTACCCATACGAACTTCTTCATAGGCCTCAGAAGTTTAGACATGAAGGAGATTTTCTTGAGTATGTCCAGAAGGGACTTGTTGGGATTCTAGTACCTGCGTCTGGCGTTTTTCCTTGAATAAGCATTTGCATATTATTAAAATTAGGTTTGGGGGACAAGGATCAGACACCTAAGCATGTTACATTCGCATGAGTTTAATTGAAAAAAAAAAAAGACTCGGGGATGTTCTTTTTTTTGAAGTCCCGATGTGATTGAAATCAGGAGGTTGAATGAGACCGGAAGTGATTATGTATCAATACAGGTTATAAAATCAACCCTCCTCTGGCTTTGTCAAATCCTATCTATGAGTGCTGATAGACTTCCAAGGCTTTGTTACAATAGACTTCTTCTTTTAGATCAGAGTCCCCAAAATAACATAAAGCATAATTGGGTATCCCAAGTTAAAAATATATTTGTCACTTTGGATTCTCTAGACACATGGCTAATTCAGGACCCTAATTTAATCAAAAGACGGATTAATATAATTTTAGATGCCCAAAAAGCTAAGTTACTTAGTAATGATCTGGAGAACATGAATAATTCTAACTACAACCCATTTTACAAATTTCTTCCATTATCCCCAGGCCTACCTCATGAATTTCACACCATGCGGCTGCCTTTTGTTATTGCATAAACCATAGCTCAGTTGAGAACAGCCAGCAACTACAATATCAAATTTTCAATAAAAAATGTGTATTATTCTATTAACCCAAAGGAAATCTGCACCCTCTGTAATAATAACGTATTTGAAGACATTTTTCATTTTATCTTGCATTGTCCTATTTACTCCCCCATTAGAAGGCAATTCCTTCAGTTTATCACCCAACCTACTGATAATTCCCGATTACACGAAATCTTAAACAAAGCCTCAAAATTTGAATATATACACATTTATAACTATATTAAAAACTCCTTGAAATTGAGAGCTTCATTAATTTCTGATTGACACAATAATAATAATAATAAAAACACACACAAAAAAAAAAATCCAACATTTAATATTAAGTAATCCATTTTTTGCACTGTTTTCTCTATCTAAAAATAATTTTTAATAATTACTTCTTGGTTAAGAAATTGTATTTTATATTTAGTACATGTATAGAAATACTCCTTAAATTTAATGCATAGAAGATGTAATTATTATCATTTATTTTAAGTTAAACTTTATTATTTCACAAAGTATCTGTATGTAAATAGAACATATATGTGTAAGTTTTATGTTGGGGTATGTTTATGAATATATTACAAACATAGGACTAAAAACGTTATATAAGGTCAACTCCTTGCAATGGGGAAACCCTGTATGCAATAAAATAAATTGAATTGAATTGAAATCAGGAGGTTGTAGGTAAAGTTGACAGTTTTATGAATCTTAAAATAAAGCAAGAGGCGGAGGTGCCCACCCGTACTGAGGAGGGTACGAGTCAGGTCAATATTTTTTTGTTTTAGTTCTTTATTTATGATTTCTTTATTGGCTATTACATTCTGTATGTGAATACATCTCGTAATATGATACAATATGAAGGTTCAGTGACAATGGACAACTTCATCCTCCAGAAGGGTCCCTTCTGCTTTGATCAGATGCTAGTGTCAAAGGTCGGTGAGCCACAGACATTGACGCACTTGAAGGAAGAGAAAGCCATTGCTAACACTTCACTTGATCACTGCAGCAGATCTCTGGGCCTCTGTCTTGTGAGTCATCTTGGTGGAGAGAGTGGATGGGTGACAAGTAAAAATCTAATCTAAACTAATAAATATCGTATGCTAATATGTGTTAAAATACGCAGACACCCTGTAGTAATTTCTGTATCCTTCTGCGACCACAGTCAGTTAGAAAAACTTTTAAAACATTTTCTTTTCTCCGAATAAAGATTCAATAGATTGATTCGTTTGGCGCAGCCAAGTTTTATTCCAATATGTTTCCTCGTGAAGCCCAGGAAGTGCTACAAGGAAAACGACAAGAGCCTGTTATACGTCAGAAATGTTTACTATTTGACAAAATAATTGGAGCCGTGTACTAGGTATGATACAGCGATTTAAAGATAGATTCCTACAGAATAAGCGTATATCGGGGGCGTGATTGGTCCAATCCCCAGCCTTATTCTGTGGAGATGGGCCAAGAACCCAACCACTGGCGCGGAGCCAGGGTCTCTCACCCCCTTCCTCTATCCTACCACAATACAGGACCCTGGGGGGAAATAAAAAAATAAAACAAAGGAGAAGGAGGAAGGAGAGTCAGGAAAAACAGAACAAAATCCATGACAGCGTTTAACTCGTCCTTGTTTATTTTATGATTCCTTTCCTCAAAATGTGAACCACAAGAAAGATAATCTTTGCTTTTGTAGTTGGCGTTGTGAACTGCAACGCATCATTTTTACGCATAATACTAATTAATGTTAAAAAATAAAGAGTTGGTGTACTCAAATGTGAGTAGGACCGTGGGGTACTCAAAACACTCCAATAAAGCAAATCGCAAAAAATTAAAATATTTTTTATATTTAGTATATATTTTATTATTTCATTATATTTAACTTTTGTAACATTATTTATATTATGTAATGAAACAATTAATTAGAATGTTCAAATATGGTACTTTTTTGAAAGTACCCCCTGAAAAAATGGGGGTTTTTCCCCATTTAATGTCCACAAATCAGGACCTTTTGCATAGAGACTGTGCGATGTACGAAAACTTGTTTAGAGACATAAATTGTAGGTAATTTTATCCTTTTTGTTTTACTACGGAATAAATTGTTGCGTAAATAGCATGCTTTGCACGTTATAAGCTGAAAACAACTAAAAAACATAATTTTTAGTGATTTGTTGATGATTTCTCATATTTTCACGCCATAATTTTGGTGGACAACTTCAGATTCGTGTTCAGCACCCCAAAAAACATAGAATAAGCCAAACAAAACAATTACACTAAAACTTTCCACTTCGACCCCTTTTTGAGCACCGCTTGACTGGGCTAATACAAGTTTTTGAATTTCATCCATTTGGGATTTTTAGCAATATGGTATTGGGGCTGCCCGAACAAAGGCGCACAGCTTTTAGTCCATGTATGGACTAAGTACAAGAGTTAAATAAATGTAGGAACGAAGAACGATATGATGACAATATAACTATTAAAATGTTGCGTGGACAAGGTATAGTTGGGATTCGGCTAGGAGAAAAAAACGTCAAACCTTCAGGACGAAATCTGTATTTGACATTTCGGCTGCACTTTGGCAGCCTTCTTAGCTGAAGAAACGTCCAATACAGATTTCTGCCTGGAGATCTGACGTTTTTTCTCCTAGCCGAATCCCAACCATACCTTGTCTTCGTATCACTACTAGAGTTGTGCAAACGTTAATCGCAGAGGCGATTGACGATTGACAATTAAAAATTCAATCGCATCAACTCGCAATTAAAAATTCAATCGCATCAACTCGCAATTACGATTAATCAATTGTTAATCGCGGAGTTCGCGATTAACAATTAAATATTAATCGTAATAGTGGGTTTCGCGATTACAATTAATCAATCGTTACTGTGTGAATCCGCAACTACGATTAATCAATTGTTAATCGCGGATTTCGCAATTAACGATTAATCAATGGTAATTGCGCAGTTCGCAATTAACAATTTATTCTGCAATTAAAATGTCAAGTGCGGCTGCTGTTTAGCCATACTTAAAGTTAGGTAAAACTGCAGTTTAGCGTCCTCATAACCGATTTCTTTCAAATTTTGTACAATAACGTATTTTGATGGAGTAAATACGAATCCGTTAAAAAAAAAGTTCGCATACTTAAAGTTAGGTAAAACTGCAGTTAAGTGTACTCATAACCGATTTCTTTCAAATTTTGTACAATAACGTATTTGGATGCACTAAATACGAATCCGTTAAAATAAAGTTCGCACAAAAAGTATTATGTAACAGAAATCCCTAAATAATTAGCTAATGCCTTTATAATTATAGTTCGTTCTAATTAGCACCTGCTGAACTTTAATTGTCAACATACTCTTATTTTATAAAAAAAAATTGCACTGAAGTTACACGAATTTATTATTCAAACGAGCTCATAAATATGAAGATCGCTTAAAGGCATTTTTCTGTGCGACTTGGGATTTGTATCCACCGAACATCGCATCTCAAGAAGAAGAAGAAAGCTAAGAAGGATGTCTAGGAAGATAAGAAGAATGTCTAGGACGACTTTTAGGCATACATGCTATGCGTTTGCTCTCAGATATCAAAACCCTAGCCAATCCAACTCGCTAAAATTAATAGAACTTTATTTATTTTAGCGAGTTGGATTGACTAGGGTTTTGATATCTTCTTGAACGAGCGTAGCGAGCGGAAACGCTTAGCACGTATGCCTATAAGTGACAGGTGACGACGGGTGAGGATGCCCTTAAAATTGACAATATTTTTGAACAAATGGCTTATGAAAATTTCAAATGAGAGTTCTCTGTTTCCCAATGTCACAAATACGCTGTTTACGCCTACTTTTAGACCCTTCCTAACAGTGAACGTTAGTGCTTAGTAACTTCTTTCCTACTTGAGACCGAACTTTTTTTTTAACGGATTCGTATTTAGTGCATCAAAATACGTTATTGTACAAAATTTGAAAGAAATCGGTTATGAGGACACTTAAGTGCAGTTTTACCTAACTTTAAATAAGCGAACTTTTTTTTTAACGGATTCGTATTTAGTGCATCAAAATACGTTATTGTACAAAATTTGAAAGAAATCGGTTATGAGGACACTTAACTGCAGTTTTACCTAACTTTAAGTATGCGAACTTTTTTTTTAACGGATTCGTATTTAGTGCATCAAAATACGTCATTGTACAAAATTTGAAAGAAATCGGGTATGAGGACACTTAACTGCAGTTTTACCTAACTTTAAGTGTGCGAACTTTTTTTTAACGGATTCGTATTTAGTGCATCAAAATACGTCATTGTACAAAATTTGAAAGAAATCGGTTATGAGTACACTTAACTGCAGTTTTACCTAAAGTTATACGCGGTGCAAGCCCCGGGGACATGCACCGCAGTTAACGTGTTAATTTCCGGATATACGTAAAAAAAAGGTAAAAAATAGCACTAAAATCTCTTTTCACTTCCTTTACACTTCCAGACCTACTCCTGCACACTCCTGCCGGAAGCGAGCCCTTAGAGACCCGGAAGTGAACACGGGTGGATCTGAACTGACTGGAAGTGGGCCTGGGTAACCCAGGTGTGAGAAAATTTTAACCAGAGTAAAACGGAAGTGGACCAGGAGTGGGCAAGAATGCCCAGAGCCGACCGGAAGTGGACCAGAGTAGATCATACGTAGTTTGGGATGTACTGGAAATGGCCAGAGTTGACCGGAAGTAGCCGGGATCGACTAAAATAGGACCGGAGGAGGATCAATTGTGGACCGGAATAGAACTTTGGAGTGGTATTTTTGTTGAAATTCCGCGGTAATTTTTATCAAAATACTGTTTCACAAAAAATCAAAATGAATTTAATTGCAATTAAATCAATCGCGATTAAATCAATTGCAATTAATCAATCGCGATTAAATAAATTGCACATTTGCAATTAAATCAATTGCAATTAAAATGTTTAATCGCGATGAAATTAATCGCAAATGGCAATTAAAGGAAACAATCGCGATTAAATTAATCGCAAATGGCAATTAAAGGAAACAATCGCGATTAAATTAATCGCAAATGGCAATTAAAGGAAACAATCGCGATTAAATTAATCGCAAATGGCAATTAAAGGAAACAATCGCGATTAAATTAATCGCAAATGGCAATTAAAGGAAACAATCGCGATTAAATTAATCGCAAATGGCAATTAAAGGAAACAATCGCGATTAAATTAATCGCAAATGGCAATTAAAGGAAACAATCGCGATTTAATTAATCGCAAATGGCAATTAAAGGAAACAATCGCGATTAAATTAATTGTATTTGGCGATTAAAAAATAAATCGCGATTAAATCAATCGCAATTGATTTAATCGCGATTAAAAAGTTAATTGTTTGGTCAGACGATTGAAAAATTAATAGATTGATGCCCAACTCTGATCACTACAACGGCTATCTATCTCCATCTCCACTATTAAAATGAGGATTACTTACGATGATTGTGGTGACGATATAAGTCCTATTCCTCTCGATATCAGCCTGGGGCTTCAGTCTGACGTACTTGGCTGCTACTGGTTGGAATCCACCTTCGTCTGTCCACTCCGCTACCTGCAAAAGTAAACATATTAGTCAAGATGTTTAAATATATTTGTCAAGATGAAAATTCCTCGCTGCGTCCTGGATGTCGGCGCTAATGGCCCAGATGTTGAAGCGCCATAAAAAAAAAAAAAAAAAAAAAAAAAAAAAAAAAAAAAAAAAAAAAAAAAAAAAAAAATTAGTCAAGATTTTACCACTTCACAAACCAAGGTAACTATTGAGTTTGCACCCATGAAAGCATTTTTTATTTCTTCAAATCCTACCAAGGGGAAAAATAGCATAATTCCCAGTATATATTCACAAAAAAATTCTAATAACATAAATAAATAAAAAAAACTAATACATTTAAAAAATAATCTAATAAATAAATAAAAATATGTATACAAATATAACTAAGAATAAACAAAAACTAGAAGGAAAGAAAAAAAAAAAATGAATGACTAGACATGTCAAAAATTAATAGAAATAAAAATAATATACAAAAAAACAAAATAAATATTTATTTTAGACCCGTAACTTTGGCGATGCTCACTTTTTATAGATTTATAATATTAAAAATCACTTCCAGTCCGGAAAAAAATAAAAAAAAAAAAATAAATAATCAACAATATGAAAAAATATTGAAAAAATGAGATAAAACATTAAGCAACAAGATAATATGAAAAAAGTTAAAAAAAGTGCCTACAAATAAATAATATAAATACAAATTTTACTTTTGTTCAGGGCAAATGTTAATTTAAAGCTTGTTGAAATAAATAAATAAAATAAATAAATAGATAATAAAATGAATATATACATTTTTTATGAGTGTTTACCTTTTTTTACGGACGTCGAAATCTGGTTCTTATATTTATGCAATAATAATTTTTTCTGATGCAAGATTCTAACAATGCAATTTCAGAAACACCACTCTATCACAAACAGAAAATACTGAAAACTCTCCATCCTAACATTAAACTCACACAATTTAACTATACTCTTAGGGCGGAGATGACCAAGCAGTTGTCTGCCTTTAAACTACCAACCCAACCCAATCCTACCAAGTAGATCCCGAAAATGATACTGGACACAACATCGAAACCGGGTTTATAGCAATGCAACGACAAACAACTAGACGAATTCGTTAAATAGCAAAATCGGCCCGTCTGAAAGGGAGTGGGGTCTAAGGACTAAAAGGTAGTTTTTCCAATGATAGCCGTAATTTTTGTAATATTGCAACGAAACCTTTGACCACTTTGCAAAAATTGATTTTTTTTTAGCTTCAATATTAAGACTAAATTCATTTTTTTTTATTTCATTGAGATTAGTATTCTGTTTCTTATCATATTTAATTTTTTCAAGGTTCTAGCTTTACATTTAATATTTTTTATTATTTTTTTTAAAAAATAATCGTAAAGTGGTCAAGGGTACAACATGTAGTTGTACCTTTGACCATGGGGTGTTGTACCTCTGACCACGTAAAAACAACGCAGCAGTGCAGAAAAAAAATTGTATTCAGTAATATTGTAATTAATTGCAAGTTTAATAAATACAGGAAAAGGATGTAAGCATAATAAAAAAGCTATTATTGATATGTTATCCTTAATATGCTGAAAAATCCAGTCCTGTCGAGCAGATCCTCTAGCAATAGTAGGGTATGGGAGTTTAGCCACAATGTCTTCAACATCAATGTCATAAAAATTTGCATCTTCTCTCGTAAACTTGTCACTTAAAGCTTGTTTTTTCAAATATTGGATCTTAAACATTGGACATTTACGACGTTTCCCTTTAGGCCAGCCCCTATTTGACATTTTCCTTGCCTCCACTTTTCGATGATGTCTGACAACTTATATATATATATATTTTTTTTATCCTACCCCTTTGAAATTTATATATTTATATACATATATATAAATTTCAAAGGGGTAGGATCAAATATTTTATGGACCATAGGAGGTTATTGAACGGACTCGAAACTTTCAAATATTTAAAAGTAATAATTGTAATGTACTGTGTTGTGGGTTGTTCAAACACACGTACAAAAGTTATGGTAGGGAAATAAAATTTAATTGTCCCCAAAATAAATCGTACGAAATGGAGAGAAACGGGAATGGAGTTGTCAATTTAAAGCACAAAGCAATTAAAATTTGTCAATATATTGTATTCTTGAATTACAAAACAATTCGAACATTTATGCTTTCCTAATTAAACTGGATATTCGATAGCCACAAAGCGGTAAACCACGTCATTGCAGAGTGCAGGTTAATTTACATATGGGTTGCATATTTTCTTATTTTCATTTAGCAATAAAAATAATAATATATGTTATTAATGAACAAATATTAGAATTAATATTTTATTTTAATTGTTTAGCAGCCCTTTATTAAGGGGTAAGACTATCTTGTTACTTTTTTTTTTAATCATTTTTTTTATGAACTTAAATACTTCCTTAACTTTTTGGAGATGTCCAAAAAAATGTGTTTTAACTAATGTACCAGTACTTTTCAAAATAAAAAAAAAATAAGAATTATGACAAAAAAAAAATGCAGTACATTAAACTCTAAAGTCATTTTATCTGAAAACTTTTATTGAATTCGGGCGATATGCTACACCCTTCAATTTTCACCCGACCAACTTCAAATGTTAACTGCAGCTTCCTAATGGTAAATATATTGCTATATATCAGAAAAAAGTCCGACTCGCAGGAGCTTCGTCATCTTAGCGCGGTTCCGTTCATATCTGTAATGATATCATCAAAGGAATAGTAGCAGTTATCGGTAGGGTTTGATCGTTCGTGAAAAATATAAAATAAAATCTCTAAGAGAAAATAGATTTAATGCGCGACAACAGGAATCCGATAGTATCATGGCGACTTCTCCCACCTTCTCAACGTTCGCTCTTGGAAACACTATAACAATGTTTCGCATTTTCTTACCTTGTTTTAGTCAATTTCTCGATTTACTCTAAAAGGCAATTAAAATGGTAAACAACCAGTTAAAAAGGTTAGGTAAACAAAAATAAAAACCCGTTCAAAAGAGCAAAACTAACAAATGCGAATTTCTAGTCCTTATTTCTCCAATATCTCCCTAGTGTGCCGTACGGTCAAGAATCAGATACCTCTACAGTATCTGCCCCTCTGGGCCCTTGTGGCCTGTTATGGGACTGATATTTCTCCAATTGATATCGTCTCATCGAAAATTACATAGGAACCTTTTTTGTCGGGAATTTAGTAAGCTTTTTACCAAAGCTAAATTTACAGCGATTTACCAACCGTTTTCGAGATATTTTAAGGAGCATACGAAAATCCCAAAAATTTTTATGCCTGTTAATGAAATATTTTATTTCTAGTATTTCCTTAACTCCAAGCGGAACCAAAATTTACCTATCATAGATTAGATGAATATGAAACGTCTGGAACAAGTTCCAACTGAATTAATCGTTTCTGAATGCCCGAACTGAAAATTAGTTTGGAAAAGTTGGTGTTTCAATGTTTCTCGAAAACGGTTACAGATATCGTTTTAAAAATGGTTTCATTCGTTTTTCTACGTTAAGAAACCTATAAGATAAAGGTATCAGATTCTTGATCATACGGTACACTAGGGAGATAGGGTGGTCAGTACTATGCTCCGGCCGCCTGGTTTTCCCTTTGCATGTACCAATTAATAAATTAATTAGAGACTAAGTTGGATTCGGTCAGGGAGGCCGAATCCAATTCACGAACGAAGACACTAGAAGATAAAATTCTTTAGTGCTTGATCGGGATTTGAACTCAGCTTCTCCACCATATTAGTACTGTGCTCTACCATTGATGTAATCTCGCACCCTATCAAAAAATTGGAGCGACCGTTCTGGCTCTATGGTTTTTGAAAAGTGGGCTTTTCTAGTGGGCACTACGGGATCACGTCATCAGGTACCTACATTGGACTCGGTCCGATCCGATCCAATCCGACCCGATAGCCATCGACTTTTGAAAGAAAAAAAAAACAGATGCATCTCAATGGAGGTGCCTACATTCCGATCCTATGGCTGCCGATTCTCGGCCGTTCAAACTTGTTTGTTTCTAAACCGATTTCGGACCGACAAAGCAAAATGGCGCCATACCACATATTGTGTTTCAAAAAGGTCTACAGCCTCTACACCTTAACCGATTACAATGAATTTTTTTATTTTAAATGAAAGCTAATAAAATGTAGAACAACTTTGTCAATTCTCATTTTTCCCCCTTGTTTATTTAATTAGGTGGAAAGATGTTTGTAACCATCCAATGATTCTAACCTTCCAATGTTTATAACCTTCAAGCTACCTTTATTATAAATAATTTTAAAATATGAATACTATTGCTTCTCTTACCTCCAACATTCAACCTAATTGAAGGTTTCTATGCTTAGTAGGCGGTATTTCTTAAATTAATCATGTATTTCACTTCACTACGAGGTTAGTGGAGGTCCGGTGAGTCCAGGTGTCATGAAACCACAAACGTGATCACCACGATATTGAACATGTCATACATAACGAAAGTTAAAAATCCACAAAGCACTCTACATGAGCACTTCACTACGAGGTTATTGCTGAGGAGCTGTGACTAAATCAGATCGGATCGGGTCGGCACCAATGTAGGCACTCACGTCGGCCGTTGCGGTCAAACGAAATCGGATCGGATCGGATCGGGAGAAATACGGGTCCAATGTAGGCGCAGCCTTAGTGTGGATTCTCCCCTGAAAGGGTGGTAGCAACACGCAAAAACCTGCTAACGTTTGTTTTATAAGATATTTTGGAATATCCTTTACACCTTATGGATTTTAATGTGTTTATTAATCAGGTACGTAACGTACCTACCTTTAGGCTTTATAACATATAATGTGTATATAATAAGA
Organism: Gonocerus acuteangulatus; assembly: GCA_946811695.1. NCBI lineage: Eukaryota > Metazoa > Arthropoda > Insecta > Hemiptera > Coreidae > Gonocerus > Gonocerus acuteangulatus. The sequence goes on along the minus strand of OX328127.1, from coordinate 80,351,847 downwards.
AACACGAAGATTACGGAGGACTCGCTCCCTTCATCCTGAAGGTGATGATTCTGAAGGCGGCCTTTCATCATATAGATCAAAGAGGTTCTCAATTCGTCAGCCCTTTCCGACTTAGCATACCTTCCAACCTTTTGTTATTCAGAAAGAATAGCTTTTTTCTTTGTTGGTTTTTTTTTACGTACTTATGATTGTGTAATGAAAACGTTAATAAGATCAAATGTAAATTGTACGATATGCTTTTATTTATTTACATATATGGGCTATTAAAATAAAATATATGCACTGTATTTGTATTAAATTAACCCTGGATTGACACAGTGGGGTGAAAAATACCCCACACTTTGTTCTATGGCGTGTTTCTTATTTTCTGTAAATCATAGAGACTCCCTCCTTCTTCCTGAATATTTGGAAGTGCATTATCTACTTTAACCTAATATAAACAAAGCCACTTGTCTGTTAATCGCTGCATGACAAAGTCGCGAGTTGTGTATGGTGTTTTTTTTACCCCACGGCAGAGTTGGGCAAACGTTAGCGCGCGCTAATATCTAATACCTTCCCGCTAATTTAGCGGAACTGATAAGAGCCTGCGCTAACGGTTAGCGCATAGCGACGGCAGTGCGCTAATCGCTAATTCACCTATAATGTTTAAATATCTTTGTAGCTAACTAGGAGGAATATTGAAGGTGGAATAAAAAAAGGATATTGGAAGTGTTATTACAAAGGACATTGAAGGTCGTATTTGGAAGTATATAGGAGGTGGTATTAGGAAGGATATACAAGGTGGTATTAGGAAGGATATAGAAGGTCGTTTTAGGAAGGATATACAAGGTGGCATTAGGAAGGATATAGAAGGTGGTATTAGGAAGGATATAGAAGGTGACATTAGGAAGGATATTAAAGGTGGTATTAGGAAGGATATAGAAGGTCGTTTTAGGCAGGATATACAAGGTGACATTAGGAAGGATATAGAAGGTGGTATTAGGAAGGGTATAGAAGGTGGTATTAGAAAGAATATTAAAGGCGGTATTTGGAAGGATATTGGAGGTGGTATTAGGAGGGATATAGAAAGTGGTATTAGGAAGGGTATTGGAGGTGGTATTAGGAAGAATATTAAAGACGGTATTAGGAAGGATATTAAAGGGGGTATTAGGAAGGAAATAGAAGGCGGTATTAGGGAGTATATGGAAGGTGGCAATAGGAAGGATATTGAAGGTCGTAATAGGAAGGATATAGAAGGTGATATTAAGAAGGATAATGAAGGTCGTATTAGGAAGGTTATAGAAGGTGGTATTAGGAAGGTTATTGGAGGTGGTATCAGGAAGGTTATTGGAGGTGGTATTAAGAAGGATATTAATAGCGGTATTAGAGAGGATATTGGAGGTGGGATTAGGAAGGATATAGAAGGCGGTATTAGGGAGGATATAGAAGGTGCTATTAGGAAGGATATCGAAGGTCGTATTAGGAAGGATATAGAAGGTGGCATAAGGACGGATATTGGAAGTAGTATTAGGAAGAATATAAAAGCTGATATTAGGCAGGATATGGAAGGTGGTATTAGGAAGGATATTGAAGGTGGTAATAGGAAGGATATAGAAGGTGGTATTACGAAGAAAATAGAAGGTGGTATTAGGAAGGGTATATAAGGTGGTATTAAAAAGGATATTAATGGCGGTATTAGAGAGGATATTGGAGGTGGTATTAGGAAGGATATAGAAGGTGGCATTAGGAAGGGTATTGGAGGTGGTATTAGGAAGGGTATAGAAGATGGTATTTGGAAGGGTATAGAAGGTGGTATTAGGAAGGATATTAAAGGCGGTATTAGGAAGGATATTGGAGGTGGTATTAGGAAGGATATTGGAGTTGGTATTAGGAAGGGTATTGGAGGTTGAATTAGGAAGGATATTAAAGGCGGTATTAGAGAGGATATAGGAGGATATTGGAGTTTGAATAACTGTGTAGCACATAATAGAGGAATGCCCTAAATACCGGCACCAATTTGCTGCGGAAGGTATCAACAGAAAACTTGCAGTAAGCCTTGGAAACAATACCTCAGAAATTGACAGACTGTTAAATACCTTCCTAATACTTTCTTGAATATCCATCCCTTTACCACCTTCAACATCCCTCCTAATACCCCATAAACATTCTTCCTAATGCCACCTCCAATATACTTCCTAATCCCAACTTCAATATCCTTCCCTATACCACCTTCTTTATCCTTCCTAATACTACCTTCTAAATCCTTCCCTAATACCCCCTTTAATATCCTTCCTAATACCACCTCCAATACCCTTCCTAATACCACCTTCTATATCCTTCCAAATACCGCCTTTAATATCCTTCCTAATACCACCCCCTATATACCTCCAAATACCACCTTCTATATCCTTCCTATTACGACCTTCAATATCCTTCCTAATACCACCTTCTATATCCTCCCTAATATCAGCTTTTATATTCTTCCTAATATAAGATTTTATATTCTTCCTAATACTACTTCCAATATCCGTCCTTATGCCACCTTCTATATCCTTCCTAATACGACCTTCGATATCCTTCCTAATAGCACCTTCTATATCCTCCCTAATACTGCCTTCTATATCCTTCCTTATCCCACCTCCAATATCCTCTCTAATACCCCCATTAATATCCTTCCTAATACCACCTCCAATAACCTTCCTAATACCACCTACTATAACCTTCCTAATACGACCTTCATTATCCTTCTTAATATCACCTTCTATATCCTTCCTTTCACGACTTTCAATATCCTTCCTATTGCCACCTTCTGTATACTCCCTAATACCCCCTTTAATATCCTTCCTAATACCACCTCCAATACCCTTCCTGATACCACCTTCTATATCCTTCCAAATACCGCCTTTAATATCCTTCCTAATACCACCTCCAAAATGCTTCCAAATACCGCCTTTAATATCCTTCCTAATACAACCTTCTATTTCCTTCCTAATACCCCCTTTAATATCCTTCCTAATACCGTCTTTAATATTCTTCCTAATACTACCTCCAATACCCTTCCTAATACCACCTTCTATATCCCTCCTAATACCACCTCCAATATCCTTCCAAATACCGCCTTTAATATTCTTTCTAATACCACCTTCTATACGCGTCCTAATACCACCTTCTATATCCTTCCTAATGTCACCTTGTATATCCTGCCTAAAACGACCTTCTATATCCTTCCTAATACCACCTTTAATATCCTTCCTAATACCACCTTCTATGTCCTTCCTAATACCACCTTCTATATCCTTCCTAATGCCACCTTGTATATCCTTCCTAAAACGACCTTCTATATCCTTCCTAATACCACCTTGTATATCCTTCCTAATACCACCTCCTATATACTTCCAAATACGACCTTCAATGTCCTTTGTAATAACACTTCCAATATCCTTTTTTTATTCCACCTTCAATATTCCTCCTAGTTAGCTACAAAGATATTTAAACATTATAGGTGAATTAGCGATTAGCGCACTGCCGTCGCTATGCGCTAACCGTTAGCGCAGGCTCTTATCAGTTCCGCTAAATTAGCGGGAAGGTATTAGATATTAGCGCGCGCTAACGTTTGCCCAACTCTGCCCCACGGTGTAGTTAACGGATACCTTTTACGCTCATTCAAGGGTCAGTCCATATCAGATCATCGAGGCCATGAAACCCATGTCCTCAGAATTGCCTGAAACTTTTTTATTTGTTGAACTGGTCATTCTTATGATATATTCCAAATTTTAGTTAGACATCTCCAATACTTTTTGAGTTATGAATTTTTAAAGTTGTCTATAAAACTTGCTTTTGCTGTTACCGACGACTTAAGTCAAAGCGACTTCAATTTACTAAAAAAAATCATTACTCTGTTAATTTTAATGATATCTCAATAGGAATTTCACCACAATGGTCACGATAATATTTTAAATATAGAAAAATATATATACTATCTGTTATCTTTCTGGTTGCTAAGTATATTTATTTAAAAACAAAATTTTAATTTAAAATAAATTAAAAACATAAAAATTTCAAAAATCTATAAAAATAAAAGGCGCTCTATAAAATCAAGTTCTTTTTTCATGGATACATTCTTAAAAGTATAAACTATTAGATTTTAAAAGAAAAACTCTGGGATTTTGCTGTTAAGTATTCTTAAATCAATAAAATAATATAAATTCCTTTTTTTTTAATATTACCTACTTAAACGTCGGGCGTGATCAGTACCTGAATGGGTGACCGACTATGTGCTGTTGGTATTTTAAAAGGGTGGGGACCTGTAGATAGCCCGGTGCTAATAGCCAAATAGTTGATGCGCCGTTAAAAAAAAAAAAAAAAAAAATTACCTACTTGATGATTAATATAAGTGTACTGAAGCTACATTTATTATTACCTAAGTTAATCTTAATATAAACTTATGTAAATAAACTATTTTTAAAGTTTACTATAAACTTAGTTTTTTATTATTCTAATTCACTACAGTGAAAACTATTCGTTTCTGTTGAAAAATGAAGCCAAGATTATTATTTGAAAAACAACAGTTGATCTTTTCATCTAGTTGTGATCTATACAAGACAAGAAAACACCAAAGAACTGAAAGTTTCCGATCTCTGTGAGGTATTTGATGACTTGGAAGATGATGTGGCATTTGTCTATGAAACTCAAAAGGTTGTCGCAACATTTCTGAAATTAATTATCCAGAAGTAAAAACTGTGATGGTGTTTTTTTCTACCAGTCATGGGAAGTCCCCTCACAAAATATTATTGTGACCATTTTGGTGAAATTCCTATTGAGATATCATTAAAATTAACAGAGTAATGATTTTTTTAGTAAATTGAAGTCGCTTTGACATAAATCGTCGGTAACAGCAAAAGCAAGTTTTCTAGACAAATTTAAAAATTCATAACTCAAAAAGTATTGAAGATATCTAACTAAAATTTGGAATATATCATTAGAATGACCAGTTCAACAAATAAAAAATGTTTCGGGCAATTCTGAGGACATGGGTTTCATTTCACTATTTAGCTGGATGATTTGAAATGGACTGACCCTCAAGGTACTTCACCACTCTATGCTTGAAAGAGTTCGATACCGCAATGTTATTTGGTATTTCCCTCGTTTCGTCAGTAATAAGGGTTTGATGCAAAATATGTCAACCAGCTTGCCGTTCGTCTTAAGGACAGCGGTGGCTCCCCACTTTCTATATACATGCTCTCCGTTGGAGATGTTCGGAAGGCACCTAAAGCTAGCCTGATCCCAGAATTGTGGATACTGTCCAAAATTTTTAAAGCCTACGGACCAGCAGAGATGTAAACAGGAGAGGCGTAGTTCAACACGGATCTAATGAGTGTCCTGTAAATATTCATAAACTTTTTCAGGTCACATCCATATTTGCGTAAAAAAATTATTTTTGTAACTTAGTCGAAATCTGGAAGTGAATCTGGGGGGGCTAAGCCCCCTCAAGCCCCCCCGTTAAACCGCCACTATCTTCAAGACCTTCATATATGATCGTAGAAACTGGTTCTTCGTAGATATGTTGATATACTGTCTTAGTGCTGTAAAATCGAGTCACATTAGTACATTTAACTGATACCAAAGGATCGAACTTTGAACAAAGAGTGCGAACAGACAAATATATACATCTATATTTGTTAGTTCTCTCTCCGACAAATATATAAGCATACATAAGCAGTACAGCTTTGTAACAATTTCACCACACTGTACTAATGTGACCCCATATTACGGTACTTGATGCTTGCAGTAAACTTTCAAAAGTGTACTTTACACTTTGGAATATTACACTTGTGAAAGTAAAGCGAGTGCGAATAGGATTCAAACTAAATAATGCAAACGAAAAAAACTTTCCTAATGCAATACTTAAATAAATAGAAATGATAAAAGTTTTAAACTAGGCACCTTTATAACTACATTAATCAAAAGAATATATTTCTGGAAGAGGAAAAGCCCAAGTTGCTAAGAAGTGATTCAGGGGTTGTAATGTTTCACTTAAAAAGTGGATTCTATTCGATTAATGCCAGCTTCTTTGGAAGAATAATAGAATTTATTCCGCCCCAGGCTGGGAGAAGCATTAAAAACTTTTTTAACTGTTGGAAGTAGGTAGAGGAGAGAGTGTCTTGCCTTCTTTTCCCTTCTAACTTATACCAGCGTTATTTAACTACCATCGTGTGGGTTTGTCACCTTGAGCATTATTTATGAATGGATGGCTTTTCATTAAATATTTCAGCAATATTGATTTAATTGTGCCAGATGATTAGACCAACCAAATTACATATCTTTGATGCGTGGTCATAAGAGCTTAAGTCATTTTTGAGAATTTGGAGATTATTGTACAAAATCACCAGTTGGTATTGAGATTTGAAGCCTAACATTAAAATGGGTCATATGTCCTTGGGTACCGGAGAGACGAAGTGGTTTTGACCCGCTTAACGGTTGGTCATTCGCGACTCACAGCTACTTAACCCCTTAACGGGCAAGGGCCGCTTAAGCGACCACTGCTCGCTGAAATTAAAGAATGACGCGAGTGAGGCGGAATTGGTTCCAGTGCTTCCTGCTAGATGCCGGGGTATGCCAAAAAATAGTATTTGGAGGTATTGGGCCCGAGGAGCCGAGATATGACGAGGTTGACCGATTAAGCGGTCCTTGCCCATTCCCGCACTCGTCTTGTGTCAGTGTTGGCCGTGCATTATTGGCTCTCTGGATCGCTCATCTTATCCGGAAATCGTTTCAAAGTATGTAATAATTTTTTTATAAATTTTAGATTAGGAATTACTTGATTTTAATTGAAATTAATATATCGCTTACACGTTATTCATTGATTCGTCTCAGAAGTACCTTACTCTCGTGAGAATGGAAGGAAAAAATACTTTTTTTTTGGCATTCCTAATGTAATGTTTTTCTCAATTCTGTCTGAAATGATATTGTGGGCCAGCATTATACTAATATTATAAACCTTTTTTTTTTTTTTTTTTTTTTTTAAGCCTGCTAATTTTAGGGTAACGCCATCGAATGAACCATTTTCATTTTCGGAATCTTTGCAACTTGGAATCGGCTTTACGACGTATCGCGGGCATTGCATATCAGGGATTCCCGATGCCTGGAATGGGCAAGGGCCGCTTAAGCGGCCTACCCCGTATTTATGAATACAATTTTTTTTTTAACATCCTGGGTTGATATTTAGTAAATGGATGCCCCCCAGACTCCCAAATATAAATTTTAAAAAAATCCAACATAGCTAGCGAAATGTGCCCGTTAAAGGTATAAAAGATCTTATATTCGTGTTCTGTTAAATTTAGAAAAACTGTTTTTTTTTTTGTTTTTTTTATAGCGTGTCCTTCATTTTTTAAAAAATATTTAATATTTAATTAAAATGTTTAATATATTACATATTTAATTAAATAATTCATTGAATTAAATGTAAATATTTATAATTATGCTATAGTTTTTGTAACTAAATTTTGTACATAAAACTCCGCCGGTGTACAAAGTCACGGATCAAAAATGAAGATGGAAAATTTATTTGCCGTAGTTATTGAGTATTTAATTCCCTTGCTTATTATTCATAAAAGAAAAGGCAAATGGTAACTGAAAAAAAAACCGTTTTTTTACTCGTATATATAATATAGCTTTTTTATTACTTATTTTTTAAAGAATGTTATTCAACTTAAAATAATTATTTAAAAGCCAAACTAATTCAGCATAAATAAAAATTAATAATCATTGTAAGCAAAATAAAAATCAAAATGATAAAAGACGAGTTTTACAACGGCGAGGAGATCGCTGAAAGTCGAGACGCTGTGAGTGAGAGTGGGTAAAGTATCCCGTACAGGGGGCCCGAGGCTGGGTGCGAGTATCCCGTACAGCAGAACACATTCCTTGCAGCTCTTTGCGTACGGAAAGGGTTAAATCTCGAGTCTACTTGTCCGTGAGTACCTGTGCTTCACGGCCTGCAGACTAGTTAACTCGTCGGAGGGTACCCGTTCTCCGCGGCTTGCGTGCAAGTTAATTTCCAATTGAAATCTCTTGTAATGTATTATTACAGTGCTGTTTACAAGCAAAATTCTGCAGCTATGTCACTTTCTATGCTAGTTTTTATTAAATTCTGTATGTTAAGAATGGCTAAATACATCAAGGACTATTACGATTCTTGGCGAGGGGGAAGTCTCAATAGATTCTCCGGGAAGGGGGTCAAATGATGTTTACCGCCATCATGGAGAGGAGAGGGGGATAAAGCCATTTTTAAACCGCTGGGACTGTTCTTCCGTTCAGTGGAGATTATTGGGGTATTTGGACAGGGAGGGGGAAGTGGAGTGTTTGTAGTGGGGCATTAAGTTGTAAAGGAACGGCATTAAGTGGGCGGCCATGATTGATTTTATTGCTGAGGAGGCCTGCCAAATCCTCGGCGTAATGATCCCATCCCGACTCCAAACCCGCGTTCTTCTTTATTCAACTCTCTCACACACACGCCCACTCTCTTCCACGCTCCTCTGCCCCCCCCCTCTCTCTCACACTCTCTCCCTCTCCCTCTCTTTCTCTCTCTCTCTCTTTCTCATATGCTCTCAGGCACAGCCTATCTCTTTCGCTCTCTCAGCTCTCCTTGTCTCTGATTCCATCCTTCTCTGATTTTCTCTAGCTCTAATACACACACACACTCTTTCTCTCCATCACTCCCACAGTTTCTCACCAATCTCCCTTAGTCCCCTCATTCCTTCCTCTCCGTCCCACTCGCTCCTTCGACCTGTGGAGTCACCTCTCCCTTATCGCCGTCCTCTATTGACATCCTCTGTGGGTTAGATATCATATATTGTTTAAACACATTGGAGAGTTCTCGGCCTTAGAGTAACTGTCGACATAATGAAATACATTTAACGTTATTAGTAAAAGTAAACTAGGCACCACTTATTATATTTTACTCCAAAATCTATTTATTACAAACATATTTTTTCTTTTCTAGAAAACGGGTTTAATATTTTTTTTTAATATTTTAGAAGTAAATATAAAAAATCTCACATACAAAATATTTGAATAAAAAATGTGATTTTCGGGTCTTTTTGCGAAGACCACATCCAGTTACTTTTGAAGTAGCAGTAGTGATCTATAACAGCAACTCGTACTCGCTGATAAGCTTACTGATTAGCTAATAGGTTCTTTGCTGGTTATCTACTACTACTTGACTCGTTATCTACGGTTATAATTCATATTAGATAATGGCAAGCAATATTTATTAATAAAAAGGTTAATATGATCAAAATCAATTCTCTCAACTATGAAAAAAGTTATTTAGCATTAAAGTTGACTGTTTTGCAGGTTATGAAGGACAACAAACACCGATATTTGTATACAAACATATTTTATTCCTTTTCTCTTTCTCTCTCGATTTTGGATATTTTACCTCTATTAAGCATTACATGCTATGCGTTTCCGCTCGCTACGCTACGCTCTGCTCGCTCAAGAAGATATCAAAACTCCAGTCAATCCAACTCCCAATTAATAGAATTATATTAATTGTAGCGACTCTAGTCTATCCAACTCGCTAAAATTAATAAGATTCCATTAATTTTTCCGAGTAAGAAACCAATCCCTTTTTCTTTGTCAGGAACATCGCGAACTAATTGTAAAATACTCATTTTTTCTCACTAACATAAGCAGAGCTTTTTCATAAAGAAAAGCTAATTAACTGTTGAAGGTTACTTTACTCCAAACAAGAACCAATGCAATTGGTCATCGGAATCGTCCAATAGGAAGACAAAGGAGTTATGCGCATGCGTTGAATCACTGATACAATCACTACTGCTACTTCAAAAGTAACTGGATGTGGTCTTCGCAAAAAGACCCTGATTTTCAATCAAATTGACAAGGCATTAATTTGTTTAAAATACTGTTCATATCAAGGATAATTGTTTTTACATTACTTATCGGTTATGCTGAAGCTCGGAAAAAATGGAAAGAACGTAAACTTTTTAAATTTCGAATTTCAATAGTCACTAGTCAAATAGTCAATAGTCAAATAGTCAATAGTCAAATAGTCAATAGTCAAATAGTCAATAGTCAAATAGTCAATAGTCAAATAGTCAAATAGTCAATAGTCAAATAGTCAATAGTCAAATGTATGATGGTCGTAAGTCTGTCATCACATTTAGATGCAGTTTCTTCAATAGTTTTGGTATGAATAAGTTTTTGTCGGTCCATGACCGGTCAGTATTTGTATCAGTTTGTAATTTATTTTTGTTGTGTGTTCGTTGTTGCAGAAACATCAACTATTATTGGAACTGGAATTATGAAATTCTGAAGAAACCTATGTCCTTTCTAATTATATTTTACCTATTAGTGTATGATTTTATACCGTTTTCCTTAAAAGGATGAAGTAGAAACTAAAAGGACTCTAAGCTCGGTGTAGGAAAAGGTAAATCCCCTATGTTGTAGAAGCTAGATAAGATGGCACCGACTTCTCTCTGCACGATTAGAAGCGATAAGTTTTAAAGCTCTAGGCTTTGGCCTGTCCAAAGCTACGGGCATCGAAGGGGCTTAAGCCTCCTGAACGATAAGAGATGCTTAAATGGATAGCAGCAAGTCCAACTCGGGGACTTAACTCTAGACTTACTTACAACAATGATGTACTTCAGGACAGTTTACTCTGCAGTGTTCTGCTAGGAAGTGGTTCTTGGATTTAGACTGCACTGGTGCATTTGGACACCCTATGGTTACAAGAGGCGACGAGGAAGACCAATAAAAAGGCGGAGCGACTTCTTCAAGGCGTTGGCTGGTCCAGTATGGTGGAGATTGGCAAGAGACAGAGATGCTTGGAAGGAGAAGTGAATCCGGATAGGAACCTCGGCTTCCCAGTAGGCTTGTCACCTGGGAAAGTCTAGACCTGTACTCCTTCGTGGAAGGCCAATGTTCAAACTCAAAGAAGCATGTCTAAGACTGAAATTGTTAATTTACTTTCACATACTTATTTATTACAGCTTGTAAAATGTTTTATTGTAATATAAATTTGATTTATAATTGAGTTAAGAGCATAATGAAAGGCTTTATTATTATTGTGCATTTCAAATTATTGAGTTTACTTATATCGTTCAGCAGATTTTCAAAGAGATTTAAAAAAAAAAAAAAAAATTAGACTTAGCATTAATATGTCAGTTATCAAGCCATTGAAGTCAACACTTATCCATGATCACTTTACTGTGGTCTTCCTCCCGCATATAGGCATGTAGTGCTGAAGAAAGTAACAAAACTTTTGCAATGTAGATTTTCTGAAGATCTTAGCCCAATCCCAACTCGTAATTGTAAACCGTTTTTTTTTTTTTTTTTTTTTTTTTTTTTTTTTTTTTTTTTTTTTTTTTAATCAGAATAACGAACAATACAATATAAAAAGGATTTATTCTTTCCTGTTCGGGCCACCTTAGACCAATTTTTGCCTACTGATTTTCGTATCAAGCTTTAAATTTTGCTCTGCACTGTCGCATGAGCTATTGATTTTCTTGATTTTTATTCTGCATCATCTTGCCAGTTTAAAGGTTAGGCTTTTTTTTCAGAAACTGTGAGCTATTTTATCTTAACTGCGCTGTACATTATAACTTGTAATCCTAGCTGCTCGTAAAACATTGTTTTCCATGGCAAAGCCTCTCATTGCCCTGTTTACTAGAAAGTGTACTTAATGTTCCCCTGACTTAGGACAGCGTTTCGTCTGCAACAACTTGCCAGTTTTAAGGTTTTTTCAGAAACTGAGAGCTATTTTATCTTAAAAGCGCTGTACATTATAAATTTTAATCCTAGCTGCTCGTAAAACATTGTTTTCCTTGGCAAAGCCTCTCATTGCCCTGTTTACTAGAAAGTGTACTTAATGTTCCCCTGACTTTGGACAGCGTTTCGTCTGCAACAACTTGCCAGTTTTAAGGTTTTTCAGAAACTGAGAGCTATTTTATCTTAAATGCGCTGTACATTATAAATTTTAATCCTAGCTGCTCGTAAAACATTGTTTTCCTTGGCAAAGCCTCTCATTGCCCTGTTTACTAGAAAGTGTACTTAATGTTCCTCTGACTTAGGACAGCGTTTCGTCTGCAACAACTTGCCAATTTTAAGGTTTTTCAGAAACTGTGAGCTATTTTATCTTAACTGCGCTGTACATTATAACTTGTAATCCTAGCTGCTCGTAAAACATTGTTTTCCTTGGCAAAGCCTCTCATTGCCCTGTTTACTAGAAAGTGTACTTAATGTTCCTCTGACTTAGGACAGCGTTTCGTCTGCAACAACTTGCCAATTTTAAGGTTTTTCAGAAACTGAGAGCTATTTTATCTTAAATGCGCTGTACATTATAAATTTTAATCCTAGCTGCTCGTAAAACATTGTTTTCCTTGGCAAAGCCTCTCATTGCCCTGTTTACTAGAAAGTGTACTTAATGTTCCCCTGACTTAGGACAGCGTTTCGTCTGCAACAACTTGCCAGTTTTAAGGTTTTTCAGAAACTGAGAGCTATTTTATCTTAACTGCGCTGTAAATTATAACTTGTAATCCTAGCTGCTCGTAAAACATTGTTTTCCTTGGCAAAGCCTCTCATTGCCCTGTTTACTAGAAAGTGTACTTAATGTTCCCCTGACTTAGGACAGCGTTTCGTCTGCAACAACTTGCCAGTTTTAAGGTTTTTCAGAAACTGAGAGCTAGTTTATCTTAAAAGCGCTGTACATTATAACTTGTAATCCTAGCTGCTCGTAAAACATTGTTTTCCTTGGCAAAGCCTCTCATTGCCCTGTTTACTAGAAAGTGTACTTAATGTTCCCCTGACTTAGGACAGCGTTTCGTCTGCAACAACTTGCCAGTTTTAAGGTTTTTCAGAAACTGAGAGCTAGTTTATCTTAAAAGCGCTGTACATTATAACTTGTAATCCTAGCTGCTCGTAAAACATTGTTTTCCTTGGCAAAGCCTCTCATTGCCCTGTATACTAGAAAGTGTGAAAATACATTTATTTAATGCTAGCTGACCCGGCGAACTTCGTACCGCCTAACAGTCGATTCTTTAATTTTTTTTTCTTCTAATACTTATTCTGCTATTTGGGACACCGGGTCAGCAAGTAAGATAAAAAATAAAATAAAAAAGAAACTTAATAAGTCAACATTTACATTTTGTCAAAAAATAAAAATTATAAAACACTTAAAATTCTTTTAATAGTCACTAAAAATCACAATGAAAATTACAATATCATATTTCTTATTATGGTATCTACTTATTATATTTCATTTTATTTTTCCTTATTCTAAATTAAGTTTCATTTTTATTGTAGTACTTGATGGTACACGATATTTTTTGTTTCATTACCTGACGCGTAAACAAACAGAGCAGATGGTTTTCCAGCACGGAAACAGGCAACATACAATTGACCTTGCGAGAAACATGGGTTTTCTAGATTAATACCACAAACACATAATGACTGCCCAGGGATTTGTTTATAGTCGAACTGAGTTCATAGGTCCAATAGCAACACAGCTGCAGGCACTGTAATCAATTGACAGCAGCTCGATTCAAACTTGCACCATTATTAGACGAATGACGCGCTTCACGGGTCTTTGCGATCTTCACGTCCATTGCGATTTTCACGTTCCTCGGCAGTACTCTTAGATTGATAATTAATTTTTTTTTTTTTTTTTTTTTTTTTGATTCTCTGAATTTCGGGTTCTTCTGCCTATATTTGTCCGCCGCCTTATAGGAGTCATATTTTGTAACTCACAAACACACAACACTTTAGTAATTTTATAGAAATTTGCGGCTTTTAGATTTAGTAATATTATAGATGCACAGCAAAGAGATGTTTACATTTTAAGTGAAATTTTACCACAGACAATTTACATTTTACCAAAGACAATTTGTTTTTGAGTAATATTACCATCGTATAAATATTGACAAATATTGACATTAATATTTATACGATACTAACGTCACTCAATTGTTTTGCCTTCCCAGAACCCCTCCAGTAACACTTAAACTTTGTGGTATGGTATTAAAGTTTTAATTGACCTTTAAGTATTATTACGAATATTTTGTATGAAAAAATAGAAAAGTGGGGGATTTTTTACTTCGTTAACCTAAATAATAAATAAATTTATTTAAATTGCATTATTAACATTTGATTCTATTGTCACCTAGTGATTACTTGTTCTTATATTTTTATTTTTTTTTGCTTATACACAAATAGCCTAATACGTTAACTGTTAAAAATATTATAATTGAGAAAATATGTTTTTATTTAAAAATGAATTTGTGTTAAGGAAGTGAAAAAGACCCGAAAAGTGTTGTTTTTAGACTTTTTCAGGCAATTTTTTAAAATTTTCTCTCCGTAAGAACCATCCTCGTACTTCAAGGAATATAATAAAAAAAGAATTAGCGAAATCCGTTCAGTTGTTCTCAAGATTTGCGCTTACCAACACATTTAGCGATTCATTTTTATATAATAGACTAGATGTTCCCGCGACTTCGTCCACGTGGATAGTGACTTAGGGCAGCATTTTTTATATATACCTTTTGGTTTATTTTGGATAGGGTATTTTAAAAAAATCCACTTTACACTAGTGCTCCTCTGTACACGACGTATAGCTATAGGGGATCAAGCATCCTGACTGCTAGGATTGCTGAAACTTGAAAGAGCCACATAAGCTGACCCCTGGAGTGTCCGACAGACAGCGGTGAGCAGCTAGAATCCAGATGCTCTCTGCTGCCAACATACTTCTCTGAAATTCCACCTTGCAAAACATAATTTAATTGTCTTGGCGAAATATAATTATATTTATAATTATATTATATATCTATAATTATAATAAATTACTAATTATTATGATTATTATCAGTAATTAATAATTTGGGTCCGAAGTAAACCCCCTACTAATGAACCGATTTAGTTTATTTTTTTTAAACATATTTTTCTCTATAGATAATCACAACGAATGCCAAGTTTCGTTGAAATATAACTCAAATTACGGCTGGTAGTGGCTAATTTGGGTCAAGAGATTTTTACAACATATTTTTCTATTAAAATTACCACAACGATTTATATTTTGCAATAGATCAAAAATTGCGACCGGTATGTGCAAATAACTACTTTGGTTCCGAAGTAAACCTTCTAATGAACCGATTTAATTTTTGTGTACAACATATTTTCCCCTTTAGATGACAACAACGAATACCGAGTTTCGCTGCAATACAACAAAAATTTCGGCCGGCATGGGAAAATAACTACTTTGCGTCCGGAGTAACCCCCCGCTCCAGACGAACCAATTTTTCTGGTTAACGAATCGTTCGATCGTTTGCTATTGGAATACTAAACACCGAGTTTCGTGACAAAAAAAAAAAAAACTCTGGTGTGTATCATGTTAACAATAGTTCATCAAATGTTCAATGGCGCAACTTTTTTATTTATGAACCAATTGACATTAAACATACACCAAGTGTTAAGTGAAGCTTACCACAGTACATTAGCAAGAAACTCATCTAAATCAGATAAGCCGTTTTTCAGATTAGCGTGTATAGACAAACAGACAAAAATTAAAAAAAAAAAAAAATATTTTGGGTATTATTGCGTTGATATCTTCTATGTACAGACAGCGATCTATTGGAATTTCATTTTATGTATAGATAAAAACTATTTTCCGCATGCCGTTGTATTTCCGTTTATAGATTATACAACTGTACTTACTTTGACCATGGCACTGTTGACTGTCATCTCAACGACGTGGAGTGTGTAATTCTGTCTTCTTCCATCGTCGTTGAATCTAATCTCTCCCGTAAGGCCCTCAATTTCAACCTGTAGATAAAAAAAAAAAATCGTTTGTTGAAAGATCTCGAGCAAAATAATGAAATATTCTGAGAGGACAGATTTTCCATGAAATGTTACTTAATTTCAGAAGGTAAGAAAAGTTTTCAAACTTTAGAGAATATATATATATATATATATATATATATATATATATATATATATGCATACCATTAATTGCGTATATTTATTTTTTTTTTATATATATGGCGCAGGTCAAAAAAATAGTACTCCTTTTTCTTATGTACTACTTTATTGTTGGCTTGCTCTACATTTTTCGTGGCCTGTATGCGACCTCCTCAGGGGCCAATTAATCCTAAACATTGTAAAAAAATTAAAAAATTTTTTTTTTCGTTTTAGTAAATCCAATAACTAATCAGTTATTAGAATCAGGCTTTCTAATCAGCTGATTACGATAAGTTCTATAAAGGATTGTACTATTATTTTTTCTATTGAATGTTTACTATCTTCTGACGTTATTGTAAAATATTTTATTTAATTTCTGTTTGCTTATTTACCGAGTTCCTGTTTTTTAGAATGTGGATATTTTCCTTTATTTTCCAAGTCAAATGTATGTCTGTTCTTAAACGCATGGTCCGTAAGAGCTGTTTCGTCAATATTTTTGGCATGTTGCTTAATTCTATTTTTTAGTATTTGTGATGATTCACCTATTTATTATGTGTTACAATCTTTACATTTAACCATATATAAATTATATTTTGAATCAGTTTTATTTACTTGATCCTTAAATTTGCTGAATTTTTTTTCATTTTGTTATAATATTTCCAATTTATATTTATGAACAATTTTCTCACGGAAGCTGTTATCAAGGCGTATGAGGATAGCTGTGTTGGGAAGGTTCAGAACAATAACAGCAATTCCACATGGTGGAACAAAAACCTATAAAACCGGAGGGAGACGAGAAGACTCTTTAATAAGGCTAAAAGGAATGGGTCCTGGGAGGAGTACAGGAAGAAAATGGCACAGTACACAGCTGCCGTGAGGAAAGCGAAGAGAGAGGCCAGGAGGAAATTCTGCTCTGAGGTGGGATGTATAGCGGAATATTCAAGACTCCACAAGATACTCGCGAAAAGTCCCACCAAAAATATGGGGACTGTGAAGAAAGAAGAGGGTTTCACGGAGTCAGCCGAGGAATCCCTGGACTACATACTTGCAACACACTTTCCTGACAGCGAGCTGGTTAATCCGGATGACAATGATTGTCCAGTCAGGAGAGGTAAACCGGAGGTATGGAAACGTGGAAAGGAGGTAGTGAGAGCGGCTCACGTCAGATGGGCCATCAGGTCCTTCAGTCCATACAAATCACCGGGAATAGATGGGATCTATCCTGCCTTCTTGCAACAAGGGATGGAGATACTTTTATCAGCACTCATTACGCTCTTCAGAAGTAGTCTTGTACTAGGCTACATACCACGGAACTGGAGAGTAGCCAGACTATGCTTTATCCCCAAACCAGGAAGAGCGTCACACCTGTATGCAAAGGACTACAGACCGATATGTCTATCATCTTTCTTACTCAAAACACTAGAGAAGATCATAGACAGACACATCAGGGATTCTGCGCTAAAACATAATCCTCTTGACAAGCAACAGTACGCATATCAGACAGGCAAATCGTGCGAATTAGCACTACATGATCTGGTGTGCAAGCTGGAGAGGACTGTACAGTACAAGGAGACAGCGCCATGTGCATTTCTAGACGTGGAGGGAGCTTTTGATAAAACTCCCATCGCGGCGGTAAGAGACGCCATGGTCAGTAGGAAAGTAGAGGAATTCATAACAGACTGGACGGTAACCCTTTTGAGAGATCGTACCATAAGGCTGTTAGAGGGAACTTACTGCAAACATATTAAACCAAGGACAGGCTGCCCCCAGGGGGGAGTCTTATCACCTCTGTTGTGGTGTATGGTGGTAGATACACTGCTGACAAGACTCAAGGATCAGGGATTTAATGTACAGGCGTATGCTGATGACCTGGTGATTACAGTGGCGGGGAAGGTACTACCTACTCTAGCTGAACTGCTCGATGCAGCACTACGCATTGTGGACGAATGGTGCAGGGATAAACATCTTAAGATTAATCCGCAAAAGATTACACTGGTACCCTTCACAACAAGAAGGAAAGTGGAGGGACTAGGTACACCGAAGCTTGCAGGCAGCAATTTAAGCTATTCCAGTACAGTAAAATATTTAGGAGTCACCTTGGACTCGAAACTTAACTGGAAGGAGCACATCCACAACACAGCCAACAAGGCCACACGGACCCTGTGGGCATGTAGGAGAGTTGTCGGGAACAACTGGGGCATAACCCCTAAGGCTATGCATTGGATCTACACTGCGATTGTGAGACCGATAATTACGTATGGTGCAATAGTGTGGTGGCATCGCTGCGACACCACAATCAATAAGAGAATACTAGGCTCTCCGCAAAGGATGGCTTGCCTGATGATTACAGGCGCAATGGGCTCCACCCCCACGGGGGCTATGGAGATCCTGCTTAACCTAAGGCCAATAGAGATTTTTATTGAAGAAACGGCTAGACATACGGCATATAGGTTCAGTATATTGGGACAGAAACCATGTCCAACGTTTAGTGCACACTGTGATATTATCCGAAGGAATCTGCAGGAACCAATTCTCTGCATGCCTTCGGACTACCAAGACCAGATGACCTTCAGCTCAAATTTTGTTACAATAATCAAAACAAGAGAGGAGGCGATGGGACATAAAATGATACAAAGCCGGGTAGACAGCTATGGATTTACCGACGGCTCGAAAACTGAACTAGGTACAGGAGCAGGGGTGTGGATTCAGAATACCACACATGGTCTCAACATACCACTTGGCAATTATGCTACAGTGTTTCAAGCTGAGGTATTGGCCATTAGTATGTGTGCGGACATCATGAACAGCGGACATCCTAGAGACAAACGCTTTACAATATTCTCTGACAGCCAAGCCGCTATAAGGGCACTAGCTGCAAACAGAATAAAATCTAAGGTCGTACAGGAGTGTAAGGATAGCTTGGATAATCTAGGCAGGTATAACGGGGTCAAACTAGAGTGGGTACCAGGGCACTCTGGCATACCTGGGAATGAGAAGGCTGATGAATTGGCTAATATAGGAGCATCCATGACACCTCTTTCGCCAGAACCAATATGTGGAATTGCACCGGCTGTTGCCAGATTGAACATCCGTAGGTGGGCTGAAGCTGAACACAAGAGGAAATGGAGCAGAAGTGCTACACAGAGACAGGCGAAGCAATTTATGGTCTTTGCGGATAAGAAAAGAACGGATTCACTGCTTAAGCTATGTAGAAGCAAGGTGAAACTACTGACAGCCCTAATTACAGGGCACTGCAAACTACGGAGACACCTCTACTCCATGTGACTCTCCAATACAACATGGTGCAGATTGTGCTCTGAGGATGACGAGACCCCATACCATATTGTATGCAGATGCACAACGCTGGCAGCCAAGAGGTATTTGCACTTTGGGACGGCGATAATTGATGATCCAAGGAGGATACCGGAGCTGAACATCACAACGTTAAGGAAGTTCATCTCGGATACGGGTCTGGCATTGTAACAGAACGACACGTCAGGTGGCACAATAGGTCTTATAGGCCTCGGTGCGGTTCCTCGGTTAGCCGGGCACCTTGTCTCTAAAAATCTAAATCTAAAATCTATAATATTTCCAGGCTACTTTACAAATCCCAGTTTCATCCTTTTTGCTATTGCCGGGTCAAAATCGAACGCATAAAAATTATTTCTATTTGCTCGTGTACTTTCCCGGATTCTTGAATGTTTTTACTTTTGTGAAGTCCAAAATTCCAACGCGTAATCTTACCCATATATATATATATATATATATATATATATATATATATATATATATATATATATATATATATATATATATATTGTTCCACGTATTTCTGACCATGAATAACTTATATTGTTTTGTTTTTTTGTTGGTGCAGGTCAGAAATATAGTACTCCTTTTTCTTATGTACTACTTTATTCTTGGCTTGCCCTACATGTTTCGTGGCCTTCTTGCCACCTCCTCAGGGGTCATTAAATCCCCATGTGTGCTCCGCTCGCAACCTATATTAAGACTTAATATGGGGGCTTTCGCACCATATATATATGTATAGCGAAAGCCATTGTTTACAATACAATACCTACACACAGGAATCTAATTATTCAGGTTGGTTGTGTTTTACGTTTCCTGTTTGTTCTAAAGAAGCAAACGATTAGTGACTGAATGGACTTATAGTCACTGAAGGATGAGTCACTATAGACCCGAGTCACTGAAAGGAGTTCTCAGGAAGTACTTGGATCTTCAATGAATAAGAGATGCCGTTAAGTGGATACTTGAGACGGTTCTACAAGCTTAAGTAAGGTTTACGGTTGTTAGGGCGCCATTTCTAATTTCTACTCCTCTCGAGGGCCTTAGTAATCCTTTGAGGGGTTTCATTTGGACAATCGGAAGAAAACACGTTGAAACTCCTGTCTACGGAATTTGCGTTTTGAAGGGTCTTATGTTCGGCGTAAACTAGTCAGCGGAAAAAGGGCTGATATGAAGGGTAAGTTGTTAAAAATAATAATAACGGAAGAAAGAGAGAAAATCTTTATTGTTAGTAAATAGCACAGGCACACACACAAAAAAAGTGGTATTTTCCAAAGGCACCATACATATATTCTTATATATTTCGACACGCTGAATCCGAATCCGGATTCTGTTTTACACCAGCACGTCAGGTTGAACAGCATTTGAAGGTCAAAAAAATAAAATTCATTTCTTCACACTTTCATTGTAATACCTATTGTGGTATATGTACTAGAAAAAAGAATGAGAAGAAAAAGAAAAATATTTTATTTTGGACCAAAACAGATTGTTTTTTCGCAAATGGAAAGAAATAGAAAACAAACAAAAATCAAAGAAAGAATTTAAATATATTTTTCAGATAATCATAATAATCACTAACTAATGCCATATAACTCAGTAAATACATTTAAGATACTACATCTATAAAAAAAAAAAAAAAAAAAAAAAAAAAAATATCAGTCCCGTAACAGGCCACAAGGGCCCAGAGGGGCAGATACTGTAGAGGTATCTGATTCTTGACCATACGGCACACTAGGGAGATAGTGTGGTCAACACTATGCTCCGGCCGCCTGATTTTCCCCTTGTCTGCTTCAACTGCTAGAGTCATTAGCACCCAAGGTACCCATTATTAATTAAATTAATTAAAGGCTGGGTGAGCCTAGGGACGATCTGGGACCCCAAATCCAACACTCCAACGGCAGCACTAGAAGAAAAAATCTTTCGCTCGGGTTTTGAACCTGGTCCTCCAGTTCATTAGTCGAGTGCTCTACCACTGAGCTAACCTCGTCCCCTACTACACCTATAATCTTTATTTATTTAAATTTTAAAGTCCATTATTATGAACGAAGAATTTTAGGACGGGTTATCTATAGGTTACCGCCCTTTTCTAGACAGTTTAGAAGGGCTGATGCATTTCCTATTTTCTAAAGACGAGCCACCGCCCCATAGTGGGAATTGAACCCACGACCCTTGGCGCGGAGTGTTATCAATCTTTATTTGACAAAATTAGACGTAACAAGAAATTTAAGTCTTCAGAAAAGACTGAATCACCTGAAGCATTTGTAACTTACAAAAAAGAGTAAATAAACGAAACATACGTGAGAAGGTCAGGATTCTCAGTATGTTTCGAATATGGTTCAAAAATCCTGAAGATTGAAAATAAAATATTCTTAAGCCTATAAAAGTCTATATAAAAGAAATAAGTAAATTCCGATTGGGCCATCTCCATCGTAATAAAGACTACTTGAGCATTCGGAAGTGTTGGTTTCGTACTATTTAAGGTTATAGGTTTTCTCGCGGTAATATACATATGTTAAAGTCCGAGTCGCAGGAACTGCGTCATCTTAGCGCGGTTCCCTACATTTTGAAGAAATGGAATAGATTAGCATCACAAATCACAGGAAACTGACAGTAGCCAACTTACACAGAAGCGGATAATTCTTAATCTGTATAAGTCAATATAATTATGTACTGAAAACGTACTTACTCTTCGACTACCGCTGAGAAGGCTCTATTCTAAACAACCAAAAATTCGTTGTCATTTTCAGTATCTTGTTTTACTAGCAAATTCGTTTTACTGTTAGACATAATCAATTGTAAATATGTGCTTCATGGCGAATAAAATTCCATTCTGTCGTGGGTTAAATCTTTCTATAAAATAAGAAATAACGATAACTTTAGTTGGAGGCTATGAGGAAGGTTATATAGAAAGGAGAATTCAAAACAATCTACGCACACGTCATCATGATTAGCCACAGCCATCTTGATTACCACAGCCACTCCAAACTTATTACCAATACCTTTCACCGTTTCTTATCTTATTTTACTACAATACTAATTTTACTGATAAATAAAATTTAAAATAAAAACAACCAATTAAAAAGTGAGATAAACAAAGAGAAAACCCCTTTCAAAACAAACACTTTTTAAGTTTTAAGCGCTTATATCTCTGATTGACGTTGCCCCATCGAATATTGCTTCAAACCTTTTTTGTAGAGAATTTAGTGAGCATTCGAATGATTACCTTCCACTTAACAAGATTTCCCAACCATTATCGAGATATTAACAAAAAATGTACGAAGATCCGAAAACGTTTCATGTCTATTAATAAAATCATTTTTTCGCATACTTCCTTAACTCCAAATATAACCAAAATTTAAACATCTTAGTTGGGATTAATTTCCAAGATGTAGAAAATATTTCAATTGAATCCCGCGATTCCAAGTACCCACAAAAAAATAATGACTTACAAAAACATTTTTTCCACTTTTCTCAGAAACGGTTACAGATATCGCCTTAAAAATAGTTTCATTTGTTTTTCTATGTTAAGAAACCTATAAAACAAGTACCTGCAAGCATATAAACTCAAAAACGTAAGCGTTACAATTTATTTTGCGCGAATTTCGCCCCAAACACTATCTTCCCGTGGGCTGATTCTGCTGGTTAACGAACTTGACCTTTCAAATTAGAAGACAGATTTTTGTACCAAATTTCATCAAATGCGGGCCATTTTTGAGCTTGCTAGAGCGTTAACAGACAAGCATATATATATATATATATATATATATATATATATATATATATATATGTAAATTTGAACCACCTATATTTTCGTGATCTATGGGGTCTGAAACGAGGAAGTTTCTAGTCGGCACTTCCGGATTGCGTCGTGAGGTCAACCTCATAAGCGGGTTCTCCCTATGGAGATAGGGAGTAACCGCGCTAAAACGATTCTTTTTTTTTAATTATATTTATTTGTTTTTATACAGCTAGTTTTATTCATTTTTTTAAATAGTTGAGAATGAATAAATGACTGCAGTCTTTATTAAAAGAATAGTCAAAATAAATAAATAAAAGTGTTTAATATTAATTTCGGGAGCGAGGTTAGCTCAGTGGTAGAGCTCTGGACTAATATGCTGAAGGAGAGGTTAGCTCAGTGGTAGAGCTCTGGACTAATATGCTGAAGGAGAGGTTAGCTCAGTGGTAGAGCTCTGGACTAATATGCTGAAGGAGAGGTTAGCTCAGTGGTAGAGCTCTGGACTAATATGCTGAAGGAGAGGTTAGCTCAGTGGTAGAGCACTGGACTAATAAGGAGGCGAGGTTAACTCAGTGGTAGAGCACTGGACTAATAAGGGGGCGAGGTTAGCTCAGTGGTAGAGCTCTGGACTAATATGCTGAAGGAGAGGTTAGCTCAGTGGTAGAGCACTGGAGTAATATGCTGAAGGAGAGGTTTGCTCAGTGGTAGAGCACTGGACTAATATGCTGAAGGAGAGGTTAGCTCAGTGGTAGAGCACTGGACTAATATGCTGAAGGAGAGGTTAGCTCAGAGGTAGAGCACTGGACTAATATGCTGAAGGAGAGGTTAGCTCAGTGGTAGAGCACTCTACTAATAAGGGGGCGAGGTTAGTTCAGTGGTAGAGCACTGGACTAATAAGGGGGCGAGGTTAGCTCAGAGGTAGAGCACTGGACTATTAAGGAGGCGAGGTTAACTCAGTGGTAGAGCACTGGACTAATAAGGGGGCGAGGTTAGCTCAGTGGTAGAGCACTGGACTAATAAGGGGGCGAGGTTAGCTCAGAGGTAGAGCACTGGACTAATAAGGGGGCGAGGTTAGCTCAGAGGTAGAGCACTGGACTAATAAGGGGGCGAGGTTAGCTCAGAGGTAGAGCACTGGACTAATATGCTGAAGGAGAGGTTAGCTCAGTGGTAGAGCACTCTACTAATAAGGGGGCGAGGTTAGCTCAGTGGTAGAGCACTGGACTAATAAGGGGGCGAGGTTAGTTCAGAGGTAGAGCACTGGACAAATAAGGGGACGAGGTTAACTCAGTGGTAGAGCACTGGACTAATAAGGGGACGAGGTTAGCTCAGTGGTAGAGCACTGGACTAATGAGGGGGCGAGGTTAGCTCAGAGGTAGAGCACTGGACTAATAAGGGGGCGAGGTTAGCTCAGAGGTAGAGCGCTGGACTAATAAGGGAGCGAGGTTAACTCAGTGGTAGAGCTCTGGACTAATATGCTGAAGGAGAGGTTAGCTCAGTGGTAGAGCACTGGAGTAATATGCTGATGGAGAGGTTAGCTCAGTGGTAGAGCACTGGACTAATATGTTGAAGGAGAGGTTAGCTCAGTGGTAGAGCACTGGACTAATATGCTGAAGGACCTGAGTTCAAATCCCGAGCTAGCACTAAAGATTTTTATCTTCTAGTGATTTAGTTCATGGGTTGAATTCGGCCTCCCTGACCGTCTCTTGGCCAACCCAGCCTTTAATTAATTTAATAATGGGTACCTTTGTGCTAATGACCCTATCATTCGAAGCAGCAAAGGGGAAAATCAGGCTGCCGGAGCATAGTCCCCCCCTTATCTCCATAGAGTGGCGTATGGTCATGAATCAGATACCTCTACAGTATCTGCCCCTCAGGGCCCTCTTGGCCTGTAACGAGACTGTTTCTTTTTTTTAATATTTAATTAATTAAATTATTTTATTGCATACAGGGTTTCCCCATTGCAAGGAGTTGACCTTATATAAAGTTTTTAGTCCTATGTTAGTAATATACACAGATACTTTGTGAAATAATAAAGTTTAGCTTAAAATAAATGAAAATAATTACATCTTCTATGCATTAAATTTAAGGAATATTTCTATACATATACTAAATATAAAATACAATTTCGTAACCAAGAAATGATTATTAAAAATTATTTTTAGATATAGAAAACAGTGCAAAAAATGGATTACTTAATATTAAATGTTGGCTTTTTTTTTGTGTGTGTTTTTATTATTATTGTTATTATTATTATGTCAATCAGAAATTAATGAAGCTCTCAACTTCAAGTAGTTTTTTATATAGTTATAAATGTGCATATATTCAATTTTTGAGGTATTGTTTAAGATTTCGTGTAATCGGGAATTATCAGTAGGTTGGGTGATAAACTGAAGGAATTGGCTTCTAGTGGGGGAGTAAATAGGACAATGTAAGATAAAATGGAAAATGTCTTCAAATGCGTTATTATTACAGAGGGTGCAGATTTCCTTTGGGTTAATAGAATAATGGATATTTTTTATTGAAAATTTTATATTGTAGTTGCTGGCTGTTCTCAACTGAGCTATGGTTTTTGCAATAACAAAAGGCAGCCCCATGGTGTGAATTTCATGAGGTAGGCCTGGGGATAATGAAAGAAATTTTCAATATTTAATTATATTGTTTTGTATGAAAGTTACGGTTGTTTCAATGAGTTGGTGCACATTTTTTGCTGTCCTGCCAGATATGTCATTACCCTTTATCCCTGTATGTATCCCTGTTCTCTTTGTAGACTGAATTAGGGAATCTTCTTCAACGCAGAGGCAAAAGACAACTTTATTACAGTATAATTATTATTACAGGAATTTTTTAATTAAAGTGGGGCTAAAGAGAGTACAAGAGAGGGGTTTATGAATGGCGAAGACGAGGGCCTAACTAAACGGGTGGAGTGTGTATTTTTGAGTGGTTTGCTAGAGCCATCAGAGTGGAGTGCCATTCAAGGCCCCGGACAAAGCAGCACGCCCCACTTCCCATCTCCCACTTCCCACCTCCCACTGGATGTTTAGGTCTCGTTACACCACCTAGTTTCACTCCTTAACCAACCCTCCTGTACTCGTCTCAACTCAAACACTTTCCACTTCTTCAATTCGCCGCCAACACTAACATTTCCACCGCTAATGAGCGGACGACCCACGCCCTCTGGAGTACTGAAGGACCCGAGGTACTTGAGAGGAAATTGCTCGCCTACCCAAATGTCTTCCCGGAGTAATAAGGGCTGTACTGGTGGTCTAACTCGACCACAGAGGGTTCCTAACTCAACCGCACAATACAGGTTTACTCAAACCACTTTACTACCAGGTATGGTGAGTGGTTGCTTTCGGATTGATAATTAGGGCGTGGTATAACAAAGAGGCAAATAGTTGAGTTTTAGCGCGGTTCCTCCCTCCCTCTTAGGAAGAAAGCCCGCTTATAAGGTTGACGTCATGACGCAATCCGGAAGTTCCGACTAGAACATTTTACGTATCAGAACCCCTACAGAACGAAAATAACGGTGGTTCAAATTTGTATATATGTGTATATCTGTTCGCGCTCTATGTCACCAAATAATAGTCCGATTTTGATGAAATTTAATACAAAAACCTTTCGACTGATTTAGAAGGTCAAGTTCGTTAACCAGCAAAACCCGTCCGCCGGAACATGGTTTTTGGATCGAAATTCGCGCGAAACAAATCGTTACGCTTACAACATTTGCTTGTAAGTACTTGTTTTATAGGCTTCATTAAGGCGATAGCTTTACCCGTTTTCGAGAAAAGTGCAAAAATAGTTGTTGAATCAAGTTTTTGTTTTAGATACTTAGAATCATGGGATTCAGTTAAAATATTTTCTGCATGTTTGGAATTCATATAAACAAAGATGTTAAAATTTTGGTTACGTTCGGAGTTAAGGAAGGATTAGAATAAAATATTTTATTTTTAGACATGAAATGTTTTGGGAACTGCCTATATTTTCCTTAATATCTCGAAAACAGTTGGAAATCTTGGTAAGCGGAAGGTTACTATTTCAGAGTTTACTAAATGCTCTACAAAAAAGATTCTTAAGCAATTTTCGATTAGGCGATGTCAATCGGAGAAATAAGTGCTTAAAACTTCAAATGCGTTTGTTTTTGTTCTTTTGAACGGGTTTTTGTCTTTGTTTTAGTATTATGGGAAGAGAAAAAAAGAAACAGTAAGCAGTGTGTTTTTAGAGGAAACCTTGACAAGGCCAGGGAGTCATTTTTCTGACAGGTTGAGGTATGTACCCTTACAACCGTGACCTATTTCTGGTCAAACATTATTTCATGAAAGGCCTAACCGAAATTATAACTGTTTCTATTTCAAATTTTCATATGACATTCGGGATAAGAGCGGAGCCGCGCTAAGATGATGGAGTTCCTGCGAGTCGGACTTATTAGTGAATTATCGAAATAAGCTTTATGAAACATGATCTCTGCGGAAGAAGACACTTAGGAATTGATCTGTAGGTTTGTAGTCATATGTTTGACTGCGGTCGATATTGTGTACTTCCGTTTCGCAGCGCTAGTAGATGGTACAATAGTAAGCAAATTGACTATTTGAGATAGAGCTGGCTGGTCAATATAAGCTCTGGACCGGTCAAACACTAGCTGGATGCAAGAGCTTGGTCAAAACTGTCTAGTTGATAAATACCTAGAGATCCACCAGTATCCATGGAGATACACAAACATTCCACAAGCCATAACTAAGACCTTTGCAATTATATCATGTGCTTGTCAATTTAAGTCTTTTGGATCTTTCCGAAGAAATCTAGACTTTTAAGGTTGCATTTTTCAAGTTTAAAAAATGTCAGCAAATCTTCATCTGTCTTACCTACTACATAGATACCAAGAATGGCACTCGTTATAATTTATCTATATCTATCAATCCATCTATCTGTATATATATATATATATATATATATATATATATATATATATATATATATATATATATATATATATGACAATAATTATGAATTATTTAGAGGAACTGAAAGGAACAACAGAATTAGCTAGAAGTAATAAGGAAGAGATTAAAGTTTTGAAAAATGAAAATGTTCGTTTAAAAGCTAGACTTAATGACTTAGAAAATGCGATTGCAATAACACAGCAGGACAAACTAAGAAAAGCAATAAACATTGGCAATCTACCGTATCGTGAAAATGAAGATATTTCTAATATTTTGCGAAACATCTGTGATTTTCTCGAAGTTCCTTTCAAGTCGGATTTATTTGAGAATTACTACAGATACACTAAAAAAGACAAAACATACTCAAACACTATTTCAGCCTATTTTTTGGTTCAAAAGGATAAGGATTTTTTTATGTCCAAAGTCAAAAGCAAAAATCGTGAACTCACTTGGGATTCAATAAAATACAGCCAAACGCCGTCAGATAAAACGAACGGAGTATTTATTAACGAACCAATGTCGAAATACAATTTTCAGTTATTTTCTGAGGCTAAAAGTTTACTTCAAAATGGAATCGTTAAATACGTGTGGTTCCGGGCGGGTAAGGTATATTTTAGGGAGAAAGATAACACTAGGGCTATGGTTGTAAGATATAAGGAAGATTTAGATTGTTTAAAAGAGAAGGTGTTTGTAACAGATTCTTCCGAATTCAAGTCCACAGATAGTGAACAATCAAATTCAGAAAATAAAAGCATGAAGTATCCAAGGATTAACAGGAGAAAAAGAAAAAAGGTCAATGACTCTTCCTGAGTAGATGAAAGGAAATTCAATCGTAAACATGGATCACAAAAACACTTCAGTAAAAATGAAATTGCAAAGGCTAGATTGATTTATGTTAATAAGATAAACTATGAATATGATATAAAAAATAATGCTCTATCGGTACTTGCTTATAATATATCCGCTCTCAAAAAATAAAATTCACAATATTAATTTTCTTGACTATGTAACAAGCCAAGATATCTTCTTATAAACCCAGGTTGTGAATGATTTTGAACAATATGCCGTAAAATTTGGTAATTACGTATTAAAATGAATTCCAACGGTGAAAGCTGCTAAATTTGGAAGAGCTAGTGGAGGATGTCTTTTGGCGTAAAAAGTAGGCTAGTTAAAAAAAAAAAATAAAAAAAAATAAAAATAAAAAAAAATAAAAAAATATTGCCAAAGTTCAGAATCTGTCAAGTCAAATCGTCATACAAGACAATAGTATGTATGTGTGTATTTTAGTAGTTTTCGTTTTTATGTTTATATTTTGGAAATATAAATTATATGTTAATTATTAGGTACCATAATATATTGTTATGTAGCAGATATTTAATAAATAATTTTAGGTGGTATAATTATTTTAAAATATTAAAATTTGGTTGTTAGAAATTGTTTAGTTGTAAGCAAGTAGCTGTGATGTAGGTTTGTAAAATGTATGTTGTCTTTGCCTTTTTTGATTTTGGTTTTTATCACATAATAATGTTATTATTATGGTTGGTATTACCTCCCTCTGATGGCAGTTAGCCAAGAGTATTAGTCTTGAGAGTTATATGTATGTAGTATTATAGCAATTGTTTTGTCAACAATTTGTTTTGTTGTGTGTTATGTTTCTTTTGTTGCTTAATAAAGACTATTTATCTATCTATACATATATATATATATATATATATATATATATATATATATAAAATATTCAGTTTTCAGTTCTTCGGAGGCTAAGGGTCTTCAAATGTATGGATTTATTTATTAAAAAGTATTTATACTTTCTGAAAGTAACAGATCCGAGTGATTGGGTACATTTTAAAGCTTAATGTGATTTTAGTAATATAATACACTTATTTGCCTATTTATTTTTTTTTAATTAGGAAGAACTACATTGTTTATCATGTTTTTGAGTCCGTTATGAAATTAATTTTGTACGTTAAGCGTTCTTTGTTATTACAATTGTCACTTTGTTTCATTAAAATATTCTTGGTTTTTAGCGCTTTCCTCCGAAGGAAAGTAGCTATTCAGGTTGCACTTATGAGGGAATTTTTGAAAAAATTATTCAAACCTTTATCTATCCTACGTAGTTGACACCAAAAATGACCACGTTAAAATTATATATATATATATATATATATATATATATATATATATATATATATATATATATGTCTGTTAACACGAGCGTTCACTTGGCAAACGATTGAACGAGTTCGTTAACCATCAAAATCGGTCCACTGGGAGGGCGGGGGGTTACCCCGGACCCAAAACACTAATTTGACCATGCCGCCGTAGTTTTTGTTATATTTAAACGAAACTTTGTATTCGCTGTCATCTAATGAGAAGAATGCATTGTAGAAATAATCTGAATCCGTTTAATTGGAGGAGGGGTTTACTCCGATGTCAAATTACAAATTTCCTCATACCGGCCGTAATTTCTGTTGTATTGAAACGATACACGGAATACGTTTTGGCTATCTAATGAGAAAGAAGTTTTGTAAAAATGAAGTAAATCGGTCTATTAGAAGGGGGGGGGGGTTAGTTTGTAGTATGTTTCAATGGAACTTTTCTGTGAAACGTAAATTGGTAAAGATGGTAAAGATGCCGCTTACTTCTCACATCTACCGTACGGGTAGGGTGATGTATCCCGTTCCTGCCTCAGACGAAAATATGAAGTTTTCGTGTATTTATTAAGTAGTTTATTACCAGACATACACAAAACTCTGCGAGGAAATTATTTTAAAAATTAATAATTAAAATAATTTGAGTGAGTAACTCATTGCCAATGTAAAAGAACAGAATTATTCATGTTATTATTTTATTTATATAAGTTATTTTCAGCAAATTATTCAGGAATGCAGTCTACACTACTTTATTGTGATTAAAGAGAATAGTTTAATCATGACTAATCCTGATAATATTTCCCATGATTGATTAGTCATAAGTAAATTTTAATCGATTTAATCGTTTGCATTCTCAGCACTACATTTGGTGTAAATGATGATCCCATGATGTTCCCCTATGGTGCTCATCAGCGTTCATACCGCGAGCGACACAAGACAGCTCGCTGCTCCACAAATGGTGCTTCTTGCGTTTCCATCAGTAGGCAATCCCATCAGGGAACTAATTGGACCCTCCCACCGAGACCTCGGCGATTAATCAAGGACTTCTCTTGATGATTTAATTATCAAGCATCCTGGAGGGTTTTAATCAAGATGGCGGTATGCAAGGCGTAATGAATGACCGGCACGTACACTTCCTTTCTTCCGCCATAATAAGACATTCAAACCTTCAGGATTAATCCCTAGTCTCATTCACTCAGTCATTTTACCCTCTAACTGTCAGAAGTAAATATATTTTTTAATTTTCTTGAAAGCTTTATCCGAATTGAAAATCTTTTTGTTCTAAGGATGATATACTGTAATAAATATTGTTTGAAATAATGACATGAATTAATTAAAGAAATCTTTTTGTTCTAAGGATGATATACTGTAATAAATATTGTTTGAAATAATGACATGAATTAATTAAAGAAATCTTTTTGTTCTAAGGATGATATACTGTAATAAATATTGTTTGAAATAATGACATGAATTAATTAAAGAAATCTTTTTGTTCTAAGGATGATATACTGTAATAAATATTGTTTGAAATAATGACATGAATTAATTAAAGAAATCTTTTTGTTCGAAGGATGATATACTGTAATAAATATTGTTTGAAATAATGCCATGAATTAATTAAAGAAATCTTTTTGTTCTAAGGATGATATACTGTAATAAATATTGTTTGAAATAATGACATGAATTAATTAAAGAAATCTTTTTGTTCTAAGGATGATATACTGTAATAAATATTGTTTGAAATAATGACATGAATTAATTAAAGAAATCTTTTTGTTCTAAGGATGATATACTGTAATAACTATTGTTTGAAATAATGACATGAATTAATTAAAGAAATCTTTTTGTTCTAAGGATGATATACTGTAATAAATATTGTTTGAAATAATGACATGAATTAATTAAAGAAATCTTTTTGTTCTAAGGATGATATACTGTAATAAATATTGTTTGAAATAATGCCATGAATTAATTAAAGAAATCTTTTTGTTCTAAGGATGATATACTGTAATAAATATTGTTTGAAATAATGCCATGAATTAATTAAAGAAATCTTTTTGTTCTAAGGATGATATACTGTAATAAATATTGTTTGAAATAATGCCATGAATTAATTAAAGAAATCTTTTTGTTCTAAGGATGATATACTGTAATAAATATTGTTTGAAATAATGACATGAATTAATTAAAGAAATCTTGAAGAAAAATGAGATTTTTATTCGTTGCACTGTGGGCCAGGTTGCACTTTTACCGCGAAAAAATATTTTATTTCGACGGAATGACGTCAAACCTATCACAATGTAACCAAAAGTCTTTCTGGGTTATTTTCTCAAAATTAGGGACTTGAATATTTACGTTAAAGTAAGGTATAGATTTTTGATACAGACACAAACTAAACTGTTTGCTATGAACAAATTGCAGCATTAAATACATTTTAATTGGTAAATTACTGTGTAGCGAAAAACAATAACAATAAAAACAAGCAATGTAGTAATAATGTGCAATATTAGTATATGGATAATGATAGGGAATAATGTAATAATAATAATGTGTAATATAAGTATATTTATAATAATAAGGAATAAATGTAATAATAATAATATTAATGAATAAAATAATTATATAGATATAATAATGTACGCTATAAGTCTATAGATAATAATAATGTATAATGTATGTATAATGTAAATATAAACAATATGGATATAGTGCAATAATATACGCATATGTATGGTATATTTGTGTGTGTATGTGTATGAATTCTGTAATCGTGTCATCATCATTTATTGTCAAATCATCATATCTCCATTTATTCTAAAATCATCATTTATTGTAATCACTGTTATTATCATTTATGTAATCATCATTTATTTTGTAATCATGTAATCATCGTTTATTGTTATAGAGTATATCGCTAAAAACTGCGAAACTTTTAATAAATAAAAAAAAAATAAAAAATAAGATTTTTGATTGCTCCAAAACTGTTCAACGATATTTTGATTTGGGGGCTAAACGTTTCTTTTCGTGTATTCTTTGACGATTATGTTGGACACTACACAAGTGAAATAACATATTTTAAATGTTCTAAACATGTTTTGAAAAAAATACTCGACGTTTTTAGCGCGGTTCCTCCCTCCCCCATAGGGAGGAACTCCGCTTATAAGGTTGATCTCATGACACAATCCAGAAGTGCCGACTAGAAAATTTTGCGTTTCAGAACCCCTAGAGACCGAAAATAATGGTGGTTCAAATTTGTATATATATATATATATATATATATATATATATATATATATATATCCTAGTATCTTTACTTTAGGATGTCAGTTACTTTACCTGCAGGAAGTCATGCAGCCAAATGCTATAGTAGAAATATAATTATATTTTGTGGTTGTATGTGGCGTAGTACATTAAAATATAACACTACTTTCTAATTTTCTAGTACAATTTTTTTTGTTTAATTTCATTTAATAGTAAAATAAGTAGGTAAGTTTTTTAATTGCATTTAACACTAAAATGGATATGTTAGTAAAGTAAGTTCAGTCAATTAGAAACATATTCTAAATAGAGTCTTCGTAGAGCGAAACTTGGAACGGCGGAAAGGGTAATTTCCGCTTAGGATAGTTTCTTCTGCCTTGCCGTCAATCTTGCTTTTCTTTGGAATATGTGTTTACATTAAGAATGATCGAAACAAAGTAATTGAGAAGATATGGTCGACCGTTCGGAAGTAGGAAGTGTTGATCGTCGGGGTTTCGGTCAGTGTTCTTATTCAATAAAACACATTTTTTTTGCTAAAATGTATATTTATTGCCGCCAACGTTTCGGCTTGCTATAAAAGCCATCTTCAGGGCTGTAAAAACATATATGGTATAACAATGGTAAGGAAAAAAATCCATCCTCTCCTGTCTAGCCCTGGCCCAATCCTTCCCTGTACCTGCAATATCCTTCGGCAAGTCCTTTATCTTTACTCCCAGCTCCACTTCTCTCCATCCCCTCCCCCCATCCTCTCCTGTCTAGCCCTACCCCATCCTTCCAGTCTTCAGAAATATTCTCTTCTTGAAACGGGACAGTTCTCAATCTTCTCAATAGGTATGTTACTATGACACTTGTACTGTATTCTCTTGGATACCATATACATGTATATTTATTTATATTGCTATTATTTTACTATATATATATATATATATATATATATATATATATATATATACATATATATATATATATACATATATATATACATATATATATATATATACATATATATATACATATATATATATATATATATACATATATATATATATACATATACGAGGGGTGATCAAAAAGTTCCAGGACTGATTTTTTATTAATTTATTTAAAAAATCTACAGGCTATTGGACGTCGTCCCCTTCAAAGTACTCTCCTTGGGAAGCTATACATTTTTCCCAACGATGTTTCCACTGCGTGAAGGACTTTGAGAAATCATCTTGTGAAATGGTGTTTAGCTGCTCCAGCGATTTTTCTTGAATGTCATCTACGGACTCAAATCTCTTTCCCTTCATGGGTCTCTTGAGTTTTGGAAACAAGAAAAAGTCTGCAGGGGCAAGGTCAGGTGAATATGGAGGCTGGGGAATGATCGTCATTCCATTTTTGGTGCAGTAGTCGCGAATGAGCAGTGCGGAATGAACAGGCGCATTGTCATGATGCAGGAACCACTCACCGCTCCGCCACAACTCTGCAAATTTTCTGTTAAAATTTGTTGACACGAACCAAATGAAATGTTCAATTCTTCAGCCATCTCACGAATGGTTAGTCGACGATTAGAACGCACGAGACTGTTCAATCTTGCAACATGATCGTCATCAGTCGAAGTTGATGGGCGCCCTGAACGAGAATCATCTTCACACGATGTCCGGCCTTCCTTGAACCTTTTGTACCACGCATGACACCTTGACCGACTCAGACATTCATCACCGAAAGCCACTTGCAACATTTGAAAAGTTTCAGTAAACGTTTTACCCAACTTCACACAAAACTTTACGCAAACGCGTTGCTCTTCCTTTTCATTCATTTCAAGAAATCGCCGAACACAAAAAACTTTTTTTACGAACACAGCAGTAACTTTACAATGAAGAAGGTTATCAACAATCTGAATAAACAGCTGAGTTCAGGAAGAGTCACGATAAACAATGCTGCCAACCGCACTGCTCTATGACACTCCATTGCCGCGCAATCTAAACAGTCCTGCAACTTTTTGATCACCCCACGTATATATATATATATACATATATATATATATATATATATATATATATATATATATTTATATTTATATTTTCAAGCATATAGGTACTCATATTTATGTTAATGTTTCTAGCCTTTTTTTTTTTTTGTCTTTTAGCGCGGTTCCTCCCTCCCCCATAGGGAGGAACCCCGCTTATAAGGTTGATACAATGAAACAATCCGGAAGTGCCGACTAGAAAATTTTGCGTTTCAGAACCCCTAGAAACCGAAAATAACGGTGGCCAGCTTATTTTGGGGACACCTTGTATATATATATATATATATATATATATATATATATATTTGTCTGTTCGCTCTCTAAATAGAAGACGAATGGTCCGATTTTGATGAAATTTGGTACAAAAATCTGTCGTCCAATTTGAAAGGTCAAGTTCGTTAACCAGCAAAATCCGCCCACTGAAAGATGGCGTTTGGGGCGAAATTCGCGCAGAAAAAATCGTAACGCTTACGTTTTTGAGTTCATAAGCTTGTAAGTACTCGTTTTATAGGCTTCTTGGGCTAGAAAAACGAATGAAACCATTTTCAAGGCGATAGCTTTAACCGTTGTCGAGAAAATTGGAAAAATAGTTTTTGAATACCGTTTTTGGTTTGGGTACTTAGAATAACGGGATTCAGTTGAAACATTATCTGCATGTTCTACTTTCATTAAAACTAATATGTTGAAAGTTATGTTACGTTTGGAGTTAAGGAAGGGTTAGAATAAAATATTTTATGAACAGATATGAAAAGTTTTGGAAACTTCGTATACTTTCATTAATATCTCGAACACGGTTGGGAAATCGTGGTAAGTGGATTAAAACTTTTTGAAAGCTTACTAAATTCTCTACAAAAATGATTCTAAAACTATTTTTGATTAGGTTATGTCAATCGGAGAAATAAATGCTTAAAACTTCAAATACGTCTGTTTTGTTCTTATGAACGGGTTTTTGTCGTTCTTTTTGTAATTTTTGTCTCTTTCCCTTGGTTTTTTATTGCTTTTTATTAGCGCGGTTCCTCCCTCCCCCATAGGGAGGAACCCCGCTTATAAGGTTGATACAATGAAACAATCCGGAAGTGCCGACAAGAAAATTTCGCGTTTCAGAACCCCTAGAGACCGAAAATAATGGTGGTTCAAATTTGTATATATATATATATATATATGTATATATTTATTTATATATATATATATATATATATATATATATATATATATATATATATTTGTCTGTTCGCTCATTTCTGGCTTCCCTGATGGTCCGATTTTGATGAAATTTGGTGCAAAAATCTGTCGTCCAATTTGAAAGGTCAAGTTCGTTAACCAGCAAAATCCGCCCACTGGAAGATGGCGTTTGGGGCGAAATTCGCGCAAAAAAAATCGTAACGCTTACGTTTTTGAGTTCATAAGCTTGTAAGTACTCTTTTTATAGGCTTCTTGGGCTAGGAAAACGAATGGAACCATTTTCAAGGCGATAGCTTTAACCGTTTTTGAGAAAACTGAAAAAAAAATTTTTGAATGCCGTTTTTGGTTTGGGTACTTAGAATCAAGGGATTCAGTTGAAACATTTACTGCATGTTCTACTTTCATTAAAACTAATATGTTGAAATTTTGGTTGCGTTTGGAGTTAAGGAAGTGTTAGAATAAAATATTTTATTAACAGGCATAAAAAAGTTTTGGTAACTTTGTATACTTTCCTTAATATCTCGAAAAAGGTTGAGAATTTGGGAAACGGAAGAATACCATTAGAAAGCTTACTAAATGCTCTACAAAAAAGGTTCTAATGAAAGTTTTGATTAGGCGATGTCAATCGGAGAAATACCGTATGAAATGTCAGTTTTGGATTTTTCGATTTCCTTCAAATGTCTTGAAACTGTCGAGGCTCCTACTCCGAGTTCTTTGGCATATTCCCTAGTGTTTTTAATTGCTTATAGTAGTCAAATGTATTTGTCAATGAAACAGGATACGTATAATTAGAATCAATATTTTGTTTGTTAGAATTCGAAGATGCCGTATGAATATCTAGATGTGACAGTACTGGTGTTGATTTCGTTCTTTAGAATTATTCTTGGTATTCCCTATTTTCATCTGTTACCCACAGTTTTTTATTGTTAGTAGGTTTTTCTTATTGATTATAGAATATTAATCTATTTGGCTATAAAACAGGATACGTAAAATTAGTGACAATATTTCGGAGATTTCTGAGCGAAATACGTTTAAGATTTTCTACCACCACGAACGGCTTTTTTCCTCTATTTTTATCCACTAGATAGGCTTTATTTTGCATATTTTTCTATATAAGTTTTGTTCAGCAGGGGATTCTGATGAAATGTCGTGTTTTTGCTGTGGATTTTAAATACGATGTATCTAAGATTGGATAACATTAGCGAGTCTACATAATTAAGAACCGACGACGGAGGATTACTTCTTGCTATGATTTAGTCTACATACGTATATTAAGTCCTAAATCCAATCCTCCTAAAGTTCAATGCCCGTAGAAACCAGGGGGCCGCAGGAAATTTACCTGCTAAGAGTTAATCCTCAAGAGCTGTAAATATACCCCAGGTATCTGCCGACACAAATACAAAGCCTAGGCGGAGAGCACCCCAAAAACTCAGATCCAAACATAAGGTTATATACTAAATATTGATAAAGACTACTTAGTTGTAAACCGATTCATCAATTAGCAATCAATAGTTTTCAACAAAGGTTATATACTAAATATTGATAAAAAGTATTTAATTAGAAAAAAAAAAACAATATTCCACAAGACTTGTTTTTGGTCCATTTGTGTCTACTCCATAGACTTAATTAGGTATATTATTCTATTGTAGTTGGGCAACTAAACTTTGTTTTATTTTGTTAAATAAAGTTTTTTTTCTTGATTTGTTATTCGTCAAGACTTTTATTTGTCCTTGTGTATTTACTAGATAGGTTTTATTCAACATATTATTCTATATAGGCTATATTAGGCTGGGTATTCTACTCAATCTTGTGTACTTCTTCTTGATCCTTCTGTACATGGGCGTATATAAAAACAATTTCGGGGGGGGGGGGGGCTGAGACCATTTTCAGGGTATGGAATACTAAATATTTAGAGCTTGGAATAGTTTTAGGCAACTAAAACGCTATTACACGTAAAATAAAATATGTTTTATGAACTAAGTGATCTTATTTAATTTATTTTTAAGGGTTTTACGAGAAGTTTTTATCATCAATTCAAAATTTCGGGAGGGGCTGCAGTCCCCTCAGCCCCCCCCCCCCCCCTCATATACGCCCATGCTTCTGTATCCTCTAGAAAGGCTTTATTAGGCATATTTTGTATTGATTTATAGAGCTTTGCTTTAGAATGAGAGCCAGATTCTGTAATTTCCGCTTCTGTGTAAAAGTTAGCTACTGTCGGTGTCCCTGACGCCTTAATATCACTTTTATTCGAGATGTTCGAGAGGATTTTGACAATTTTCACAAGATATATAAAAAAAATAAGTTTATTTTTTTTCTAAGCTTATCAAATGGCACTAGGGACATGAACGGAACCGCGCTAAGATGCTGCAGTTCCTGCGAGTCGGACTTTTTGTCCTTACCATTGTTATACCATATATGTTTTTACAGCCCTGAAGATGGCTTGTATAGCAAGCCGAAACGTTGGCGGCAATAAATATACATTTTAGCAAAAAAAATGTGTTTTATTGAATAAGAACACTGACCGAAACCCCGACGATCAACGCTTCCTAAACAAAGTAATAACTGTTTGTATTCTACGTATTCAAAATGACACTAGGGATATGAATGGAACCGCGCTAAGATGATGCAGGTCCTGCGAGTTGGACTTTTCCTATTTAAATACTAGCTGAGTACCCGTGCTTCGTCATGGCAGAAAAGTACTTATTTTATCGCGTTAAATAATGTATCATCAAAATTAAAGCTACTATCTATTTTTTTGCAGTTTATTATAGCATGGTTCCCGTCATACTATTCATTATACATTAATTGGTAAGTAATCAAAGTATAATGTTTCACACATTATGGGGCGTTCCGGACCAGTGTCAAGAAACAGATTACCCGTTATCTATAAGTTACCAGTAACAGGAGTGTAACCAATAAAGGTTAAATATCGTTGTCAATATTAAATGTACGTTAAAATTTTAAAATGTCATTTTGAAACACCCATTATATTTGCGAGAATTACCAAGAAGTGTTCTGACTGGGGATGCTGATGGGTGAGGAGGCTGTGCAAGGGTTCGGGATATTATTACCTCGGATGGACCATCACCAGGTACAGCGTAAACTCTATGGGTGACAAGTTGAAATGAACCGCAATTAAAATGGTGATTTTGTCCCTCATAGCGTAAACTCAATGAGGGACAGTTTATTTCTAGTAATTCAAGGTCTGCCATCATACTTGAAATTAACCTCAATTAAAAATAATACTATGAAATAGATAATGTACGGTAACAGCTGTTCTTTATCGTCCTAGCAACGCATGCTGCCTAGGCTTGCCTGTTCTAACCAACTAAAACTTTAAACCCCTCTAAAAATACATAAAAATTTGAATATCAAAAAATCCTTTCTTAGCGAGCGTCTACATTCTATAGGGAGTGTCCATGCAAAATTTCAAATTTTTCTGTCGAGCGGTTGGGCTGGGCGATGATAGGTCAATGAGTCAGTGAGTGAGTCAGTGAATGGTATTTGACAAATGCATATATAGTAGAAGATTGAGTTTTCAAAATTGAAAAATGCATAAAACGTTATGCATAAAAATGCTAAAAAGGAATGCTTAAAAAGTTATGCATAAAAATGCTAAAAAGGAATGCATAAAATGTTATGCATAAAAATGCAGGGTTTCTTACCACTAAAAAATGGGTTCAAATGTCGTTTTATAGTTATTCTGATAGAATCACGTGCGTAAATGCGCGTAACTGATCAACAGAAATTTTTAAATTTGGTGAAATTTTCACTTGTTTTCGACTTAGGGTTGAAATTTAAACATTTGTCAAGAGATGCGGCTGTCCAGGAATTAGAAAGCTCCCTTTTGGCATTTTGATCACCGCAAACGGATGTAGACATCTTGTGTAAAAAATTGCAGATTGCAAATTATAGACATTTCAAATGATAAATAGAGCTTGGTTGAACCGCGAATTTATAAATATAGTTTTGAAATACGTAAATTATAGAACGTAGTAAAAAAAATATGTATATTTAATAATAAAAAATAATTTAATAGTATTAGATAATTGTATAGGGGAGAGGTTAGCTGTGTGGTAGAGCACTGGACTAATAAGTTGGAGGACCTGAGTTCAAATCCCGAGCAAGCACTAAAGATTTTTTCTTCTAGTGTCTTCGTTCATGGGTTGAATTCGGCCTCCCTGGCCGTCCCTAGGCCAACCCAGCCATTAATTAATTTAATAATGGGTACCTTGGTTGGTGCTAATGACTCTAGCAGTCGAAGCAGCCAAGGGGAAAATCAGGCGGCCGGAGCATAGTACTGACCACACTATCTCCCTAGTGTGCCGTATGGTCATGAATAAGATACCTCTATAGTATCTGCCCCTCAGGGCCCTCGTGGCCTGTTACGGGACTGATTTTTATTTTTTTTTTATTTTAAGAAATTGTATATAAGTATAAGAATAATTAATAATCGATATTTTTTAATTAATAATATAATTAAATAGTGAAGTATTAGTAAAGCTTTGAGAAAATTGATTATTCTAAGTAAACAAAAAAGTACAACAGTATTAAAAAATAGTAAAAATATAATTTAATGGTAAAAATACTGTTTATTGCCTATCTAATAATGATAATGTGGATAATGTAAATGATAATAATTTAATAGTAAAATAGTATGTATGTGAATATTCCATATAAATCATTTTTTATAGAACTTAATTGTTATCATTATTTATTCCAGTTAATATCATGAATAGTGATAATAACATCCAAAACACGGCGCTAATAGCCCAGATTTGTTGATGCGCCGTAAAAAAACAAAAACGAATGTTGCTTTATGTCTTTATCCTTCTCTAGGGTGATTTTTATTCGTTTCTCATAGACAGTTATCAGAGATTTAATCTTTTCACTCTAAACTGGGCACCTGGACCACTGTGCGTTGCAGCCATTAAACACATATAATTTATACTGAGAACTATACCTCACAGATGCAGGTGATATACCTCACGGATGCAGAAGTGAGGCATAGTTCTCAATCTTCTCATCGCCCTGATGAAGGCTTGAATCTCAAGCCGAAACGTCGGCAACAATAAAACCATTTTCACTGTAAAATGTAGTTTTATTAAGCAGCTATGACCGAACCCCGACAATCACTACCTTCGCATACAATTTAGGTTTCGCAATATTAGATCTCCACCACAAACAAGGAAATCTAAACGCCAAGGCCTGCATATCGAATGCACACAAAAGCAATAGCTTTCCCATGTATTCCTCATGCGACTGAATGGTTATACTATCAAACAAGCATGTACTGTGTTAATACCAGAAGTCATGAACACGTCCAATTACCGATTAGAACATAATATGTTCTGAAGCCCAACTACAGCTCCGCATTCCCTACTCCTTGTATGGCTTGCTAATGAACGGGGGTCAGGCTTCTCTCAACCTATCAATTATAAATTCCATTACTTCAGATGTAAAATTCATACATGTTTACACAGCAGAATATAATAATCATATTTATTTACATTTATTTTGTTTGATCGT
This sequence comes from Gonocerus acuteangulatus, assembly GCA_946811695.1. Taxonomy (NCBI): domain Eukaryota; kingdom Metazoa; phylum Arthropoda; class Insecta; order Hemiptera; family Coreidae; genus Gonocerus; species Gonocerus acuteangulatus. The sequence continues at coordinate 80,309,793 of OX328127.1, read as the reverse complement.
ACCTCTACAAAACCTAAAACATTTTACTATATATATGTATTGGAATCTTGGGAGGTTGACAAGAGGGTCCGAATAATCACCATTATAATAATTTATTCTTTTATTCATAAAATAATAATATAATACTGACTCCACAACAAAAAATAATTTCCTAATTATAAAGTATATTATAAAGTCCTTCGGGTAAGTAAAAATAAATAATAAAAATGTCATTTACGTTTGCAGAAAGATATTAAAATAACCTGGTCGAGATGACATCAGCAGTGTTCTGCTAGGGTGAGATGCTGAACCTCGGTGCTGGGGAGCGGCCTCTTTGGCGGACAGATAACCGTCGCGAGAGGTAACACCGGATTCTCAATATAAAAATAGCAAATGCAGTGGAGTTACTCACGGTTTAACCCATTAGGTGGGAGCGTCCTATTTATAGGACAGTCACTGTTCATGACCTGACAGGATTAGGGGGTGCAGGGAAATTTTCCTCTACGCTCAAATCATATCAGGACATGACAGTCTAAGGGTACGTTCATGGTGAGGATTCCAGATAAGAGTTCCAGATAGGGAGGATTCCAGATAGGGAGGATTCCAGATAAGAGTTCCAAGTGTTTAAACCCTCACTCTTTCAGTATCCTTCAAGCTGTGGGATAATAAAGAAGTGTTTTACAACTGCTGCCTAACTCCTTATTTTCTTTGTCTCTTATTCCTACTAAAAAATTGGTAAGTAACTTTTTCTTTCATTTTCTGAATAAGAACTGTTGAAAATATTATTCTAAGTTATAGTTTATTGAAAATATATTTTCATCTAATTTTTGTTTGCAATTGAATCGACTGTCCTATAAATAGGACGCTGCTACTATGAGTATATTTTTCCTATGTGTAGAATACGTCTATTCCTTCAGTTGTCAATACAATTGTGGATACTCTGGCCTATTTATTATCGGAAGAAATAAAAGCTGATATATTAGCTTTACCACCAGATGTCTTGGAAGACATGGACCAACAGGAAATAGACGATGAAGAACTGGGACCACCATTTGTCCGTGATATTCCTGGCAATATTGAACTAAATCTTCTGGATGACCAACCATAAAGTAACATAGATGATATAAGTCTCAGCTCATCAAGCTCAGAAGAAGAGAAACAAATAAATAATCGTGCCACTAAAATAATAAGGCATTCAATAAAAAAATTAAAAGATTTCCCCAAAACAAAACATTGTAAGGAAAATTATCTCGGAAGAAATATGATGTTATCTATAATTTTAGTGAAATAGGAGACACGGCCAAAAGAAAATAAAAGCCTAAAGGACATTCGCAGGATGATTGCGGTGACACATTTGATGCTCGGAGCAAATGCAGGTGAGAGTGTGGTAAGACCACCAGCTTCAAGAAGTTCCAGAGCCAAAGTGTTGGAGTGTGAGGCTAGACGGAAAAAACCAACTCATTCGGAAGAGAGAAAAGCAACAGAGATGCCAAGTTCCTAATTGCAAAGGAAAACCTTTGACATTTTGCACAAAATGCAATATAACACAAAATATTTTCCAAAATTTCAATCATAAAAAAATGTTCACAACCAAATTGTTTATTTTATTTGAATATATGTATTATTATGTTCAGCCATTCTATTTTATGTAAAAATATGTTAAAATAAGTAACATATTTGTTATGTATAATATTTCAGCAATATTACCGTAACTTATCCCAAATGGAGCAGCGTCCTATATATAGGACAGCTAATATTTCAGAAAGTAATTGATTTAATTTTCGAAGGTATATAAACACTCTGTTAAAATTTTATTAAATAATTCCAAAAAATAAAAATTGGCTACTTAATGGGTCAAAGCCGGTTATCTCGCCCACTTTCTCCAGGTTCCAGTGTGTTCGATATACGACAGCGGAAAGTTTATTTATCAGTGTCCACTAATGTGTGTTGTCCAGGAATTCATCTGCCCGCACATGCTCCTAATGGCTACACTATATACACTATCTTTCAATCTTGTCAGTTATTTCTATCTGATAACACGTATATTCGTATAGGAGTATTTTTGCAACAAAAAAATAAACGGAAACTAACAGAAAGGCTAATTGTGGGTAAAGATAATGCTTACTGTTGTTCCTTGATGAAATTCATAAAATGAAGGCCTCTAGTGCGGCTCCCCACTCCCTACAAAGGGAGGTTATGAGCTTATGTGGTTGAAACTCATGACACAATCCGGAAGTGCCGACTAGAAAATTTCATGTTTCAGAATCTATTGATCTGAACTCTCCGTGTCAAGGGCCGTGGGTTCGATTCCCAAAGTGGCTCTTATTAGGAAAAAAGAAAAGGCAACGCCCTATCCTGGCTGACCCATAGATAACCAATCCTAAAATTCTGTGTTAATTATAATGGGCGTTAAAATTTAAATAAATATACATACATATGTGTCTCTTCGCTCTCTCACAATCTCAAAAATGGACGGAGTATGTTGAAATTTGGTACAAAAATACTTTCCTTAAATCATGCACTTATGCAATTTCGTTTATAGGGTTCCAGGTACGATTTTTATTGGTAACTAGCTGACCCGGCGAACTTCGTACCGCCTAACAGTCAATTCTTTAATTTTTTTTTAATACTTATTCTTCTATTTGGGACACCCGGACAGCTAGTAAGATAAAAAAAACGAAAAAAAAAACAAAAACTTAATAAGTCGACAATTACATTATGTCAAAACATAAAAATTATAAAACACTTAAAATTCTTTTAATAGTCAATAAAAAATCACAATGAAAATTACAATATCCAGATTTCTTATTATGATACATACTTATTATATTTCATTTTATTTTTACTTATTCTAAATTAAGTTTCATTTTTATTGTAGTACTTAATGGTACACGATATTTTTTGTTTCATTACCTGACGCGTAAATAAACAGAGCAGATGGTTTTCCAACACGGGAACAGGCAACATACAATTGACCATGCGAGAAACATGGGTGTTTAGATAATTACCACAAATACTTAATGACTGCCCTGGGATATGTTTATAGTCAAACTGAGTTCATAGGTCCAATAGCAACACAGCTGTAGGCACTGTAATGAATTCACAGCAGCTCGATTCAAACTTGCACCATTATTAGTCCAATGTCGCGCTTCGCGGGTCTGTCTTAACCAAATTCTTTCACGTTCATTGCGATCTTCACGTTCCTGGGCAGTACGATTAGATTGATAATTAATTTGATGCGTTGCATTTCGGATTCTTCTGCCTAAATTTGTCCGCCGCCTTATAGAAGGCATATTTAGTAAGTCACAAACACACAACACTTTAGTAATTTTATAGAAATTTGTGGATTTTAGATTTAGTAATATTATAGATACACAACTAAGAGATGTTTACATTTCAAGTGACATTTTACCACAGACAATTTACATTTTACCATAGTCAATTTGTTTTTGAGTAATGTTACCATCGTATAAATATTGACATTAATATTTATACGATACTAATGTCACTCAATTGTTTTGCCTTCCCAGAACCCCTCCACTAACACTTTATGGTATGGTATTAGAGTTCAAATTGACCTTTAAGTATTATTACGAATCTTTTGTATGGGAATATAGAAAAGTGGAGTCTTTTTAACTTAGTTAATGCAAATATAAATTAATTTAAATGGAATTATTAACATGTGATTCCAATGTCATCTAGTGATTACATGTTCTTATTTATTTAAATTTTTTTTATTCTATTCCATATATAAAAAAAAAATGTTTGCTTATACACAAATAAACAAATACGTTATCTGTTAAAAATATTATAATTCAGAACATATGTTTTTATTAAAAAATTAATTTCCGTTAACGAAGAAATAATAACCTAAAAATGTCGTTTTTAGACTTTTTCAGGTAATGTTATTAATTTTTCTCTCCGTAAGAACCATCCTCGTACTTCAAGGAATATTATAAAAAAAGAATTAGCGAAATCGGATTAGTTGTTCTCGAGATTTGCGCTTACCAACACATTTAGCGATTAATTTTTATATAATAGATATACAAATACGTTAACAGTTAAAAATATTATAATTGAGAACATGTTTTTATTTAAAAATGAATTTGCGTTAAGGAAGTGAAAAAGACCCGAAAAATGGTGTTTTTAGACTTTTTCAGGCAATTTTTTTAATTTTTCTCTCTGTAAGAACCATCCTCGTAGTTCAAGGAATATTATAAAAAAAGAATTAGTGAAATCGGTTAAGTTGTTCTCGAGATTTGCGCTTACCAACACATTTAGCGATTCATTTTTATATAATAGATGAAACGTAGGAAAAGGAATGAAACCATTTCCAATGCGCGAACTTTAACCGTTTTTGAGAAAACTGAGTTCCATTACTTTTAATATCTAAGGGTTCAGGAACGCGCCATTTTCTAGTCGAAACTTCCAGCTTGTCTCATAAGCGGGTTTCCTCCGCTTGGGGCAAGAAGGAAACGAGCTTGAATTAATCAATGTCGTTGTTATGTGATGATTGAAACGACAAAGCTTGTTTTTCCTGTTTCCTTTCTATATCCTGCGAAGAAACGAGCTAAAAATATCTTCCCTATTTCCTCTTATATAAAGTGGTCATATTTCCCCAAGGAATTATTAAAGGTAGCTAAATAAGCCCAACTGTTTGCATCCTCGTTAATTAGTATGAAATAGGAGCCACCTCCTCCAACGCTGCTTACACAACGCCAGAGTTTTCCTCTATTTTTCATATCTTTATTGTCCAAGGTCTGCTCTTTATGGGCGGAGCTGGATTAGGCTGAGCACCTTCTCTCTCAAAGTTCTATAACAAGTTTCCAGAGCAACTTAGGATTCGATAACACACTCACATTCGCTCTCTTTATCAAGGGACTTAAATAACTGAAAGGTTTTTCTTTCAACTGCCCCGGTCAGTAAAAGAAGAGATTTCTTTAAGCAAGTTAGACAAAAGAATGAAAATTTGTCTGATTGGTCTATTGGTGGACACACAAATCAGTAAAATTCTAAAAATACTGTAAAATTAAGACCGGGACTATATATATATATATATATATATATATATATATATATATATATATATATATATATTTTACGGCGCGTCGACATCGGGGGCATTAGCTAGGCATACAAAATAAATAAAACGGTGTATTACAAAGATCTAATACTTTACCGACCCTTGACCTCCAAAAAACTAAATTTATATTTTGATCGTCTACCAGAATAATTTTATATATATATATATATATATATATATATATATATATATATATATATATTAATAAATCAGTCCCGTAACAGACCACTAAGGGTATAGGTATCTGATTCTTGACCATAAGGCTGAGTGAGCCTAGGGACGATCTGTTATTCCAAATCCAACCCTCGAGCGATGACACTAGAAGATAAAATCTTTAGTGCACGCTCGGATTTTGAACATGGGTCCCCCAGATCATTAGTCGAATGCTTTTCCAGTAAGCTAACCTCGCCCACTTTAAAGACACTATAGCTTATAAATTCATCAAGTTATAATGGAGAAAATAAATTCTCAAAATATTGGAATATTTTTCACATTTATTTTTCCTATAATACTAATTTATTCTGCTTCAAACTAAAAAATAAAAAAAATAAAATCTTTTATATTCTATTGACGTCGTTCGAGGGTTGGATTTGGGATCCCAGATTGCCCCTAGGCTCACCTAGCCTTTAATTAATTAATGGGTACCTGCAAAGGGAGGAATCAGGCAACTGGAGAATAGTACTGACCACACTATCTCCCTAGTAAGCCTTATAATTTAAAATATTTATTATAAACAAAATGTTTAAATATTTATAGATTTATTTGTAAAAGACTAAACACAAATATTAATTTGTCTACGATTTTCCAGAATATCGTGGAATACATTTTAATAAATAAACGGCCATGATTTACTATTCCTGTCCGTGTATCAAATTATTCCACGAATTTCGAAATTCCTCTTGAGTATATACGGGTTCGTATACGTCATGGAATGTTCATATTCAGTTGAGTTAATAATGGTTCTAGGAACTCCCAGAAGGCAATATAGTATACATTTGTATATTGATTCAATAGAATTCCCATTTAGCGCAGTTACAATGGCATCTGGGAGTTCCGTATAATGATACAATTGATATAATTATCAAGCAAGAGAGTTACTAAGATATTTGGAAATCTGAAACACCCATGTAGTACCATATGTATCAATACTTAGATATGAATCAGCTCGCTAAAATACTTATCAAGACGTCCGGGAAATCGTAGTTGCGATAGATAGTCAATAATAGATACACATTTTACGATAAAAAAAAAGTCCGTCACGCAGGAGCTGCATAACTAAGCACTTTCCTTATGATTTGGGTTGTGTAGACTGGTTTCCAGAACGATTTGCTTAAAATATCCTACATAAATAAAATAAAAACATGAAGAGTTCTCTTTTAATTTTGTAATGAGTAACTGTTCAATTATTAATTTGCTTCCAGAGTTATGTTTACTACACTACTTAATAAATACTAAAAACTTCATATTTTCGTCTTTTGATCTGACGCAGGAACAGGATACAGTCCCTCTAGAGGTAGATAGCGCTCCTTGCGGCGGCCTTGCGAACCTACGTCTGGCAAGCTAATTCTATTGAAATATATAACAAATTAAACCCCCCCTTTCCGATTGACCGATTTAGCTCATTTTTACAACACTTTTTTCCCATGAGTTACCCAAGACGTATACCGCGTTTCGTTACAATACAGCAGAAATTACGACCGTTATGAGTATATTAGGAATTTGGGCCTGGAGTAAACCCCCCTTCTAATGAACCGATTTAGTTTATTTTTAAAACACATATTTACCTGTAGATTACCACAATATAACCAATATTACGGCTGGCATGGTCAAATTAGTGTTTTGGGTTCGGAGGAAACCCCCCCGTCTGGTGGACCGATTTTGGTGGTTAACGAACTCGTTTAACCGTTTGCTAATTGAACGCTATATACTACGTTTCGTTAAGAAAAAACAAAAACTCTGGCCGCTATCGTGTTAACAGACACACATATATATATATATATATATATATATATATGTATATATATATATATATATATATATATATATATATAGATATATATAAATTTTTACGGGGGTCATTTTCGGTGTTTACTAGGTAGGATCGATAAAGATTTGAAGAATTTTTTCAAAAATTCCGTCATGAGTGCAACCTCAATAGCTACTTTCCTTCGGAGGAAAGTGCTAAAAGGAAAATATATATATATATGGGAACGAAGAGGTGGAAGGAGAAGATTTAGGGTATTATGGGAAAATCTCATCATTCGCCGAGAGGGCAGTCTGCAGAATAAAAGCTGGAACCGGGCATAGAATATGCTCCCAAAAAGACAACTTGATAACGCCAAGGGAAGCGGATTACAATAGACCGTGAGAGAATCACCGAATATACTGTATCGGGAGGACTCGGCACAGCGGCAAGCTGGAACCTCTCTCGTAGCAGTCTGTAATAAGATTGGCGCGGACTAGGACAAATTGTTATAATGTCTCCATATCGGTTTGTCTTTTTTCTCCATGAGGTAATTATGTATGAGGAACGAGTGACCAATGCGAAGTCTGGTCAGTACTACTTGGTCTCTTCTTGTCAAGGTGTATTGTTCGTTACTCCAAGCTTTTACTGTGTTCTTGATTTGTGATAATTTGTTGTTTGTTTGTAGCCATTGATGCAGTCAGTCGTTTATTATATGTGTGCGTAATTTGCGAACCAAATAATGTAATGTTATGTTTTCAATGTCTATGATCTGTTTATTAGTTGCGTCTTTTGCATGTTTGTGTACTGATGTAGTTAGTCCGATATCCTAGTGCCATAATAGTGTAAGTGTGTGATTGCTGAGTCTGTGTAATTGTTCGTATATCTGTTTAATTATTGGATGGTTAGTATAAATATTATCGAGGGAGCGTAAAGAACTAAGTGAAGCTGTACGTAGGAGTATATTTGTGTTGTCATGTAATTTGATTGAATGTGTTCGGTTTTCGATAATGGCTGCTGCTGCCGTTCCAAATGGTGTATTCAATCCGTCTGTGTAGATGTAGGAAATGATTTTCCATAAGTGAGGTAAATATGGGTAAATTGAAACTCCGAGTCACTCGAAAACTACATGTAAGTACAAACCTGTAGACATTCTCAGAGAGATAGTCATCCATGGAATTCCCGGAGTTGTGAGATAACTTATGATCCAATACGCGAATTCCTCCAGCGAGTAAGTAATGAAGACGAAGAAAGCGAGATGAAGTGGCTGGAGATCTGGAATCAGTGACTGGAAGAGTTCTGTCATTAGTGACGTCCCACACTGGAGACATGAGTGGGGGAATTCCTCAGTCTCTCAATAGACCATTCTCTTTTGAATTCCATTCCCAACTCCAGCGCCCCCTCGAGAAATTAATTTCAGACAGGCTAAATAACTTTTCCTTCTATAAAGAGATTTTAGTAGAACTTTGGATGGGCTGAAGTAAAGATTTTAAATACTGAATGAAGATATTGCAAGGATGGTAGACAACTTTTGGAATACGGTTCTAATTATAAATCATTATTTAATTATAGATATCGCAGGTTCAAATAATAATAATAATAAAATTAGGAACTCATTTAAAACGGGGAAAAATAAGTTGAAAATTTCTAGAGATAAACATTATTTTGGAAAATTGTTTGCAACAACATGCATTTTTAAATTGTAAAACGTGAAATGACGCCGGTCTGATCTCATAAGTGGAGATTACATTGGTGGGGTAACCGGTCAGGCCCATTTTCTTTCTGGCGATTTTGCGCCAAAATGTTGTCAACACGGGTCCGAACGTTTCGTCCAATGCACCTTAAGAGCTAAGACATAAAATTAAATAGTTTGAAAATTCATTATTTTATATCTCGAGTTTTGAAAATAATATCAACATTACTCTTTCACTCGTCATTTTTGTTTTAGAGCGTAAATTAAAGGAATAATACAATTGTTAAACAATAATTTGTTTTATATTTTTTAAAACGCATTTGCTCCTAGACCTTTAGCGCCGGGGAAGTTGCTTCGTTTCCTGTTTATTTTTTTTTTCATTTAAAAACAAAAATAATATCAAAATATGTAGCAGAAATATGTATTTATGGCAGAATATGTAAAAATAAGGAGGGTCTGTTTGTAAAGATCCAGTTACTTGTGAAGTATCTGTAGTGATTACAACAGTGATTCTGCGCATGCGCATAACTCATTCGCATTTCTATTGGTTGTTGCTGGTTGTAAAGTCAACTTCAACACTCTAGTCAATCAAACTCGCAAAAATTAATATAGTTCTATTAACTAGAGTTGGATTGACTAGAGTTTTGATATCTTCTTGAGCAAGCGGAAGCGCATCTCAAGCGGGAGCCCCCTCAGCCTCCCTTATTTACGCCCATGCTACAGATACTTTGAAGTACAAAGTAACTGGATGTGTTCTTCGCAAACAGACCCAATATGGATTATTGACAAAATATGCAAAACAAAAACCTATTTAAATTCTTTAAAATCACTTAAACGTGGAGAATAAATCAACACTTACGATTTAAGAATCATAAAAAAAAAAAAAAAAATATCTAAATACCATAAGATCCGTTCCCTAGAGTTGATGGAGAGAATGATACTGTAGTGGGTACATCGCCCCTCTACCTGAGAGCCCTGGTTGCAGCGAGGTAGACCTCACGGTGCGGGCTGGAAGTCTCATTAGAGGCGAGCTATCGGGTTTCTCCAGTCATTATCCTGGCTTTGCTTCTAGAATATCCAACAGCTGTAACGGATCCGCCATATTGCTGTAATCTACGCTCTCCTTACACAGGGGGGGGGGGAGTGAGCATAACTCATTTCGCCCCTTTACACGAAGCAATTTCTACTTCAATTCATCTCTAATCATAGTGAAGCCTCCTCAGGGGCATGTAGGCCACGAAAATGTAGGGCAAATAACGAATAAATGGTACAAAAGGAAAAATGAAGTACTATTTTTTGACCTACGCCACAAAAATCCAAAAATTGAATAAACTTGATTGGACAGAAATACGTGAAAAGAATGTGAATCTACTATATATTTGTGAAATACCACTCACTCACAGATTTATCATAGCCCAGCCCAAAACACTGGACAAAAATGGTTGAAATTTGGCATGGAAACTCCCTTTAGAACGTAAACACTCCCTAAGAAAGGATTTTTTTAATATTCGCATTTTTAAGTATTTTTGGAGGGGTTTGAATGTTTAGTTAGTTAGCAAGCCTAGGCAGCATTCGTTGCCAGGACGTTAACAAGTAAGCTGTTACCGTAAAGTATCTATTCCATAATATTACTAGCTGAAGCCCGTCCTTTGGCATAGCAGATAAGTAGTTTTTTTATGGCGTTAAATAATGTATCATCAAAATTAACGCTACTATATAATTTTTTACAGTTTATTATAGAATGGTTTCCGTCAAACTATATGTTTTACGTCAATTGATAAGTAATCAAATATCAGAGATAACCCGTCATCTATAGATTACCAGTAACAGCAGTGTAACCCGTCATCTATAGATTACCAGTAACATCAGAGATAACCCGTCATCTATAGATTACCAGTAACAGCAGTGTAACCCGTCATCTATAGATTACCAGTAACAGCAGTGTAACCCGTCATCTATAGATTACCAGTAACAGCAGTTTAACCCGTCATCTATAGATTACCAGTAACAGCAGTGTAACCCGTCATCTATAGATTACCAGTAACATCAGAGATAACCCGTCATCTATAGATTACCAGTAACATCAGAGATAACCCGTCATCTATAGATTACCAGTAACAGCAGTGTAACCAATACAGGTTAAAGTTCGTGGTCAATATATATATACGTTAAAATTTAAAAATTTATATTTCTCAGATATCATTTTGAAACACCAATTATTATTATTAAATTTTAACGTCCACCGTTACCACCGTATTCTAGCCATGATAGGGCTGATGCCTTTTCTTTTTTCCTGAGGAAATGCCACTACCCCTAGTGGGAATCGAACCCACGACCCTTTGGCACAGAGTGTTAAGTGCTCACGCCTTAGCGCTCGCGACCACCGGGCTTCCATAAACAAACGCCAACTATATTTGCGAGCATTACCAAAAAGTTTTCTGACTTGGGATGCTGATGGGTGAGGATGCAGTGCAAAGGTTCGGGATATTATTACCTCTGATGGACCATCACCAGGTATAGCGTAAACTTTATGACAGTTTATTTCTAGTAATTCAAGGACTGCCATCATTGTTGAAATTAACGTAAATTAAAAATAATACTATGAAATAGATACAGTACGGTAAGAGCTGTTCTGTTATCGTCCTAGCAACGCATGCTCCCTAGGCGAGTATGCTCTCTTTAAAACTAAAACCTCAACTCCTCTAAAAATACTTAAAAATTTGAATATAAAAAAATCCCGTCTTGTGAGATTGTACATGCTAAAGGGAGTGTCGTGCAAAATTTCACATTTTTCTGTCGAGTGGTTTGCGCTGGGTGATGATAGGTCAGTGAGTGGTATTTGACAAATATGAAGCAAATTTTTATTTGCGGTTAATTTCAACTATGATGAACTGTGCTGGAGTTTTAATAAAAATGAATAGTTTGTCAAAAAGTTTTTATTTTAACATTTGATCTTCTGCCTATTTTATAAAAATATTTTGCAAATTTAGGGACATTTGTGAGAAGCAAAACTTTCATGAGAACAACCTCAATATCTATATTAATAACAATGTTTATGGGCAATCCTAGACCCCTATTTCCTTCCAGAATAAACTTTGAAATACAGAATTAAATATCCTTTAACCGTTAACCACCATAGGAACATGCAGTAATCTAGTGCAGATTTCAATCGAAACATTGAATAGTAGGAATTCACTCCGTGTAGACCACTTAATGCTCAATCAGCGTTGCATGTTGTGCCTGATTGCAGCGCTGTTAATGGATTGGTGCATCAATCAATCTATGCTACTCATGTATACTAATACTCTATGGAAATTAAATGTACAAGATTGGATCCAATAAAACTTTTCAAATACTCATTCTGATCTTCATTGATTATATATATATATATATATATATATATATATATATATATATATTTATATATATATATATATATATAAATATATATATATATATATATATACATACATATACATTTTTTGTTTTAAATTGCATCGCTGGGTATCGCATGTTTGTTTGAAACGGCTTCTTTCTCCAGCGGTGTCGCTCCTCTCTCCATCGCAATATTTCGTCGGGTTCATCTCCGACTTCTTCAGGCTGCTATGTGTCGTCCTCGGTGGTTATCAAGGGAGCATTAATCATTCCCTTGATAACCACCGAGGACGACACATAGCAGCCTGAAGAAGTCGGAGATGAACCCGACGAAATATTGCGATGGAGAGAGGAGCGACACCGCTGGAGAAAGAAGCCGTTCCAAAGAAACATATATATATATATATATATATATATATATATATATATATATATATATATACAAGGTGTCCCCAAAATAAGCTGGCAAACTTCGGGGATCGATGCTGGATGAAAGAATAAAGAAAGTCCTTTGCCAAGTTTCTCGTTTTTGCATCGTTTCCGAGAAAAATGCAAAAAACTAAAACAGACTAATTGTTAATAGGAATTCTCTCAAAATGCCTATATAAAAATCATTAAAATTATAAGTTCTATCTTCTTAGGAATGCCTTTTCACAATTTTGTTTTAGTTTTTTTACGTTTTTCTCGAAAACGGAGCAAAAACGGGCAATATGCCAAAGGATTTTTTTTCTTTCTCCTTACATCCTGCATCGATTCCCGAAGTTTGACCGTTTATTTTGAGGACACCCTGTACATATTCAGTTTAAGCTCATTCTTTAGCAATGAGGTGTAAGGACCCGTATTCCCTTGGACTTGGTCATGTGAATAAAGATGAGAGAAAAGATTTTGTGTCCAACACCGAAGATGTGGAAACAACCAAACCGCAAACGCTGCGTCTGGGTCTTTTACGCGACACGTGTCAGACACGTAGGGTAATTCCCGTATGGTTTATGTTCTGGCGAGTTAAATCTCGCCATCAGCCACAACCTAGAACAGAGGTGGGCTGAAGGGTTTATAAGGGCCAGCTTACCTCGGACTAGACTAGGTCCAGCCCCGTTCCTGAGATCTTGGCCCAGATATCTGTCAAAGGTACGTCACACAGTGGTGCCGAACGTCCGATTTTGGGGGAAAATACCTTTAGATACTTGAATATTTCTCATTTCGGGGTTATTTTTGAAGTATTGTTTTGTGCCGAGTCGAATGAGAGCACTACTAATTCGATTGAATAATTATGTTGGGAGAGAAACGGGTTTTATATTACGAAGACCGCGAAAAACAGCAAGTATTTAATTTGAAGAAGTCATATTTTACTCAATTCGTAGAGATATGTATATTTAAAATTGTTTTCATGATGTAAATTCGAATGTATAGTTGAATAAATTAACAACCAACGTAGTACTGTTAACTCTTCTCGGCGTATTCCACTTTATTACAGTTTTCGCTTATAACGGATACATTTTGACAGTGTCCCACGACCTATTAGGTGGATCTCACTTTTAATGTTAATTGCTTGCTATCAGAAACTTTTAAACAAACCTCTGCAGAAAGTAATTGTGGTAAACTCCTTTTTCGTGAAATAATCGCATCGATTCATTTCATTAGGCTGCGGCCACGTACAGCCGAGTACGGCGGTGAAATTTATAGGACAGAAACTTCAATACATGCCCTTTTAGGCAAAACTATGCGGACAGGATAGCCAAGTATCACATTTTTATCTACACAAAAAAAAAAAAGCAAAAATGAAAATAACTTAGTTTCAATACAGATATCTTCGCAACCTAAATGCACCAATTTTATGGTACATTTTAGCAAAAATGAAAATATCATTAAAAGCTACATGTATACAAGAGACTTCCTGGGTAATATCAATTTTTTAGGGATAAAATAAGTGGTATAAAATATTGTGCTACTTTTTACTAAAAACTGTGAGATTTTTACTCGGTGAGAAAATGGTCAGCACAAAAAGGTGCTTTGTGGTCAGAAATATTAATAAAATTGATAAGGAATATTAAAGAATTCTTTTACAACTAACTAAGTTTAGAAAAATGTTAGTTCAAACGGGATTGAGCACCTTCGGTTTTGGAGGTTTTTTCCCTCTTGGCACCACTGTGCGTCAGCCCAATATGCTGATCTCCTCATATGACAGTAGTCACTCTAACTAGCTCACTCTTTCATTCAAACCTGTCTCACATTTTAGCGATGGTTTACGATATATAACTGTAACCTTAGAATAAATGAAAGTTTTAAATTGGAATTCCGCTTCTCTAAGATATTGGTTAGTTGGGCATGACCTAACCGCACTCCATTCTACCTTTTGACATATATAAATATACTCTTTTAGTTTTGATTCCATAGAATAGTAGTGTAGTTTATGAAATTTTACCTTCTGCCACGTTGAATACACGGACATAAATACCTTGATGTATGTAAGTAACCTAAACTCTCAATAATAGTAGACAAATAACAAGGATTTTTTTTTTTTTTTATCTTTGATAAGAACATTTTACATTCCAGCAGTCATTTTTATTTTAATATTTTCGTTCCATAAATATCCTCCGGAGACCACATGCCAGGATGGGGCGAAGCGTGGTTTGTAGAAAAGAGAATGTGGATCGGAACACTAATTGCCGGGCAGGAATTGGCGGGAACGATAAATAAAATACAACAGCTGACGGTGGTTTTCGCGAGAATGCTGTACACTACTATCGATAGCCCTGGAGTCTCCTGTCCCCTTTGTACTCTCCCGTTTAGGGGTCTCTATTGTCCACCTGTCACACAACTTTACTCTCTCTCTCTCTCTCTCTCTCTCTCTCTCTCTCTCTCTCTCTCTCTCTCTCTCTCTCTCTCTCTCTCTCACTCTCTCTCTCTCTCTCCCTCTCTCTCACACACACACACTCTCTCTCTCTCTCTCACACACTCACACACACACACAATGCTTCTTACACTAGCTACTGTTTATGCCATGTAAAGTTTAACCCTCGAGCGGTCGCATGGATGACAAAGGACATCCAGTCCTTTTACCCAAATTTATGATTAATTTTGTTTTTATTTTTGGTATCATTAATTGTCATTTTGACTTGTAATATATAAATAATAAAATATTACATATATGAGTTTAAGTAAATTAAGGTACTATTTATAAAAAGAAATTTGGCAATATTTTGAAGATGAACCTTAGGCACTATTTACATGTTTTCAAGATTAGTCCATTGTCTACATACAAATTAAAAAAAATCATAACATAAAAAGAATGAAAATATAAAAAAACTGGGCATTACTCAAAAAGTAAATTTTGGGTAAAAACTAATACATTACACATATAATAGTATACATTAGACACCTACAGTCTGTTCGGCCTAGGGCTCCCTCCTCCCCCACTCCTCTCGCGAAGACTCCTGGCTCTCCACTTCCGAAACTTATGAGCATGAGCAGATCAGAAAGGTGTGATCGCCTCTCGAGGGTTGGTGTTTTAAAGAATAAAGATCAAATAGGCATAAGGTGTCAATTTTAAACAACTGTGTGATAACAGAAATATTAAATTTTTGAGATAATAGAAGTTTTTTATGTTCTATATGTTTTTTATAGTTATCGCGGTACCTCCCTTCCTTCATTGGAAGGAACCGCGCTTATAATGTTGACGTCATGACGCACACCGGAAGTACCGACTAGAAAACGTTACGTTTCTGAACCCCTAGAGAACGAAAACAACAGTGGTTCAGATTTGTATCTGGCTTAATTATTAAAGACAGTTAAAATATTTTCTGCATGTTTGAAATTCATACAAACAAAGATGTTTACAGGTAAATTTTGGAGTTAAGGAAGGATTAGAATAAAATATTTTATTGAGAGACATGAAAATGTTTGGGAATTTCCTATGTTTTCCTTAATATCTCGAAAACGGTTGAGAATCTTGGTAAGCCGGAGGTTACCATTCAAAACCTTACTAAATTCTCCACGAAAAAGGTTCTAAAGACATTTTTTTAGGCGAAGTCAATCGGAGAAATAAGTGATTAAAACTTCAAACACGTTTGTTTTATTCTTTTAAACGGGTTTTTGTCGTTGTTAAACTCACTTTTTAATTGATTTTTGTTTGTTTTAAATGATTACAATACTAATTAAAAATTAGTATTACTGTGAAAGAAAATAAGAAACAGTAAGTAGTGTGTTTTTAGAGCGAACCTTCCAGAAAAACCTCCCGACAAGGACAGGGAGTATTTTTCTATGTCAGGTAGTGAGGTATGTACCCTTGCAACCGTGTCCTATTTAGGGCCATAAATTATTTTTTGAAAGGTCTCACCAAAATTATATCTGCTTTAATTTCAACCTTTCCAAATGACTTAAGGGATAAGAACGGAACCGCGCTGATGGATGATGCAGTGCCTGCGAGTTGGATTTTTTCTTTTCTTTTTAAAGAGAAATTTATTAAAAGACAAAAAATAGCTTAAATGACTCTGACTAGAGTTTGTTTGATTTGTTGAACCTACCTTCCTTAGTAGCCTTGATATCTTGTCTCCATGTTCCCAGGGTGTGACCCAACCTTTGCTGATGTTACAATCTATACCCCGGCTCCCGTTATTGTAGATCTGTCCTCTTCTGAGGTTCTGTCGGAACATGTCAGGTTTCTTCCTGAGCAGCTTGTTGAAGGCTTCCACCAGGACGAACACAGCGTCGTACATCAGTGCTGCTTGGGCCTGCGGGGAAAAAAACGAGAATCAGCAGGACAGTCATTGGTACATTTCAGATAAAAAGAATAAACATGGTATTACGCCTGCCTCCATAGAAGTTACTTTCTAAGAGAGCTCTCTGGACAAGAAGTGCCCCTGATGGGGTGCGGAAGAAATAAAGCACGAAACATGTAGGGCATACATAATAAATAAAGTGTAGATACAAAGAACTACTACTACTAAGCCTCCAAAAAACTGAATTTATTATGAATTATTTTGGGTCATCTAATAGTAAAATTAAACAGGTATTTTGACACGCTGAATCCGAATCCGGAGTCCGTTTTACCCCATCGCGTCAGGTTTAAGAGCATTTGAAGGTAAAATTCCGTATGAAGTCGCTAAAGACGAAATAACTAGAGCTCCATGGTTTTGAGGGTCGCTGAATTCGAATCCGAGGTCTTCACCCCATCGCACAGTGTTTCGTTTCACGAATCTAGCTGGACAAAATCATTTTTCGAACATACTACATCTATATCGACCAATCAAGACAAGCAATTCTGAAATAAAATAATTCAGTGGTAAGGTTTTCCAAATTAAATTTGGACGAAAAGAACTTAATGAGGAAAGAGTTCTTATCTTCATTTGGTTGCTTCCACCATTCTTAAAAAAAAAAAAAAAAAAAAAAAAAAAAAAAAAAACACTCCTCGAAATAAAGTACACTAAAATAAGTAACAAACATAAATAATTTTTATATTTGTCCAAAAAACATGGTTTTCCACACTAATGGAACAGGAAAAATGAATAAAAAATGTAAGGTAGGGATTGTCGGGGTTCGGTCACTGCTACTTAATAAAACTACATTTTATCATAAAAATGGTTTTATTGTGCCGACGTTTCGGCTTGAACTTCAAGCCTTCATCAGGGCTGTAAAAAACAAGTAGGACGGATGTAATACTGAAATATACATATATATATATATATATATATATATATATATATATATATGTGTATATATATATGCCTACATACACAAATACACATACATATATGGAAAAAGACAAAGCATAAAATACTAGAACATAATATATAGAAGAACAATGTGCTCTAGAAGTGTTTGGATTATTAGGAAAACAGATATAAGAATAACAGATTACATATTAGGTTAGATATAAGAATAACAATATGGGCTTACCGATGGGAAGGCGGAGAACTATTCCTCACTCCTATTCTATGGGAAGATAGAGAACTATAGTTCTCTATCTTCCCATCGGTAAGCCCATATTGTTATTCTTATATCTAATCTAATATGTAATCTGTTATTCTTATATCTGTTTTCCTAATAATCCAAACACTTCTAGAGCACATTGTTCTTCTATATATTATGTTCTAGTATTTTATGTTTTGTCTTTTTCCATATATGTATGTGTATTTGTGTATGTAGGCATATATATATATATATATATATATATATATATATATATATATATATGTGTATATTTCAGTATTACATCCGTCCTACTTGTTTTTTACAGCCCTGATGAAGGCTTGAAGTTCAAGCCGAAACTGCGGCACAATAAAACCATTTTTATGATAAAATGTAGTTTTATTAAGTAGCAGTGACCGAACCCCGACAATCCCTACCTTGCACCATCTACGGTCAACCATCTCCTCTCAATGAATAAAAAATGTTGTACTCGAGTTTGCTGGCTGTACCTAACAAATCTTATTTTAAATGGGTTGGGATCAGCTTTTATATATCCTCGGTACAAATGCAAAGTATCGAATGTGAAATGTGGTTGTTACCTTAGAGATGACTTTATATATATTTTATCCTATGATATATTTTAATTAGACTTAACCCATTAGATGGCAGCGTCCTATTCATAGGACAGTCGCTGTTCATGACCTGACAGAATTAGGAGATGCAGGATAACTTCCCTTCGCCCTAATATCATATCAGGACATGTCAGTCTAAGATTTCCAAGTGTTTAGACCCACATTCTTTCAGTATTCTCTGAGCTGTGGGATAATAAAGTAGTGTTTCTCAACTGCTCCCTAATTCCTTATTTTCTTTATCTTTTATTCCTACAAACAAAATGGTAAGTAACTTTTTCTTTCATTTTCTGAATTATAACTGTTGAAAATATTATTCTAAGTTATAGTTTATTGAAAATATATTTTCATCTAATTTTTATTTGCAATTGAATCTACCGTCCTATAAATAGGACGCTGCTACTATGAGTATATTTTTCCTGTGTAGAATACATCTATTCCTTCAGTTTTCAAAACAACGGAGGATGCTGTGGCCTATTTATTCTCGAAATAGTAGCTGATATATTAGCATTACTACCAAATATTTCCTGGAAGACATGGACCAAGAGGAAATAGACGATGAAGAACTCGGACCACCATTTCTTATTGACATTCCTGGCACTGTTGAACTAAATCTTTCGGATGACTAACTGTAAGGTAACATAGATGATATGAAGAAAGTAAATCCACCAGCTGTTATAGGGCATTGCAATCACTTCATGGGAGGCATTGACCATCACGACTGGTTATTAGAAAAACAAACCATTGCAATAATGGGAAAGAAATGGTACTGCCCAATTTTCACGAGTTATTGACATGGCAGATATAAATACTTTTGTATTATATAATAACATTCCAAAAGAAAAGAAAAGGCTAAAGGACGTTCGCAGGATGATTGCGGTGACATATTTGCAGCTAGAAGCAAATGCACGTAAGAGTGTTGGAAGACCACTGCCTTCAAGAAGTACCAGAGGCAAAGTGTTAGGGAGTGCGAGGCTAGACGGAAGGGCCTGCTCATTTGAAAGAGAGAAAAGCAACAGATATGTCAGTTTGCTGATTGCAAAGGAAAACCTTTGTAATTTTGCACAAAATGCAATACCACCAAAGTGTATAACACTTAGTACAAATTGTTTTCCAAAATTTCATTCATAAAAAATGTTTGCAACCCTGGAATATATGTGATTTATTTGTATATATGTATTGTTATATTCAGCCATTCTATTTTATATGAAAATAAATAAAATATTTTTTGTGTATTATATTTCAGTAATATTGCCGTAACTTATCCCAAATGGAGCAGCGTCCTATATATAGGACAGCTAATATTTCAGGAAGTAATTGTAGGAATTGATTTAAATTTTGTGTATAGACTATTGTAAGATATACTCGTATAAACACTCTTTTAGCATTTTATTAAAAAAAAAATCCAAAAAATAAAAATTGGCTACTTAATGGGTTAATGCACATTGGTTAGTTTGATTTTCTGTAATTGATAATTAGTTTCTTTCTATGTTTGGATTTAAATTCTTAAAGGAGAAAACTAAATGTATGCATTTCTGCAGAAAGACAAAATGCAAGACTAATCCTACATTTAGCATGTGTGACAACATCTTACCCTATGTAGACAATTTTAAATTCTTAGGTCTTCATATGGATAGGAAGCTAAGGTGGATTGACCATATGAAAACAATTAAAAAGAAATGTATAAACAGGATCAATTTCCTGAAAGTTCTTGCCAACATACAGTGGGGATGTGACTGGAAAACTTTGTTCAAATATATACAGGACACTCATCAGATCCGTGCTGGACTACGCCTCTCCTGTTTACAGCTCTGCTAGTCCGACGGCTTTAAAAATGTTGGACAGTATCCACAATGCTGGCATCAGGCTAGCATTAGGTGCCTTCCGAACATCTCCCACGGAGAGCATGTGCATAGAAAGTGGGGAGCCTCCGCTGTCCTTAAGACGAACGGGAAGTTGCTTGACATATTTCGCTCATATTCAGGGTTTACCAAGCCACATTGTCCATCAACATCTTATTATTGACGAATCAAATGAAATGCCACACGATGTTTCAATATCGAACTCTTTCAAGTATAGAGTGATGAAATATCTTGAAGTACTCAATATTCCCATGCCTCAAGTTATAAGGACTGAACCAGTAACCACGCCACCTTGGTGGATTCCTAATTACAATATCAATACGGCACTCTCCTCATATCCCAAGGAAACAACATCACGACACGTATATTACTCCCTGTACCATGAGGAAGTCAGTAAATATCGAGACCATTTGATGATTTTCACGGATGCATCTAAGAGAGGTCGAGTTGGATGTGCTGTGGTATCAGATGCTATTACCAGCTTTATGCTATTTTACAAGCATTAGGGATTGCGCAGGAACATTTCCAGGACAAAGTTCTCATAATTACGGATTCTCTGAGTTCAATAATAGCTTTAAAAAATCAAGAATCCACTAATGGATTAATAATGAGAATAGGTTTAATGTGTTACGAGTTGAGGCACAGGTCATTCACGTTCATGTGGGTACCATCGCACTGTGGCATCAAGGGGAATGAAAGAGCAGACCAAGAAGCAAACAGTGCTCGTTCTGATACTGGGGCTGAAGTACAGTACATCGATGAAGCCGATGTGCAGGATGTAAAGAGATAAATGAAAAATAAAATACTTGAAAAACGGGCATCAACATGGTCTCAAGGATGTACAAGCAAGATTCTCAAAGAAAAATGCAATACCAGAATGTGGGAAACAGCTCTACGCCATTCTCGGAGAGAGGAAGTTGTGTTGGCCAGATTAAGAATAGGGCACACTGCGCTAACAAATACATTTCTTCTAAAAGCTCTACACCCACCGACGTGTGAGACATGTGACAAACCGCTGACAGTAGAACACGTCCTTATTTCTTGCAAAAAATTTGAAACTGTCCGAACAAATCGTCATATTCCTCCCACCTTAGAGGAAGCATTGAAAGACGAAGACACAATCGTCCGAAATCTTTTAACCTTTTTAAAGGAGACCAGAATATATAACGAATTATAGACAACCTGCACTGCCAATGACCCATACGGGTAGAGGCAGAATAATTAAAATAAAATAAAAATTAGTTTCTTTAATTTTCGAGAGTTTTCCACGACGTACATGAGGCCAACAACAATCAGAAAAATTTAAAATGAAAAATGCGATTTTGCACATTCGATACTTTGCATTTGATCGACGATATAGAAACATTAGCCCGGTTACAAATCATTGGTATCGCTTTAAAGTTATGAAACAAGGAAAGAATCATCCTTAAATCGTAAATTTTTTTTTTAATATTGTTTGATTATTAGTCAGAATTATTTAATAGAGGAAAATCAACACTTACCAGCATAAATAATAGCCATCTCAATCAAATTAATTAATATAAAATTTATAAGACTTGGATTTGTGTTTTAGAAATGATGTCTGGAATTCAACGGATTTATTCAATGTTGATACGGATTCATATCTTTGGACCTTATTACTCACAAGGGAGACTGTTTCAGACCTTAACAAATACTATAGTGCAATGTTTTAGTGTATTGTTTACATCATTACAATACCAAATTTTAGAATTCTCAATAATACTTTTGTCAACCTAGTTAGCACAATCGAAACACTGTGCATTGGCGCAAAATCAAGGTTATTTCAGGGACAATTTATTGTATGAATCTGCAGTCAAAATTCATTTTTTTGCAAAATACAAACACACAGACACGTTTGTTGGAGAGTATTTACTTACTGAAATGGTATCCTTTCCCCCTCCCGGAGAGGATGCTGGATCTAGCTTCCTCCAGCCTTCGCTGAATTCCTTCACGTACTTCCTGGTTGCATCCACTATCCGGAATCCTGTGATGTTAATTGCACCGAACTCAATAACCTCGGATTCCCAGCGGTCGTCCATAATCTGCAAACCAATGGAAATATGATATTAAAGCAGAATTCTGTATAATTATATTCGCAACATGATTTCATGTTAGGTAAAATATCACATTTCGAAAATTTATAATTAATAAATCGACGATAATTTTGTTACCTCATAACGATCGATTGACCATTTATGATAACATGTTACCTCATAACGATTAGTTGACCATTTATGATAACATACATTTGAAATCTATACATATAATAAAATTCTAACGGATCGCTACCTGTACATGGAAGATATTCGGAAAAAAGTACTATTGGGGTCCTTTATCAACACTATAATACCCAAAACAATGATTTTTAGAATTTGTGTCAGTTTCTCTTTTTTTCTGTGTATCTGCTATCTATCAGGCACTCTATACACACTCAGTGTTGTAAAATATCCGGGTATTTATTCTTAATGGTAAATACCCAGGGTATATACCCAGGGTAAATACCCAATTTCATAAATACCCAGGTATTTAAGGTATTTAACAAAACCGCGACTTAGTAATGGAATATTGTAAAATGTCATGGATCTTGCCAGTTTAGAACTATTGCAACACTGAGAAACTATTAAAACAATAATAAATTATAAAATAAGATCACTGAGAGGTTAATAAATAATAAATTATTACCTGAAAATTTGCCATGGACCTTCGGACTACCAATAAAACAAGTTGTTTACTCAAATTTGATACTCAATTTCTCGAAACACAAATTAAGTTAACTACTCATTGATCAAAACACATGTACCTTTCAAGCCTCTCCACCATAACATGGGACTTATTTTATTATTTTCTTTGTCGTTGTCTTCAAGACCTTCCCAAACAAAGGATCTTTGCCATAATCCCTCTTGGTCCCTATAGTCAGCTATGTTTTTCCGAAGATCAACTGATTTCAATCCCATGCTTCTGCCTAACTCACACACAAAACAAATGGAAGGGTTCAATAAATCTGCAGCAAGATTTGATTCAGGAGAAACTGAATGCGTTTCTCCTATTTAGTTAGATCCTGGGTTTCTTGTTGACAAGTTTTCAGTAATTCTTAAATCTCTTATGAACTGTGTGGATCAAAGGGGCATTTAACTGAATGACAGTGATAAATTCAACAATTGGATCAAGGATGTTAACTAGTTTCCCAACTCGGACTCAAAACACTCTGTCATCAAGAAGCTAACTTTTCATTTCTGGTGAGATTTCCGCTTCCTGTAATGTTGTTACTACTGTATGAGCATAATTTCAAATAATATTAACAAGGATCACAAACTTAAACTTAACTTAAAATGATTTTGAACTGTTCCTTAATAATTGAATAGGCTTCATTAAAACCTTTTTAAAATTAATTAACCTTCCTCACTGTAAAAGTAATCATGAAAATTCAGAGATATACATTAAGTTGTAAATACCCATAAATACCCGGACCGACTTTTAACTTCCTTTAAAATATTACTGGGTAAGTATTAATATTCATTAAGTTTTTATGATCAAATGGGTAAGTTTCAGTCCTTGTTTGCACCAAAAAATATTCAAAGAAGTTGTATCAAGCTCAAAAACTGAAAATACCCACTTTTTGGGTATTTACCTTCCCTGTGGGTAAATACCCAATTTATATATACCTACCCACTGGGTATTTACCCACCCCACATAACTGTACACACTAGGGTTTAACAATCCCGGCTTAGTGGCTCTGTCACGTTTAGAAATCCTACCAGCCTGTATGCTTGATCGCTATACGCCTAATATCGTGTATAGAGAAGCATTACTGTCAAGTCGATATTTTTAATGCCCATACGACGGTGCTTATAATCCAATAAATACATCCAAAAATGCTGCCCTAAGTCACTGACCAAGCGGACGAAGTCATGGGCACAGCTAGAAGCAAATAAATATAATAAAAATTATCATTTTCTCCGATGCTACCAGATATCAGAAGTATCGTAAAAGTCTAAAGTTAAATCTTGTTGTATAGCCGTGTGTGTTTTAGATGTTGAAAAATAGTGTTTATCGATTGGCTACCCACTTTCAAAAGTTCAGTCATGTCGTGAGGTATTTGTAAGTCATCACGTCTTCTACATTCTGTCAATGTGTGTTTAACTGTTAGAGGTAAGTTACACTGTCTGCAAGTAGGTTTTTCAGTTTTAGTCATTAAAAACGAGTGTGTGTCAAACAACAAGAAACCACTTCATCTCGTGTCCCTCTGTATATATATATATATATATATATATATATATATATATATATATATATATATATATTGATTCTTGAAGAAAGTGGCAGGAGTTGCTCCCCTAAATTGTTTAAAACATTTGCTTATATTGGCATCGTTTCGAACCTATTCAGGTTCTTCATCAGGCAACTTCATCAAATAAAATAAAATTAAAATGAAGAGTAAGGATGTAACTATAAATTGTATATATTGATATTGATTTGGCCGGGCGGTGGTGGTACTCCATAAAATTATTTATTCATTTTTAAAACATGCTTTCGGAATCATTAGCTACATCATCAGTAGGCCTGGTGCTTTGGTTTACCTGGTTGATACAGCAGCACCACCCGGCCAAATCAACGTCTAGAATCATTCGTCGTCGTCAGGCTTCAGCTGGAATCTGAAAGTGGCACTGCGTTAAACTAGACACACTGGAAGACTGCTAGGGTCATTAGACCAAAGTAGCCATCAATAAATTTATTAAAGGCTGGGTTCGCCTAGGGACGGTCAGGGAGGCCGAATCCAACCCACGAACGAAAACACTAGAAGATAAAAATCTTCAGTGCTTTCACGGGATTGAAACTCAGGTCCTCCAGCATATTAGTCCAGTGCTCTACTACTGAGCTAAGGTTTTGTTGGTTAGGTATTAGAAATTAATATTTTCAAATGTCTTTGACATTCCTAAAAAACTAGCCAAAAGCGTATTGGATAAACTTAAATGCTACCTAAGTATGTTATCTTGGGGATCACTTTGTTCTTTGTCCCTTCACATTGGAGAACGGACCAAGCCAGCAATAATCCAGAAATTCCCCTTTTGCTGGGGCCGACGAAAATTCCCAATCCTAAATTGAATTTTAGATGGAGTCGAGTGGCTTATTTCGTTTCCCGGAACAAATACAAGTCTTGTTGGGATTGTCCTTGCAGAGGGGAGAGACCCCCGTTGCCCCGCCTTATTTGCCGGTTTAGGAAGGAAAGGCAACTTTAAAGAGACGATTTCAATGCAAGAGGAGCCTTAGAGGGGCTTTACGAGGGCGAGCTTTGTTTCTGTTCTACGAGGGGCTTGGATAACCCTGCAACATGGCGGAGGGATGGACGCAGCTCGCATGAACAAAAGGATTCTTTTATTTATGTTACAGGGATCGGCATATGCGGATTCAAATAGTACTGGATTCAGAGTATTGGATTATTTATTCATAATATTTTGATTAATGCTAATTTTATTATTTTACTATCTGTTACCCAGTGCGCCATGCTACACCTACTTTCTGCCTATGACTCTCCCCGTATCAAGACCTACCTGTATACCCAGTTACGTCAAAATTGGTCAAACGGTGTGAATTTGTTTATGTCTTTCTAGTAATTCGTGAAACAGCCAACAAAGGCCAGCGCCACAGCAATTCATAAAACAGCCAACAGAGGCCAGCACCACAGCCTGCGAGTAGATAGCTCTTATCAAAGAAAGGCCAGCGCTCCTTAGTTAGACAGTGACTGTTGATATAAAATTGAAATAAACTGCACTACATGATTATATAATGATGTAAAGTCATCAATGAGTTCGAGTTATTCTAATTATTAAGAACATCAATAAATCAATTTGAGACACTATTCAAAATGGCTGTCAATTCAAAATGGCCTTCAGAATCTCGATGGTTCAGTGTAGCCAATTTTTCTTGAACAAAACTTTTGACCTTTTGACCAAATTTTGAAATTTGACTATTTTGACCTAGCCTAGAAGATTTTCCGTATCAAGGCCTACCTGTGTGCCACGTTTAGTCAAAATCGGTCAAACGGTGTGGATTTGTATAAGGAACAAACAGACAGACACGTGATTTATATATATATATATATATATATATATATATATATATATATATATATAAAAAGATATATATATATATATATATATATATATATATATATATATATATATATATTTATCTTTTTAAGAGCATTTGCAACTAAGGCGATTTGCTCGATGCATGGATACATACATTAAATTGCTAGAACATGTAAAAATTACAATAAATGTAGAAAACAAAGGCTGTTAAAAATGTAAAAAAATCCAAGGGTGACAAATATTAAACATTGAAAAAAGAAACAACTTACAAAATAATTCACTTAGTATAAGCAAAAGGATTCTGAGAACAAAAAGTAAGAGAATTACCAGTAGGAAAAGTATGAAGAGAGAGAAAAAATGTTTAGAATTATATTAAAAAATACTAAAGAATATCCTAACCCTAACGAAAAATATAATAATAAGAAAAAAAAATTATTAATAACAAATAATTTTAAAGTAAAAAGTGCTAAAAGGCCAGTAAGACACTTCTCACTATGAGTAATGCTCCTGAAATGTTCAACTCCTGCGGAAACCTCGAAGAGTGAGCAATGAATAAACACTAATGTATCTTATTTACTAGTTGTGTTAGTAACTAATTATATAATTTGAGACAATTAAAGTTCTGCTCTTAACTCGATATCTCCTGGCGAGCTATCTAATGAAATCAAACATGCACACCTAAAAGAAAAAAAAAATAGTAAGAAAAACTAGGATGTTTTATTGAGCTGCTCCTTTCACATTTAACTGTCATAATATCTTGTTATTTTCAATGAAAAAGTCGTTGGCCGGGGAAAACCATGCATTCGCTGTCGAAGTGCTTGGAAACTCTGATAGCACCAGCGAAAATTTGAGTTAGTTTGTGGTGATTATACTAATTGAGTAGGCAGACAAGATGAAAAGAGTAATCCCATGATCTGCAAATACCCTAACGAGTCCTGGGTGAATGGCCTGTGAGTATAACCCCGTACCGCTATAATATATCCTTTATAATCTTCTTAATATTAGGAATTAATTCGCTTTCTATAAACATTCATTCTTTATTTTCATTCTTTTTTATTTTATTATATTTTTTTTACCCGTTTAAACCTTCTTTCAATATCAGATGCGGATAATTTCAATACTTGGGTAATATTTATTCATTTTTCCTCATTTATTTTTTATCTATCGTCGAAATTTCTTGTCTGCACATTCGGTCATCGAGTTAAATGAGATTTCTCTCACTTACGCTATAACTAGGCTAAAATAGAACAGTTGTTGGAAGACAAGAGTGAATATTTTAATTTGCGACTAAATAATTCAATACAAAGGCAGGAATATATATACATATATATATATATATATATATATATGAGAAACAGTTTCAATATGTACCAACCTGATGCTTTTGGCTTGATTAATTTATTATTGAACAGAAGGTAAAACATTATTTTAAACCAGATTTTATTTAATTGTATTTATTTAAATTTTAAAGTCCATTATAATTAACTTATTGATTTTATGACGGGTTATCTGTAGGCCACCACTTTTTTCTAGCTAGGATAGGGCTGATGTATTTTCTGTTTTCTAAAGAAAAGCCACCACCGCATAGTGGGAATCGAGCAACGTCCTTTTGCACGGAATGTTAAGTGCTGACGCCTTAACACTCAGGGCATGCGCGGATCTTATGAACAGCGGCTCTCCCATAGGCAAGCGCTTTACCATATTTTCTGACAGCCAAGCGGCCATAAGAGCTCTATCCAATAATAGGATCAGGTCAAAGGTGGTACAGCAATGCAAGGACAGCTTAAACATACTGGGACTACGTAACAAGGTCAGACTAGAGAGGGTTCCAGGCCACTCTGGTATCCAGGGTAATGAAAGAGATGACGAGTTGGCCAATATCCGTGCAGCGACAATCCCCCTATCACCAGAACCTCACTGTGGGATTGCACCAGCTATGGCCAGATAAAGTATTAGAAGGTGGGCGGAAGCTGAGCATAGGAGGAAAGACAGGCGAAGCTGTTCCTTTCCTTCGTGGACAAGAAGAGGACGGAGGCACTCCTCAATCTGTGCAGGTCTAAGGTAAGACTAGTAACAGCTCTTCTTACAGGACACTGTAGAATGCATCGGCACCTCTACTCAATGGGGCTGACCAGGACATCATGGTGCAGACTGAGCCTTGAAGACGATGAGACGCCGTACCATATCATTTGCAGATGGCCAGCACTGGTAGCGAAGAGATACCTGCATTTTGGTGCAGACTTCATAGATGACCCTAGAAGGCTACCTGAATTGAACCTTAGGACTCTATTAAGGTTCATCACGGATACGGCGCTGTTGGTGTAACAGGCTGGCTTGTCGGGCGGCACAATAGGCCTTGTAGGTCTCGGTGCAGCTCCTTCCCGGCTTTCTCCTGGCACCCGTTCTAATAATAATAATAATACCTTTTTCGATAAAAACATAACTATTTGGATCCCATGTTAATACTATTATTATTTTCTTTTTAAACAACATTAATTTCTGTGCGCTTAGAGTAAGGAAAAATATTATATACACCCATAACCTCCTTTCTCTTAGGAACGAATGCTTTTAAACCGCCACAGTGGGTCGGTGCCTTTGCTTTCAAAGGGCTCAGCGTTTTTTCCGGAATTCCGCACAGAAATTATTCGCGTTGTAATCAAATATTTCTCGCCCTCATCTCCCTCATTTTCCCTTGCTCGTTGTCTCGTAGGCTAGCTAAAAATCTTCTAGGATTCACAGTTTGGAAGTTACGAGGTCGAAACTGTCATATACAGTAGAGTTTATAGTCAGAAATCGGCATTTTCTTTCCAGTGTTGCCCCTCCTTCTAAGAAGAAGGGCAATACAAAACTTTTTTTTTTTTGGGCGAAAAGTTTTTCTTTTGCAAAATAACTGATTACTTTTATTTTGTTTATATTGTTTGTTTATCTAAATGGTAGTTTTATATTCTCAGAGTTTGGACAAGATCTGATTTTAAGATCAATTTTCTTCATATCAAATCAATTTTGATTTGATTGCCTAGGGCAACACTGGGCTCTAACCAGAATATGGAGTAATATCGTATAAGTAAGTATACCATAAAAATGTTTTGTGTTTTCTAATCATAATTCGGACTAATATCATATAAGTAAGTATTCATGTTTCTAGTCAAAACTTTAATATTTTTAATATTTTTGTTAAGAGGCGCTTTTATATTATTTCTATAGTAGAGAAGGAAGGTTATGTCGGTTATGAAGTAATCTCTCACTCTCTGTTTCTGTTAAATTAATAAATGAATATGTTTGTACTGGTATTTGATGGAGAGGGTTGTAGTATGTGGAAAAACGCTTAACTTTTTTTAATTCAAACAACTGAAATGAAACATCAAGGTGACAGTTTTGGGAGAAATTCAAGTGCATTTAAGGGAGTAAAGAATCAGTTTATCTGGACCTGATATAAACTTATAAAACTTGTGTTGTAAAATGAATCGTGTCCCTTTTGAAAACAATATGAACAAGGCTAAAAGTATTTTGGAATTGTATGTGGACCTTTTCTAACTATGAGTCTCAAAATGAAGATGGATATAGTTAGCCGTTGCAGAGATACGAAGACAAAGTATAGTTGGGATTCGGCTAGGACATTGGCTGCCAATGTGCAGCCGAAACGTCCAAATACAGATTTTTTCCTGAAAGTCTGACGTTTTTCTCCTAGCCGAATCCCAACTATACCTTGTCTTCGTATGAGTCTCAAAGGTGAAAAATATTTTGTTTCATTTATAGATGATTTTTGTAAGATTGCTAGGATTTAAACTATTAAACCTAAAACAGAAGTTTTTCATTCCTTTGTTCAATAAGTAAATGAGGTTAAAAACTTAGGAAATAAGAGAATTGGTATGAGATGTGACATTGGTAAGGAATATTTAAATAGTAAGAATTATGACTACCAAAAAAAAAGGGTATCAAAATTAATCCTTGCCCCACATATGTTCATGAATTAAACGGTATGATTTACTAGAACAATATATCTCATTGCTTACTGGCAGAAGCTATTGTAGAAAAAAATGTTGGCCAGAAATGGTCAGTGCAGCAACTTATTTGAAAAATCTCTCTTTAGCTAACACCATTGAGAATAAAATACCCCATGGAATATTTTTTGGAAAGAAACCAGATCTTTCTAACTTTAATTTATATGGTAGAAAAGATTTTGTTAGGAAACCAGAACAAATAATAACTTCTAAATGGGATAAAAAGGTGAATATGTGCATTTTAATCGGTTATAGTGAAGTGGGATATAAAGTACTTTTGAATAATAAAATCATTGTCGCTAGGCATGTTGATGCTATCCAGAAAACATAAGCTGTATTGGATTGGCTGAGGGTGAATCTGATAAAGTTCAAGCGATTGTGATTTTTGGGTAAAAGCTAAGGATAGAGAAATAGATAGTTTGAAACAAAGTAATGCTTGGGATTTTGTTGAAATAAGAAAGTTGAGGATAATCAAATGGGTTGAACAGATGGATGTAGAGACTACATTCTTAAATGATCATTTAGAACGAAAATCCACCACTGGTTTTCTTATTAGGTTATTTAGTATTAGATTATTTAGTAATGTATTATACTGTAAATCGATTAAGCAAAAAGATGTTACGGAAGAGTCTACATTTGCAGAATATGTAGCTTTAAGTGACAGAATATGTAGCTAAGACTTTCCAAAAAGATAGAACTTTTTGTTTTATACATAAAGAACGCCTAAAACATAAAGATTTTTTTTTTAAACTCCTTTGTAAAAAGTGTCATTTTGTAAGGGACTAAAATTTATGAACTTTAATTAATCCTCTTACATACATATGCAAATTGTTATATTTAACTTATTTTTTTATTCGTATATAGATAGATGTACATAATAAATTACATAAATGTTTATAATCATACAAATGAATGTATATAAATTAATTAATTTTTACCACATTTTTAAACATTATTTTATTATTATAAGAGCTGTATGGTTTACCAACCATGTTAATCTGGGCAGCCTCACTTTAATTTTTTTTTTAATAAAGTGTTTTTCTTCTTCTTATATTTCTTTTGCATGCTATTAATTTTTTTTTTTTTGCAGATAAATTAATGTATTGAAATATTATTTTTATAAGAAGAGGAAGTCACGTGAATTGTGGTGTTCTAATGAATAAATAAGTAATTAAATTTTCCATGCAATTTTTTATTAATTTAATATCCATAATAATTTAATCATTATATTCTGACATATGCTTTCTTTTGTCTGAGATAGTTGTATCCTCTGACTGTCACCATTTAGTCAGAGAGCTGCTAAAGCACGTTTCATGAAGTGTTTTATGCACCTTGGACTTTTGCTGTATTGCATCTCGTGGATAGGTAAGGCATATATTTGTATCCTGGACATACCTTGGAACACCAGGTACTGCACATAGGGGAAAGGTGTTAAAAAAATATGTCACAAAAATGGTATTTTATTCAGAAGCCAACAATGTTTAATGTATAATTAAGGCAAGTTGCTTTATTTCTAGAACAGCCACAACTGTCCTGTCCTGATGATTGGTGCTCTCACTCACTCTTACGGTTACACGCAGTGTATTGCAGTCTATCATCGGCTGAATATATTTTCATGTTTGCTGATTACTAAACCTCACAAAAAGTGTCTGCCCTTTTGTAATTATTTTCAATTATGGTGTTTAAATAGCAGTGTGAAGAAAATACTTCATTTAATATTACAAAAAACCCACTTTGGTTTATGTTATCCCCCTTAAAAGTGTCTGCCTTATATATTATTCATTATAGAATTGCCTTAATTTTACATTAAAGAATTATGACTTCTGAATAAAACACTATTTTTGGCCCATAGTTTGTTACTGATTACCATGCGCAGTACCAGGTGTTTCAAGGTATGTCCAGCAACCACATACTTACCTTTTTATCTACACTAGAGACCCACTATAGCAAAATGTCAAGGCACATAAAACACTTGAAACGTGTGTTACCAGCTCTTGGACTAAATGTTTAAATACGGTTGCAATTCTGGTAAAAATATTGTTGCTCGCCAAGTCAATGTCGTTATTGAAATTCCCAAATACCTTTAATTCATTGTTATCCATAACTGCAAGAAAAATATCTTAAATTTGTTTTTATTCTTAGAGGCCCCTATTTCCTATGATAGAAGGACTATCCTTATAGAAGAGCTCATGAACCATAAAATTTGAAACAGAAGCTTTAATAGAAAGGAAAAAAAAGTGAACAAAAATATGTGAAAGTGTATTTGAAACAACAAACTATGTTTTTAAAACTTTCCTTTTGGCATAAATAACATAAACCCTGCACCACTTACCTACTTTTTCATTCATAAAAAAAAACTCAGTTACGGATTATTACATGAACAGGTAAACAATATAACATATTAATATTATATTTGCGCAAGGTTGAGGTTTTAGCTTTAGATGCGAAGCCCTTAAAATAAATAAATATTATATTTAAAAAAAAAAAATCAATGAAAATAAAGAATATAGTTTCAGTTATAGATTATTACAACTTATAACTAATCATAACCTTAAGTAAATGCCTCTTTTTTATTGCTATTTTTTTATGAATATTTATTTATGGACCACATATTTTTTTTCTTTAAAAAATTAAACACAGGGAGTTTGGTTTGGATTTTCTTTAAAACGGTATTGCAATTAAATTATTTGGAATCATTTAATTGCAATACCATTTGTAAATAAGGGTACTTTTTTAAAAGTCCGACTCGCAGGAACTGCATCATCTTAGCGCGGTACGTTCTTATCCGAAGTGCGATTAGTAAAGGAATAGTAGCAGCTATCGGTAGGCTTTGATCTGTCGTTAAAAATATAAAATAAAATCTCAAAGAGAAGGAAGCTTAAAGAGCCACATATGGAAACTGACAGTTTTCTAAACGGATGGGACTCTCCCGTCATCGCGACGCTCACTCTAGGAAAACTCTATTACCAATATGATTCTTATTTTCTCAGCTTTAATGAAATACTCATTCCACCGTTAAATAAAATTAAAAAACAAAAGTGAGGTAAACAGTGACAAAAACCCGTTTAAAATAACAAAACTAACACTTTCGTAGTTTTAAGCACTTACTTCTCCGACTGACATTGCCCCATCGAAATTTGCTTCAGAATCTTTTTTTTAGAGAATTTAGTAAGCTTTTGAATGGTTACATCGTACTTCCCACGATTTCTTAACTGTTTTGAAGATATTAAGGCGGATAAATGGTGCTAATACCTACCGATAGCTGCTATATTCCTTCACTAATCGCACTTGAGATAAGAACGGAACCGCGCTAAGATGAAGCAGTTCCTGCGGGTCGGACTTTTTTTTTGTCAGACAAATGAATGTATTATGTTTATATTATAATATAAATATTATGTTTATAAGAAGAGCAAATCACTTTAATTGCGGTGTAAAATATTGTTGCTAGCTAAATCTAAGTATTATATAAGCTCATTAGGAAAAAATGGTGCTAATGACTCAGATTTCGATACACCATAAAAGAAAAAAAAAATTAAGGACAATATACAAAGATTCCGAAGTATTTCATGTCTGTTAATAAAATATTTTATTCTAATCCCAATAACGCAACACTTATACACAAATAAACTTTTTTTAGGTACCTATTTAATACGTATAAAATAAGGTTATAATGAGCGATCCGCTGTGGCATACACCAAGTACTACCACCGTGTGGAGTGCAACTAGTATAGACCGGTACGTCTGTACCACTGTGGTATGTTAAGAGCGGCTGTTCTGATACTGGCAAAAATTAGAAATCCTACATTCCTAAAGTTGTTTGGAGGCTTATCTTTATGACTCTAGACAAGGACTTGAAGATGACGAGGGTACACAGGGAGACGAGGGTACCTGGGGACAGGGAAAACTCCCCCCACCCTAAACCTCCTAGCTCCTCACCTTCGAATTCATATGATTTCGTTCAATGAATTTAAAAAAAAAATTAATAAATAGATAAAAACTTCTGAAAATAGGGAATACCAAAAACAATTCTAAAGAACGAAATGAACACCAGTAAAGTCATCTAGATATTCATAGGGCATCTTCGAATTCCAAGATACCGTTGAAACAAAATATTGTTTCTATATATACGTATCCTGTTTTATTGACTAATACATTTGACTACTAAAAGCAATCACAAAAATAACGAGCAGTGAAAAAAAACTGTAGGAAACACACAAAAAGATTCGTTCAAATGAACGAAATTACCTATGTTTTAAGCACTTATTTCTCCAAATATGACCATCCCATCGCAAATGTCTTCAAAACATTTTTTGTAGAAAATTTAGTAACCTTTCGAATGGTAATCTTTTGCTTGCCAAGATTCCAAACCGTTTTCGTGATATTAATGAAAATATACGAAGTTCCCAAAACTTTTCATGTCTAAAAATGAAATATTTTATTTTAATCCTTCCTTTACTCCAAACGTAACCAAATTTTCAACATATTAGTTTTGATAAAATTCAAACATGGAGAAAATGTTTCAACTGAAGCCCATGATTCTAAGTACCAAAATCAAAGACAAAAAGAACAGTTCGAATAAGCGAAATCAATTACTTTAATGTTTTAAGCACTTATTTCTCCGATTGACATCGCCTAATCAAAACTTTCATTAGAACCTTTTTTGTAGAGCATTTAGTAAGCATTCTAATGGTAATCTTTTGTTTACCAAGATTCTCAACCTTTTTCGAGATATTAAGGAAAGTATACAAAGTTACCAAAACTTTTCATGTCTGTTCATAAAATATTTTATTCTAACCCTTCCTTAACTCCAAACGTAACATAACTTTCTACATATTAGTTTTAATGAAAGTAGAACATGCAGACAATGTTTCAACTGAATCCCGTGATTCTAAGTACCCAAACCAAAAACGGTATTCAAAAACTATTTTTCTAATTTTCTCGAAAACGGTTAAAGCTATCGCCTTGAAAATGGTTTCATTCGTTTTCCTAGCCCAAGAAGCCTATAAAAAGAGTACTTACAAGCTTATGAACTCAAAAACGTAAGCGTTACGATTTTTTCTGCGCGAATTTCGCCCCAACCGCCATCTTCCAGTGGGCGGATTTTGCTGGTTAACGAACTTGACCTTTCAAATTGGACGACGGATTTTTGTACCAAATTTCATCAAAATCGGACCATCAGGGAAGCCAGAAATGAGCGAACAGACAAATATATATATATATATATATATATATATATATATATATATATATATATATATATATATATATATATATACATATATATATATATATATACAAATTTGAACCACCGTTATTTTCGGTCTCTAGGGGTTCTGAAACGCGAAATTTTCTTGTCGGCACTTCCGGATTGTTTCATTGTATCAACCTTATAAGCGGGGTTCCTCCCTATAGGGGAGGGAGGAACCGCGCTAAAAAGTACACTTTTTAAAATAAGGGTACTTTTTAAAAAATAAGGATTAATTTATTTTCTACCCCACTTTCTCTAAAAAAAAATGGAAAATCATTTTTTCAGCCGAGCACTCAATTTATAATCTTATATTCTCATAATTTGGACAAATACCTATCATATAATAATTAACTTTTTTTAATATATAATATAAAGTAGGCGTACCATGGAAGCTGGGTTACAACTATTTAATATGAAGCATGTGTAGCATGGTACGCCCTGCTACAGATATTTAATATAAAGTAGGTGTAGCATTGCACACCGGGTAAGGGCTAGTAAACAATAAATAAATAAAAACATTAATTCCATCCTATTTCTCCTAATACATGAATATTCGAGAATTATTGACAATATAATTTAATTAAATAAATAAATGGTGAGATAATTTAACTATTAATTATTTGCTCGAGAAACCGTTCAGCCATTGGGCTTCACCACTTCCCCGTGACTATATTGCCGAGATCCGTTCCACCAGACTTCACCGCAGGCCTCGTTCGAAGGACGGGTATGATCTCTGGTTTCAACTAATTAACCATCCTAGCTTCCAACCCTTGTCTTGATTAGGTTCGGCAAATGGCTGAGCTGAGATTGCATCTCGAGTTACCATCCATATTTCAGCTTATGGTCTTCCTTCAGCTAGTTACCGTTATGTATCACCTCATTAGTAGGGTCATACTCAAGATAATGGTTCATATTCGACTCCTTTATGGCCAAAGGAACATAACTCACCTTATAGCTCGAGTTAACTTATGTACTATTCAAGATAATTGAACATTCTCATATTATGTATTCATCTTGTATGTATACATCTTAGGGGAATATTCAAATGGTGTTTTAGCGCTGTTCCTCTCTCCCTTCATAGGGAGGAACCCCGCTTATAAGGTTGATCTCATGAAACAATCCGGAAGTGCCGACTAGAAAATTTCGCGTTTCATAACCCCTAGAGACCGAAAATAACGGTGGTTCAAATTTGTATATATATATATATATATATATATATATATATATATATATATATATATATATATATATATGTATGTATATATGCCTGTTCGCGGATTTCTGGCGTCCCTAATGGTCCAATTTTGATGAAAGTTGGTAAAAAAATCCGTCGTCCAATTTGAAAGGTCAATTTCGTTAACCAGCAAAATCCACTCACTGGAAGATGGAGTTTGGGGCGAAATTCGCGCGAAAAAAAATCGTAACGCTTACGTTTTTGAGTTTATATGCTTGTAAGTAGTCGTTTTATAGGCTTCTTGGGCTAGTAAAACGAATGAAATCATTTTCAAGGCGATAGCTTTAACCGTTTTTGAGAAAATTGGAAAAATAATTTTTGAATACCGTTTTTGGTTTGGGTACTTAGAATCATAGGATTTAGTTGAAACATTTTTTGCATGTTTGAATTTCTTCAAAACTAACATGTTAAACTTTTGGTTACGTTTGGAGTTAAGGAAGGGTTAGAATAAAATATTTTATGAACAGACATGAAAAGTTTTGGGAACTTCGTATAATTTCATTAATATTTCGAACACGGTAGGGAAATCGTGATAGGTGAATAGAAATTATTTGAAAGTTTTATAAATTCTCTACAAAAAAGATTCTGAAACAATTTTTGATTAGGTGATGTCAATCGGAGAAATAAGTGCTTAAACATTGAAGTAATTAATTTCGTTTATTCGAACGGTTCTTTTTGTCTGTTTTTATTGCTCGAAACAAGTTGAGAATCTTGGTAAACGGAAGAATACCATTAGAAAGCTTACTAAATGCTCTACAAAAAAGGTTCTGATGAAAGTTTTGATTGGGCGATGTCAATCGGAGAAATAAGTCCTTAAAACTTCAAAGTAATTGATTTTGCTTATTCGAACTGTTCTTTTTGTGTGTTTTTATTCCTTGTTATTTTTTAATTGCTTATAGTATAGATAATGTATTTGACAATAAAACAGATTAGGCAAAATAAGAAAAACAATTCATTGTTAGAAATATAGCTTGCCAAGAGAAAGAGATTCGATGACGTCTTTTGAATATTTTCAATTGCCTTCATGATGTTGGTTTTTTTATTTTATTTTTTAATTGATTTTATTTATACGGAATTATTACTATAGTAAAAGAACACAGGAATATGAAAAGTATGAAATGAAGTATCGGTAGAAGAGGATTCTAGGGTCTGGCGGACCCGACCAGGTAAAGCCATAAAACAAAGGCCGAGGAAAATATTATCTGTTTCTATTCTAAGCTTTTCAAATGACAATAGGGATATGAAAAGCAACCGCGCTAAGATGATGCAGTTCCTGTGAGTCGGACTTTTTTATGAACATGTTTTCCATATGTTCATAAAAAAACCTTTATCCTATAAACTTGATCAAAAAGTAACCAATACCTCCACCAGCTAATAAAATAAATAAATCATACACATATATAAATGGTCCGTATGAAACTTTTAAAAACCCAAGAAATATGATGCGGATGAATTCTCATTTCGTTATAAAACTACTCATAAAAACCAAAAGGCTCGGGCACACAGGACGCGATCTGTTTCGCGGCAGGCAGTGATCCAACGATCGTAGGAAAGGACTGCAATGAAGTATATCTTTGCGAGCAATACAGTACTTAGTTTAAATAAATAATATACATTAAACAAGCCCGATTGAATTCATATATTTTTTTAATAAAATAACATATCCTTAAAACATATTATTTTCAATGAAAAATTCAGTTTATTCACTCATTTTATCGCGCGATAAATCTGTAATTTTTTTACAACTTTATCGCCCTGCAAAGCGATAAAGCCTAGCTCGCTGCGACAGATCGTCCTCTGTGTGACGGGGCTAATGCTGTACTGTGTAATAAAAGTAGATCGCCTGCTACGCTCGGTCAGATATGGCTACCTGCCGCGATACAGTTCGCGTCCTTTATGCCCGAGCTTTATAAATAAAAATCTGAATTGTGATCTAATATATTCTGATCTAA
This sequence comes from Gonocerus acuteangulatus, assembly GCA_946811695.1. NCBI lineage: Eukaryota > Metazoa > Arthropoda > Insecta > Hemiptera > Coreidae > Gonocerus > Gonocerus acuteangulatus. The sequence continues at coordinate 80,270,757 of OX328127.1, read as the reverse complement.
AAATATCAAATTAAATCACGAAGACAAGTAAGATTTTAGGTGTCACAGCAGGAAACTTCCGATATCGAAAGTGGAAAGTATTCCATCCTCTTTCTGAAAATTCTCTCTTGGAAACATTATAACCGAGACGTTTTTCATTTCCTTTCGTTGTTTCACTAAAATACTCATTTTAGTAATAAAAAAATTAAAAATTCAGGTAAACAGAGAAAAAAAATCGTTCAATGAAAAAATCCGTCTTATAATTTGAATGGTCAAGTTCGTTAACCAGCAGAATCCGCCCACGGGAAGATAGTGTTTGGGGCGAAATTCGCGCAAAAATCAAATCGTAACGCTTACGTTTTTGTGTTTATATGCTTGCAGGTACTTGTTTTATAGGTTTCTTAACATAGGAAAACGAATGAAACCATTTTTAAGGCGATATCTATAACCGTTTTTGAGAAAAGTGGAATCAATATTTTTGTAAGTCATTATTTTTTTATGGGAACTTAGAATTGCGGCATTGAATTGAAATATTTTCTACATATTGGAAATTAATCCCAACTAATATTTTTAAATTTTGGTTATATTTGGAGTTAAGGAAGTATGCGAAAAAAATATTTTATTAATAGACATGAAAAGTTTTCGGATCTTCATACATCGTGGTAAGTGGAAGGTGACCATTCGAATGCTTACTAAATTCTCTACAAAAAAGGTTCTGAAGCAATATTCGATGGGACAACGTTAATCAGAGATATAAGCGCTTAAAACTTAAAAAATGTTTGTTTTGAACGGGTTTTTGTCTTTGTTTATCTCACTTTTTTCTTGGTTGTTTTTTGTTTTAAATTGCATTTATCAGTGAAATTAGTATTTTAGTAAAATAAGCCAAGAAACAGTGAAAGGTATTGGTAATAAGTTTGGAGTAGCTGTGGTAATCATGATGGCAGTGGCTAATCATGATGGCGTATACATAAGTTTGTTTTTAATTCTCCTATCTATATAACCTTCCTCATAGCCTACAACTGAAGTTATCGTTATTTCTTATTTTATATAAAGATTTTACCCTCGAGAGAATGGAATTTTATTTGCCATGAAGCACATACTTACAGTTGATTATAACAGTAAAATGAATTTGCTAGTAAAACAAAAGAAACTTAAAATGACAACGAATTTTTGGTTCGAAATAGAGCCTTCTGTGAGGTAGTCGAAGAGTGAGTTTGTTTTCAGTACATAATTGTATTGACTTATTCTGCCTTTCTGAAGAATGAGGATTAAGAATTATCCGTATTATTCAGTGTAAGTTGGCTACTGTCAGTTTCCTGTGATTTGTGATGCCTAATCTATTCCATTTCTTCGAGATGTAGGGAACCGTGCTAAGATGACGCAGTTCCTGCGAGTCGGACTTTTTTTCTGATGATGTGCTAAAATACTTGTGAACTTTTTGAAGAGGTTAACGATCAGTAATAGCCATAAATATTAATTTGTTTTCTTTGAAATATTATATTCTTAAGAGGAATCATAAGATGTTTTCCTCCGTATTTGAAATGGAATAGCTTTATGCTTGTAGAGCAAAGACCTCTGCTGGAGAGAGAGTTTAATATTCGGGGAGGTCGAGGCAAGAATTCCCCGGGGTTTATGATATAAAAGCCCTAGTGGTGGGGGTTCTAGAGAGCCGAGGAGTGGGGGGAGAGGTTCTAGAGCAGGGTTCTAGAGCTGAGGGGGGGAGGGGGGTGGGGTTCCGGACTCGAGTGGTGTGCGGAGGACAGTTGGGAACAACTTTGAGTTAGTCAATATTTACGGCTTCCTCTCAGATAGCCCTTCACGGGCCTGGATCCACAATTATATAGGAGCCTTTCAGCATTCTCTGGATGTGGTCGGGATATTTCGCGTCCAATTGCTCTAGGACGTGGCAGAAAAAGGGTTTGTCTAGGAGGACCGATATTACGCAACAATCCATATGATTATTTTTAGATCGCCGTATTTCTAGTAAACATTATCGTTGGACGCAGGGAATAACTTGGTAAGTTCCAAATCTCAAATTTTTAGCTCAGGTTTAAACAGAGATTTAACTAAGAGAACACGGTACTGTAAAATGGGGTTACATTCCAGTATGGCGAATTTACCTATACCTAATATATCTACAATATATTTGTCAAATACCACTCACTCACTGACCTATCATCGCCCAGCCCAAACCACTTCACAGAAAAAATTGAAATTTTGCATGGACACTTCCTTTGGGATGTAAACACTCGCTAAGAAATGATTTTTTGATATTTGAATTTTTAAGTATTTTTAGAGGGGTTTACAGTTTTATTTGGTTAGAGCAGGCAAGCCTAGGCAGCATGTGTTGCTAGGACGATAACAGGTCAGCTGCTACCATACTGTATCTATTTGATAATATTATTTTGAATTGCGGTTAATTTAAACTACCCAGACCTTAAATTTTTAGAAATGGACTGCGATTTTTTCCCTCATAGAGTTTACGCTTTAACTGGTGATGTTCCATCCCAGGTAATAATATCCCGAACTCTTGCACAGCCTCCTCACCCATGAGTATCCACAATCGGGACACTTCTTGGTAATGCTCGCAAATATAATGTTTGTTTCCAAATGACATCTTGAAAACATAAAAGTTTAAATTTTAGCGTCCATTTATTGTTGACAACGAATTTCTACCGGTACGGGTTAAACTTCTATTGCTGGTAACCTGACTTACTGACCTATCATCGCCCAGCCCAAACATCGTGACAGAAAATTTCGAAATTTTGCATGGACACTCCCTATAGAACGTAGACACTCACTAAGAAAGGATTTTTTCATAATCAATTTTTTAAGTATTTTTAGAGGGGTTTAAAGTTTTGGTTGGTTAGAGCAGGCTAGCCTATGCAGCATGCGTTGCTAGGACGATAACAGTTCATCTGTTACTGTACTGTATCTATTTCATAATATTATTTTTATTTGCGGTTCATATCAACTATGATGGCAGACCTTGAATTAGTAGAAATATACTGTGATATTGTCACTATACTTAGAGATGGTGGGTTCGATCCACACCGTTGCACAGTGTAACGTCCAATGGACAAAAATCTAAATTTTTGTTTTCTTATGTTTAATTTTTAATCCTTTAGCTAAGTTTAGAAACTATTCAAGGAACTAAAATCGTATAAACTAATAAATATTAGTTTTATTTTGATCAACAAACAAATCAGCAGTATTAAAAACAAGGCTTTACTTATTGTACATATTTGTACAGATTGTAAATATCAATAAAGAAGATATTAAATAAATAACAAAAAAAAAAAAAAAAAAAAAAAAAAAAAAAACAAGGCAAAGTTTTTAAAACCTGCTTTATACCAACAATCAGTTTGAACCTCTCTCGTTGAAGATAGGACAGTGTTTTTATTAAGTCATCCAAAGGAAATTACGTCAAAACTATTCCTTTTTTATCTGATATAATTGATTTTGGGAAATTACTCCCTTATTATTTATCCTGAATTATTCTGCATTGATCTTGGACATTTTTGTTTTAAGTACAAAACTTTGATAGACCATAGCGAAAAAACTTCATCTGAACACAACTCAAGTTTTTTAAGAGGTTAAAGTTTACCTCAAGTATAATGTACTGAGGGCAATTTAGTTTGCCAAAATTTGCCGATTCCAAAGATTTTTATTTTTAGATCCATCATCATTTTTTCTTGAAAATTTGAAAAAAAAAAAAAAAATGTGGATAAATCCTAGAAGACGGTATTAATCCTTGGGGAAATGACTACATGAGTACATTGTCATAGAAAATGGGAAAATATTATTCTATGACAATATTACTATAACTATAATTTACTACTATACTATTACTACATACAGTTATAATATATTTTATAATATTGTTATTAATAATGTTATTACCTGCTACATTATTTCTATTAATATTAAAATTAATATTATTATAGCCGTATAGTATGCATTATTATACTATTGTTACATTGTTTTGAGTTGATTTCAGGTAATGAAAATGCTTATTTGTAAACAACTAGTGGTTAATGATTTTTGTCCATAATCTCCACTAATTCGTTACACTGTGCGGCGGCAGAAATTTCCTCATCCCACGGCTCGTTGGGAAAATTCCTCGCTGCACCTTGGATGTCGGCGCTAATGGCCTACTTGTCGAAGCGTCGTAAAAAAAAAAAAAAAAAAAAAAAATAACCAATATTATTGGTCTCAGAGAATGGTGTCGTCTAATGTTGTAATTACTTAAATTTTACAGCACATAAGGTATTTGGTATTAGTCGTAGTTTGTAATTGGAAATTTTCAAACTTCGTAAAACTACAGGCTCGTTGATATTTTGAGTTTCAAAATTAAACAACTGATATTTTATTTTTATTTATTTATAGTTGTATCTATATATATAAAAATCACGTGTCTGTTTGTTTGTTCCTTATACAAATCCACACCGTTTGACCGTTTTTGACCAAACTTGGAATAATGGTAGGTCTTGATACGAGAAATCTCCTAGGCTAGGTCAAAAAAATCTAGCAGCTGTCTGTCTGTATGTTTGTCCCTTATACAAATCCATACCGTTCATCCGATTTTGACTAAACTCGGTACACATGTAGATCTTAATCTGGGGAGAGTCGAAGGCTAAGTCAAAAACGTCTACCAGCTGTCTGTCTGTATGTTTGTCCCTTATACAACTCCACACCGGTCGTCGGATTTTGACTGAACTCGGTACACATGTAGATCTTAATCTGGGGAGAGTCGTAGGCTAAGTCAAAAACGTCTACCAGCTGTCTGTCTGTATGTTTGTTCGTTATACAGACCCACACCGTTTGACGGATTTTGATCAAACTGGGCACACAGGTTGGTCTTGATCAGGGGATTGTCATAGGCCAGGTCAAAAACGTCTACCAGCTGCTGTCTGTATGTTGTTGTTTCTTTTTATAAGCAAGACCTATTTTTACCAAACTTGGCATACATGTATGTCTTGATACGGGGGGAGTTATAGGTTATGTCGAAGCCGTCTAGGACTTACAGTTGAGAGGTCACGGGTTCGAAACAGTTACAGATTCGTGTTATTAGATTTTAATAATACTTATTTGGTTTCTAATTTATTTAGGCTTTTCTATATGCAGAAAGTAGGTGTAGCATGGCACGCCGGGTAACAGCTAGTAACAATCTAAATATTAAGTTCTATCGTGATGATAGGATTTGCTATGCCTCAGATGCAACCAGATTTTTTTTACTGTTCTTACGAATGGGTTAGGTAGGTTTTTATTATTTCATAATTTATTTATTTATTTCCGCAACAAAGGCAATTTGCTTAATTTAAACAATCATTATACATAATAAATTTAAAGATACCTATAGTAAAATATAAAAGTATGAAAAGAACTTTATATAAAGTGAAATTAACGTAAGTAGAACAGATATTAACAGCTGCGATATTTTCGCTCTTACTATATTATTTTTTTTTTTTATTTATTTTTTTTTGTTTTTTCTTGCTATGATTTTTAATATAGTAAGGCAGTAAAGACAAGGCATCAGCCCTATCCTGGCTAGAAAAGGGTGGTAACCTGTAGATAACCCGTCCTAAAATTCGTAGTTAATAATAAATGGACGTTAAAATTTAATAATAATACTATATTATTATTATTAAATTTTAACGTCCATTTATTATTAACTAGGAATTTTAGGACGGGTTGTCTATAGGTTACCACCCTTTTCTAGCCAGGATAGGGCTGATGCCTTGTCTTTACTGCCTTACTATATTAAAAATCATAGCAAGAAAAAACAAAAAAAAAAATGATATCACGTAACAAATACATAAAAAATGATACGAAAATCGTTTTTACTTCTTGAATTTTTCTTGTTTTTCTTTGCGCGTCAAAGGTTCTTTTCCCTGTTGCACGTTTTGTCGGCGTTGTCTCAAGTAGACCCCTCGATAATATTTTCCTTTTTTCTTCTTTAGGCGATGCAACTCTCAGAGAAGTAGCTAATTCCTCAGCATCCTCTTCTACGCTTTCTTCTGTCTCTATCTTCCTTTCTCCGATTCTAGGATCTAGGAGATTTACTTGGAGTCTGAAGTTAAGATAAAACAGAAATATGTGTTTCTTAAAAAAAAAAAAAAAAAAAAAAAAAAAAAAAAAAAAAAAAAAAAAATAAACCAGCCATGGTCCAGTGGACAGACCATCTTGCGGACTGTGATGACCATGCCGGATTAGCATGGGGGAGATGCGAGGTCAGGAGGTTGACTTGAAACATTTCCCTTCTCCATTATAGGTATTTAGGTACGATGCAGTAAATGCAATATGCAATGTAAATATATAAATAAATAAATACACTATCTGTATCTCTAATGTAATTACGTTAAATGTAATCCTCCGAGCCGCGTAACAAACTTCTAGTTTCACTACTTTGTGGACGTGAAACTAACAGAGCGAAACTTTCAACACTTTGGAGTCGTTTGGACATTTGAAAGTTAACTGAGAATTGTATTAGAGCACAATTGTTACAAACAGTTACAAACATTAAAAGTGTGTTCAGGATTGCGTTACATAGAATACAACTGTTTCAAGTATTGTTACAACATTTTGTTTACAAGTATGCTTTCGTTCTTGCTCTTCTATTCCATCAGCTGGTAATATTTTTTAAGTTAAGACACATTTATTTGTCGATAAATGACTTCAGAGTTCCTTTAATACAGCTCTGTTAATTTTTTTTAAGTGGCTGAATCTAAAATCTACTATATATTTGTCAAATACCACTCACTCACTGACCTATCATCGCCCAGCCCAAACCACTAGACAGAAAAATTTGAAATTTTGCATGGACACTCCCTTTAGGATTTAAACACTTGCTAAGAAAGGTTTTTTGATATTCAAATGTTTAAGTATTTTTAGAGGGATAAGACTTTTCAGTTATAAAGAGAGCATGCACGCCTAGGCAGCATGCGTTACTAGGACGATAACAGGTCAGCTGTTACTGTACTGTATCTATGTCGTGATATCATTTTTATTTGCGGTCCATTCCAAGTATGATGGCAGACCTTGAATTAGTAGAAATAAACTGTGATTTTGTCCCTCATAGAGTTTACGCTATATCTGGTGATTGTCCATCCCAGTTAGTAATATCCCAAACCCTTCAGCATCCCCGGTCAGAACACTTCTGTGATCTAATGGGTGTTTCATAATGACATTTTGGAAAAAAAAAAAAAAAAAAAACACTTCGTCAGTGCATCTACACCTAGACGTTAAACATTTAAATAAGATATATTTTTTGCAATAACTGCTTTTACTTATTAGTTTAAATTAATATTTGTGTTTTTAGTTAATCGACAACAAATCATAAACTTTACACATTCTAGCTTGAAGGGTTGTCCAGATAAACACCCATTCCTTTTGCACCTATTTTGTTTTAGTTTGGGACTATTTCAATAGGAACACATAAAAAAATATATAACAAAAAAATAACTAGGTAAAGTCGAAATAATAATTTGGTTTTTCAAAATAACACATTTTCTTACCTTTATTTACATCAACCAATTGAAACGTTTGGTAAGCAGATACAAACACCCCTTCAAAAGAGCAAAACTAACAATTTCGAAGTTTCAAGACCTTATTTCTCCGATTGACAAGGCTCCATTGAAAATTACATCAGAACCTTTTATTGTAGAGAATTTAGTAAGCTTTCGAATGGTACCTGCCACGTATCAAGTTTTTTAAACCGTTTTCGTGATGTATTAGAAAATATACGAAAATCCCAAAAATTTGTTATACCAGTTAATGAAATATTTTTATTTCTAGTACATCCTTAACTCCAAACGAATAAAAATTTTCAATATCTTAGATTAGAGAGAAGGTCTTTGTTCGGGTACGTTCATGGTGAGGATTGATTCTGCGATGCTACGATAGCTACTCCGATGAGCGCTGCCCCGATGTATTCTACATCGATGGAGGGTGTTCATGGTGACTCACCATTGCATTGGTTCTTGCTGGGAGTAAAGTAACCTTTAACAGTGAATTAGCTTTTGTTTATGAAAAAGCTCTGCTTATGTTAATGAGAAAAAATGAGCCTTTCCAATTAGTTCGCGATGTTCCTGACAAAGAAAAAGGGATTGGTTTCTTACTCGGAAAAATTAATGGAATCCTATTAATTTTAGCGAGTTGGATAGACTAGAGTCGCTTAAATTAATATAATTCTATTAATTGCGAGTTGGATTGGCTAGAGTTTTCTTATATCTTCTTGAGCGAGTGGAGCGTAGCGTAGCGAGCGGAAACGCATATCATGTATTATTGCTTAATAAATGTAAAAGATCCAAAAAAGAGAGAAAAAATGTTAGGAATAAAATATGTTTGTTTATGTTGTTATGTTGTTCGCGAAAGCCGCTCAACGAAACATACTCCGTGAGGTGCTGCCACCTAGCGGTGTGCCCGGGAACTATTTGCCCGCGGCAGTACGAAGCTGCACGAAAAGACAAGTTCGGAAGATATAGTCGCCATAGTCACCAAGCAGACAAAGTGTGGAGCATCTTTTTTTCTCTCCCCAAGTTTTACACACCAATGATGGAGGAGTAAACATCTAAGCCACCCAGGCCGAGCTAAGGGAGCAGGACATGGTGTTAGCCAGCCCACCATGATTTGGAGAAGCAAGAAGAAAATGCAGCACATTACAGGGCTTATACATTATGCTTAAACACATAATCTTCAAGACACCAGGTACCTCTCTTAATTTATCATTTATGAAGATCCAGCAAAACCATTCAACAGTTCAACCATCAGCAGCAGCTCATCATTCCCATGTTCAAAATTTAACTAACTCAATAACAATAAATATGTTCCTGTTTTGGCCTACACCCCCCACATCCATTTAATTATAATTTCTGGAATAAATCCTGATTTTCAATTCAACCTATGTACAAATCTCTGCAGTCCTTCACCACCAGTGGTCTACTCTAAACCATATAAAAAATGGTAGAGTGACCACAATCGTAAACATGGTCCTCCGGGCAGAGATCTGTACCAGTAAATCATAAACAATGGTCCTCCGGGCAGAGATCTGTATCAGTTACATAATTTTGGTAAAAATAGTCTTATATTCAGGCAATAAAAAATATATTGATATGGATTTATGAATTAATTGCTATCAAATATTATTATTTTCAAATCACATCAAGTCTATACCATTTTGTATTAATTATCATGAACTAATCAGTTTAAAAATTCTCTTCATGATCCAAATCAGACTTGATCATTTCAAATGTGTTGCTTAGACTATTTTAATGTTTAAATAATTTCTATAAATGTTTGAAGACATATTTAACTCAAGTAATTGACATTAGCCCAACATGAGAACTTACATTCAATTATATTATTAAATTATTCATATTATTGTCTCATGTTCATCTCTCAATTACCTTATAGATTTTATTCTTTATATTTTTTAATTTAATTACAATATGTTCTTCAATCATTTATTAATGATCTGGGTAGACAATAAGATTCTCATAAATATCATTTATATCTTTATTTTCTAGACATGTATCACACAGGTATTATTATTATTTCACATAAAGTCAATTCATTTGTTATTCCACACATAAACACCTATTTAAAACACAATTCTTCTTCCACTGTGACTGATCCTCATGGTTTTCTCAAACTAGGGAGGTTTCGCTCAGCTAGCTGTTTCTCCACCTAGACTCAGTCCATAGAGGTAGTGGTTGCCAAGTAAAGTTACAGTGGCCCCGCTCTCGTGACGTCACACTCTCCTTGGTTTCTTTTCGTGACAGTCACCTTATGTATGATGTGTTTTAAATGCTTTTGATTATTTTAATGGTTTAATTGACTTTAGCTTAGCCTGTTGTATTAATGTAGTCAATCATCTTACTCTATTTTAATGTTTCGTCTGCTCAGCCCGTTGTCTTCTCAAGTTTTATTTATTTTGTTGTTCTTATTGGTACCTGAACATTTTCTATCTCTATTTATATCCTTGCTTCTTCCTTTTGCTCTATTGTTCTCGTTCTTTTATTCGTTTGGCTAACTCCTTGCTCCGCTCCTGCTCGATCTGGTTGGCTGCTTTGTTTTTGTTTTGAATATGCCTGAAGATCATGACGCTCAAAAGCGTCAAGCGACGAAATCCACTGATTATCTTAATCAAGCCAACGCACTTGAACGCAAAATGCGCCTTTTAAAGCGCAACATCATTGGAATCGGCGACATTACATTGAATGATATCGCAGATGACGACATACGTAGCTTCGAGGCGAGGTATCTCGTCGCGAAGGAAGAGTGGGAGGAATTCTGCTGCACATGGGACAAACGCGACTCACTACATCTGCTTTTGGGAGAAAGCGACATTTTCCCTAATAAAGATTGGGATGCGGTATACAGCAAGCTACGGTCTGAAATTATCGCTGCTAAAGCCATTCTACTCTCCCTCAAGGACCGCGACTCTTTAAGGAAAGCTGAAAAAACCGAACTGCCAACAATGACCTCCCGCGGTCCCGAGCTCGATAAGATCCCAATTCCCACGTTCTCAGGCGACCTCCTACAATGGACCCACTTCAGAGACACGTTCCGCTCCATGATACACGATCGCAAATCTCTCAGCAAAATTGAGAAATTTCATTATCTGATAGCAGCTCTCAAAGGAGAATCCGCGTCATTAGTTTCCAATTTCACCATCGCGGATGAGTCCTACGATCAAGCTTGGGAGAAGGTAACAAAGACCTATGACAACCCTCGAGTATTAGCTCGTCTTCTAGTTCATCGCATCGTGGATTGTGAAGTTACCTCTGCCAAATCGGAACAGCAGAAATATGATAGGTTTCTTACAGGCGTTGCTGATAGTATCGAGGCCTTTAACGCTCTCAAACTCGAGAATCCTTGCGAATTCATATTGTCCACATTAGCCCTGCGCGCTCTTGACGCTGAAACGAGGAAACAATTCGAATTATCTCGAGAGTCCAGCAAGGACCTTCCGAAAACTGAGGACGTAATAACATTCATTCGCCAAAGGAAACTCGCCCTCAAGATGTCGCAGGATGTATCAGGAACAGGCTCAAGTAGTAGGTCCTCCTCGAACTCTAGCGTTAGCTGCCCCAACAGAAACTCCCCGCGGTATAAGGCGGTTTCATTTCACACCAGCAGCGATTCCTCGGATTCTCAAAGTTCTAAGTCCCGAGAAACCAGTCCTAAGCCCGTTCAATGCCTTTTCTGCCAAGGCGCCCACACCTGTGCGAAGTGCGAAAGATTTAAGAAACTTCCTGTAGAGCAACGGACATCGATAATACGTTCTTGGAAGGTGTGTTTCAACTGTTTAAAAAAAGGGCACAGAGTTGGAAACTGCCGTTCCAAATTTCGCTGCATCTACTGCAGGAGTAAACACCACTCACTGATCCATCGAGATGATCGTGGAGTCACCAAGGATGAAGAACCAGCTCATGACAAAAGACAATCTCCAGTTGCAGACACTCAAGACAAGTCCTTCATCGGTTTTGGCTCAGCCCAGAAATCATGCTCAAGGAGCACCGTACTCCTTGGAACCGTGCGCACTCTGATTAGAGGTTCAAGAGGTGATTTCCACACCGCACACGCTCTCCTCGACTCAGGCAGTCAAAACACCTTTATGACTTCCTCTCTTGCAAAGAAGATAGGTGCTAAGATTTTCCCTTCCAAGGTTTCCATCACAAGCCTAGCAGGATCAACCCTACCAGCGCACCTAGTAAAAGGATCCACACACTGCGTTTTACGCCCACTCGTTGGAGACAAAGAGTTAAAGGTATCCCCGTTGGTCATTGACCACATCACATCGAATTTGCCCAGTATCAGCCTACCAACATCACTTTCCAGCAAGCTTATGGATTTGCCCTTGGCCGATCACCAATTTGGAGAGTCTAAACCCATCGATATACTGTTAGGAGGAGATGTCTTCCATCAAATTATTTCCGGCGCATCTAAACCCTCTGACATCGATGGTTTGTCATTGTTGCCCACCAAATTCGGACTCGTTGTCGCCGGCACATTGAATGATCACCCCTCTACTTCTCATCACTCATTCTTTATCGAAAGGCATCATTCAATTGAGGATGACATGAAGTTGTTTTGGGAGATTGAAGAGCCCAAACCTGTTGACCGAACCGACCCCGAAGATGCCTATTGCGAGGAATTTTACTCGAAGACACTTTCTCGAGATGACGAGGGACGATTTATAGTGAGACTGCCCTTCAAGAAAGGCGTTCCGATCGGCGACAACAGAGATATTGCATACCGCCGTTTCTACGCTCTGGAAACTAGATTCCGAAAGGATCCCGCGTTTTTCCATAAATATTCCGAATTCATGCAGGAATACAGGGACCTCGGACACATGTCTCCTGCAACAACTAAGTCCTCGTATCTCATCCCTCACCATGGCGTTTGGCAGGAGGGCCCCCACGGCGACATGAAGCTGAGGGTAGTTTTCGATGCGTCATGCCCTTCGTCATCAGGTTACAGTCTCAATGACGCACTCCTATCGGGACCCAAGCTTCAAGAAGATTTGTGCAACATTCTGATCCGTTTTCGCCTCTATGCCATTCCTCTATGTGCGGACATGGTTAAGATGTATCGGCAAGTTGTCATTCACGAAGAAGACAGAAAATTTCAGCACATCCTGTGGCGCGATTCACCCAACAAGGCAATTCAGATAATGGAGCTCAATACCGTAACATATGGGCTTAAGTCAAGCGCATATCAAGCACTTCGAACCGTGAGGCGACTTGTAGAAGTCCATGGGTCAGAATTCCCCTTAGCCGCAAGTCGCGTTTTAGAGAACTGCTACGTTGACGACCTGTGCAGCGGAGCTGACACCCTAGAAGAAGCTCTTCTACTTCAAAACCAGTTACGCTGTTTATTCGCAAAAGGCGGATTTACCCTAAGCAAGTGGGCTTCGACCGAACCGATGCTTCTTCCTGCCAAAGAACAACACAGCGAATCTGTAGCCATCAGAATCGACGACTCCACCAAAATATTAGGTCTACTTTGGCGCTCATCTAATGATTCCTTTTCCTATTCGGTCAAACCCCCTCATCCTTGTCCGGTCACTAAACGGTACATGTTGTCTTCAATATCGCGTATCTTTGACCCACTTGGACTGCTTGCTCCTGTAGTCTTCATCGCCAAGTCATTGCTCCAAGAGGTAAACATTTTTGTTTTCTTTGGAAGTAGTTTCAATTTGTATTTGGTACACCTATTTAACGCCACATATTAGAAGTTTTTATTCTCATTATTGTAATTTTGTTTACATACTTTTCTCACCTCTGTGAAACTGTATTTGTAGGTTGAACTATTTATCAACAAACTTGCATGTACCATTGTATTATTTTGTATTTTTCTTTTGTATTGTAAATTAGCTTAAACTAATTTAGGTGGGCGGTTTGTTCGCGAAAGCCGCTCAACGAAACATACTCCGTGAGGTGCTGCCACCTAGCGGTGTGCCCGGGAACTATTTGCCCGCGGCAGTACGAAGCTGCACGAAAAGACAAGTTCGGAAGATATAGTCGCCATAGTCACCAAGCAGACAAAGTGTGGAGCATCTTTTTTTCTCTCCCCAAGTTTTACACACCAATGATGGAGGAGTAAACATCTAAGCCACCCAGGCCGAGCTAAGGGAGCAGGACATGGTGTTAGCCAGCCCACCATGATTTGGAGAAGCAAGAAGAAAATGCAGCACATTACAGGGCTTATACATTATGCTTAAACACATAATCTTCAAGACACCAGGTACCTCTCTTAATTTATCATTTATGAAGATCCAGCAAAACCATTCAACAGTTCAACCATCAGCAGCAGCTCATCATTCCCATGTTCAAAATTTAACTAACTCAATAACAATAAATATGTTCCTGTTTTGGCCTACACCCCCCACATCCATTTAATTATAATTTCTGGAATAAATCCTGATTTTCAATTCAACCTATGTACAAATCTCTGCAGTCCTTCACCACCAGTGGTCTACTCTAAACCATATAAAAAATGGTAGAGTGACCACAATCGTAAACAAATATCGTTGTTTGTTATCCTTCATAACCTGCAAAACAGTCAACTTTAATGCTTAATAACTTTTTTCACAGTTGAGAGAATTGATTTCGATCATATTAACCTTTTTATTAATAAATATTACTTGCCATTATCTAATATGAATTATAACCGTAGATAAGGAGTCAAGTAGTAATAGATAACCAGCAAAGAACCTGTGAACTAATGAGTAAGCTTATCAGCGAGTACGAGTGACTGTTATAAATCACTACTGCTACTTCAAAAGTAACTGGATGTGGTCTTCGCAAAAAGACCCAATTTTATTTAATCTCGACAACGAAATAACCAAAAAAGAATAATCACACAAGATGAAGTAATGAAAGAGGGTAGGTGACCTGCGCACTAGAGTCCTTTTGAAGGAACCAATCACAGTCAGGCCCACATCGCGGCTTCCCTTCTTACTGCGAGGAGAAAACAAAATATTTGTTTTTCCCCGCGGTCACTGCGCGGGTGCGAGAATAGCATCGGAAGTAAGGATCCTCACAATGAACACTCCCACCTTAATACATGTGTTTGTTTTACATCGGGGCAGCGCTCATCGGAGTAGCTATCGTAGCATCGCAGAATGAATCCTCACCATGAACGTACCCTTACCCGCGGTCGCTGCGCGGGTGCGAGAATAGCATCGGAAGTAAGGATCCTCACTATGAACACTCCCACCTTAATACATGTGTTTGTTTTACATCGGGGCAGCGCTCATCGGAGTAGCTATCGTAGCATCGCAGAATGAATCCTCACCATGAACGTACCCTTACCCGCGGTCGCTGCGCGGGTGCGAGAATAGCATCGGAAGTAAGGATCCTCACTATGAACACTCCCACCTTAATACATGTGTTTGTTTTACATCGGGGCAGCGCTCATCGGAGTAGCTATCGTAGCATCGCAGAATGAATCCTCACCATGAACGTACCCTTACCCGCGGTCACTGCGCGGGTGCGAGAATAGCATCGGAAGTAAGGATCCTCACTATGAACACTCCCACCTTAATACATGCGTTTGTTTTACATCGGGGCAGCGCTCATCGGAGTAGCTATCGTAGCATCGCAGAATGAATCCTCACCATGAACGTACCCTTACCCGCGGTCACTGCGCGGGTGCGAGAATAGCATCGGAAGTAAGGATCCTCACTATGAACACTCCCACCTTAATACATGTGTTTGTTTCACATCGGGGCAGCGCTCATCGGAGTAGCTATCGTAGCATCGCAGAATGAATCCTCACCATGAACGTACCCTTACCCGCGGTCACTGCGCGGGTGCGAGAATAGCATTGGATGTAAGGATCCTCACTATGAACACTCCCACCTTAATACATGTGTTTGTTTTACATCGGGGCAGCGCTCATCGGAGTAGCTATCGTAGCATCGCAGAATGAATCCTCACCATGAACGTACCCATAGAATAGCCACGTCAGTGATATATGTAGTTGCTATTACTAGGTAACAAAAAAGATATATTTATTAAATTTTAAAGTCCATTTACTATTAACTATGAATTTTAGGCCGGGTTATCTTTAGGTTACCACTCCTTTCTAGCCAGGATAGGGCTAGAAAAGGGCCAGAAGGGGCATTTCTTTTTTCTAAACAAAATCCACTACTCCTAGTGGAAATCGAACCCAAGAATGGAATGATGAATGTATACTATTATAATAACATATGTTCGATTAGGCTCTTTAGGTATCGTAACAGTTACTAGAAAATCACTGGCAGGGCCGTTCTAAAAAAGACTCTAGAGAGATGTTAAACGTCCGGAACAAGCAATGCGTCAAGAACAAACAATAAAGATGATAGTCACTGTTTTCGAAAGAGTGTGATTAGTGGAGTGAAATGTTTTTATGATTATATGAAGTGGAAAAATGTACGAATTTTTCAATATTTATTTTACACAGGAGTAAATTTTTCGCTAATTACTATTCTTTTAATTTGTATAGTTGTATTTTTTATTTTTGACTAAATATTTCATCATTTTTTGTTATTCATTTGTAATCACTGTTTATACACCATTATTGTTTATAAATAACAGAACCAAACCCCCTGTAAATGTAATTGTAATTTAGAAAATGCAGCAAATATTCATTCATTCATATGGGACGAGTTGATGGAGAAAGCCGAAACTGACAAGGGGAGTTTACAGTGGTGAGGTCACCGATTTAGCCAATTTTTTTTTCTGGTGATTCTGCATCGAAAAATAGTCTACACGTAGAATGACGGCATAATAATGACCTCTATAGAGTCGAGTATGTAAAAAAAATTTTGATTTAAAATTGGATGTCAGATATGTTCTTAGCACATTAAAAACCCCCTATATTAAAATTTCGGGAAGATTACAAAAAAAAAAAAATAAAATAAAAAGGAAAAAAAGTATTTTAAATTTAGCTGAGGCACCATAATTTCCTTACAATCGGGGTGTTTCTACGTGTTCTGAGATCGACGTATGCAAAAACGTTAGATCGAGATATGCAAAAACGTTTACATTTTATTTTTAATTTGAGAACCATTTTTTACAAGTACCTTCTGGGATAATACAATAGTCATTTTATATGGTTAGAAAAAAGAGGCTTTCTTCTTTTGAAAGAGCCCAAGGACGAAAGGATTATCTCAAGGGGAGATATTGAATATTGAAACGTCACGTTACTTTTTCGCTTACAAATTTTTAGTCGCTTCCGGACTGGGAAAAATTATTATTTTTTGTTTTCGATGATATTTACCGCATTAGGGTTTCTTGGGGTGCTGATTTAAAATCTTCTATTATTTTGGTGTAAAAAAAAATGTATAATACTAGTTTACTTGAAAACGTGAGCATATTTTTGAATTTATTTGACGAAATATAAATTTTTTTTAACGATTATATTTTTTCTCTAATCTACTCTCTAAAACAAATGAATCATGTCGATATCATTTTCTAAACACAATATATAAAATAAAGCATTTTCAACCTATTTCATTTTATTTCTCGGCTCCTAAGGCGCATTGATCGGTACGCTCGGACACATGTCCAAAAATGGGCCAAATCGTTGACCCCCACCACTGTATACACCCCTTGTAAGAGTTGTTGGATTGAGTGTCTCACCGAATACACCAATAGCATATAAGGCTCCATGCAAATTATTGTACAATTACAAATGTTTAGTACAATTTCCAGGCGTCATCCCCCACTTTTCCCCGTGGCCTCCTGAAAGGGTTAATTAAAAGAAATGGCCGAGCAATAAGAGAAGTAAATCCCGCTGTAAACTAACTCGCCTCATTAATTATAACTCGAGAACTTCGGGAAGGGGGGAGTCGGCGAGAAAAACTTCAAAGATAAGTCTCCAACCCCACCCCTCCAGCTGTCATCAAATATTCACAGCTAATGGAACTTCTTAAAAAATGGTTGTATCAGACGATTCTTCAGCACAATGGCTTCTTGGTTTGGGATCTCGCTTAGCTTTTAGGCATATTTACATAAAGTCTGCAACATCCTTGTGCTTCAAATAGCACTCTTGTTTTCATAATAATTCTTCTTCCACAATGTATACACTTGTTTTTGTTTACAACTTCTATGGCTTTCTGACATTTATATATATATTTTTTTTCAGTTGAGTGGTATTTAACAGATGGCCTAAAAGGAGAACCAGGTGGAAGGAGAAGGACGCCATGTTATGAAAATAGGGATCCCAAACCGGGCATGAGGCTGGCAAGATTCACTATATTTTGTAGAAAAATTATTTGTTTATTTATATATTAATGTTTTTTCAACATAGGCGACAAAACTTATAGAATTAAATTAAAAATAATCCATTCAAAATATTCATGATTTGTGTTGTGGTTATATGTTAGTACTGTTGTTTGTTTACAGCCCTTACAAAACTACATAACACTGAAAACACAAATATACTCCTATGAACAGACTCACTCAGTTCTTTACGCTCCTTCGATAATATTTATACTAACCACCCAATAATTAAATAGATATACAGACTCAGGAATCACACACTTACACTATTATGGCTACCCGGGCACAAGGATATCGGACTAAGTACATCAGTAGACAAACATGCAAAAGACGCAACTAATAAACAGATAGTAGACTTTGAAAACATAAAATTCCATGATTTGGTTCGCACATTACGCACACATATATTAAACGGCTGTTTGCAGTACTGGCTACAAACAAACAACAAATTATCACAAATTAAGAACACAGTAAAAGCATGGAGTAACGAACAATACACCTCAACAAGAAGAGACCAAGTAATACTGACCAGACTTCGCATTGAACAATCGTTGCTCACACATAATTACCTCATGGAGAGAAAAGACAAACCGATATGCAGAGTTTGTAACTTAACATTGACAATTAAACACATACTTACTGAATTTAAAAGACGTGACAAACTGAACATTTCACACGACCTACAAGAACTTCTTACAGAGGGTAGTCCATACATACACTCTATACTCCAATATTTAAAACCAAGTAGTACTGACCAGACTTCGCATTGGACACTCGTTGCTCACACATGATTACCTAATGGAGAAAAAAGGCAAACCGATATGCAGAGTTTGTAACATAACATTGACAATTAAACATATACTCACTGAATGTAAAATACGTGACAAACATCCCACACGACCTACAAGAACTTCTCTCAGAGGGTAGTCCATACATACACTCTATACTCCAATATTTAAAACAAATAAACATATATCACAGAATATGAATAATATTTTTTAAAAACCCATACAAAAAAATTTAATACCAAGAAAACATTTAGTCGGAAAACTTAAGAAATATTATTTCGACGGTATAATATAGACGGTTTTATATTATAATATAGCCTGTTTTTTTTTCTTAAGTAATATCAATTATGCAATTATTATTCAATTTTACTTGGTCATTATTGGAAAACCACAAAATTTAGCGTCCTTCATGACCTAATAAATAATTAAGTAATGTTATGTAAATATATTAACTATAGTGTAAATAGCAGTGCTGTAAATTATGTTTAGCTTTTAATTCTTAACACAAACCTACGAACTTTTGTCGTATGTTCCCCTCAAACTTTTTTTGTATGTAGTACTATAAGTTACTCATAATTGTGAACATATAAATTTGACTTTTTTTCTGTATTTTAAAAAAGAGCAAGTCGCCGTAGTTGCGAAGCTCATAAAATAAATAAATAAAATAAATGTTTATAGTTTAAATATATATATATATATATATATATATATATATATATATATATATATATATATATATATTTAAGTATACATAAATAGTGAGTTACTAGCCTCACTAATAATAATAATATCTTAATAATTACCATTTTTATATAAGCAAATTGCTGTAATTAATTTTTTTCTGGAAGCAATAAAACAAGTATAAATATATATAAATAAAAATCACAAATTTATTTCAAAAAAGCTTATATTTCCTAATGAAGTTATTATACCTAAACGTCCTTTTTTCCTTCCAGGAATTATGTGTTCATTATTCTTTTTATCATAATAAACAAAAAATGAACAAGGGCGAAAGGAAAATATAATTTATGAATAAAGAGAATTATAATTTTCTGAGAACCAGAATGAATTTAATAAGTCTTTCATTCTGATGTGAAAACTGATCTTCAAAACTCTACATTGTTGTAAAACAATACTTTCCTGGAAAGAAATAATAATATTTTTTCAAACAAGAATAAGCTTCATCAACATAAGAAAAAAAAAAAAAAGATATAAAGTACGGTCTCTATTTCATGAAGTAAACAAAAGGTAAAGAAAATTTAAGGTTAAAAGAAGTGTGTGTGTGAGAGAGAAAAAACTAAAGAAACAATGAAAATAATTTCATTGGAACTCCACAATATTGCACAGTATATCATAGAAATAATACAAAAAATAATACATATACTGTTGTAATAATATTCTGCAAAATGTTTTTACATCTGAAAAAAACAAAATAAATCAATAAAAGTCTCCGATTGAACTAGCCCCATCGAAAATTTCTTTAGAACCCCTTTCGTAGAGAATTTAGGGTGCTTTCCAATGGGCACCTTCCACTTGTCACGATTTCACAATAGTTTAAGAAATATTACGAAAATATACGATGATTTCAAAACTTTTTCATGTCTATTATTACGTTTTTTTCTCCAAAACCTTCTTAACTCCAAATGTAACAAAAATTGTAATATCTTAGATTAGATCAATACATCTGAAACAAGTTACAACAGAACAAATCGGTTCTGAAAAAAACACAAAAGAATAAAGATATAAAACATAAAGTAACTATAAAATTAAAAACAAGAAAGTAATATAGCATATAAATTATTTTCAATAAACTAAAAATGTTGTAATTTCGCTCTATTTTGTACAAATAAAATTTAAAACAATGCGAAACATATTGAATTTTTTTTTTTTTTTTTTTTTTTTTTTTTTTAGATTTGCTCATAAATCGTGAACCTTTTTTAAAAAATACGAAATAATTGATCACGTGGTATGTTGATGTTTTCTCGCTTTCTGCGGTCTGCTAGGTGATAAGTTTTTTTTTTTTTTTCTTTTTTTTTTATCGTGTTTAACGGCATATCAACTATTGGGCTATTAATGCCCGGCTATTTACAGGTTGTCGCCCTTTTATAATGCCAACAGCACGTGGTCACCCATTCAGGTACTGGGCACGCCCGACGTTACTTAACTACGGTGATATACGGGAACCGGTGTATTCAACGTGGCCAAGGCCGTTGGCTCTCTAGTAGATAAGTGTTTTACTGTTAATGTCTTATTGCATTCTGTACAATGTGGTATGACTTGTTTTCTCATTAAGTGGGAGTGAGTTAGTAGTGTATGTCAAATTTGAAATCTTGGAAGGACTATTTCTTATCTCCGGCAGTTTTTATAGCTGGAGTTCCATTGTTTTATGAATGGCTTTATCTTTATTAAAAAATGGAAACGACTCTTTTGGAGAGAGTTCCAACCGAACATTAATAGTAGGACATCTGCCCATTCCGATATTAATAAACCTACGAAAGTACCTGTAAGAACACGAGCTCGAAGGCATAAGATTTTTGTATCAAATTTCATCAAAATCGGGCCATTTTAGTCCTGTGAGAGAACGACCACACACATACATACATGTAGACATATATATATATATATATATATATATATATATATAAATTTTAACGTCCAGTATTATTAACTAAGAATTTTAGGACGGGTTATCTTTAGGTTACCACCCTTTTCTAGCCAGGATAGGCCTGATGCATTTTCTATTTTCTAAAAAAAAGCCACAACCCTAAAGTGGGAATTGAACCCACGACCCTTCGCACGTAGTGTTAAGTGCTTACGCATTAACACTCACGGCGACCGGACCTATATATGTATATATATATATATATATATATATATATATATATATATATATATATATATATGTACATTTATATAAAACCACCGTTATTTTTGAGATCTATGTGCTCTGAAACGTAAAATGTTCTTGTCGATACTTTTAGATTGCATTATTAGGTCAACCTCATAAGCGGGTTTCCTCCATAAGAGGGAGGGAGGAACCGCGCTAAAAAGGCTTACCTATAGAAGCGGGGCATATATATATATATTAGTTTATTTTTTTATTGCATACTAGCTGTTACCCAGTTTGCCATGCTACACCTACTTTCTGCCTATGACTCTCCCCGTGTCGAGATCTCCTGCATACTCAGTTACGTCAAAATCGGTCAAACGGTGTGAATTTGTTTACATCTGTCTTGTAATTTCATAATGCAGCCGGCAGAGGCCAGAAGCACACCCTGCGAGTAGATAGCTCTTATCAAAGAAATGCCAGCGCTCCTTAGTTAGACAGTGACTGTTCATATAAAATTATAATTAACTGCATTACATGATTATATAATGATGTAAAGTTATCAATAAGTTAGAGTTATTCTAATTATCAAGAACATCAACAATTAAATTTGAGACATTATTCAAAATGGCTGCCGATTCAAAATGGCCGTCAAAATCTGAATGGCTCAGTGTAGACAATTTTTCTTGAACAAAACTTTTGACCTTTTGACCAAATTTTGAAATTTGACTCTTTTGACTTTGCCTAGGAGATTTCCCGTATAAAGACCTACCTGTGTGCCAAGTTTGGTCAAAATCTGTCAAACTGTGTAGATTTGTATAAGGAACAAACAGACATACGGACAAACAGACAAACAGAAAAACAGACAGACACGTGATTTATATATATATATATATATATATATATATATATATATATATATATATATATATATATATATATATGAAGAATTGGACTTTTAGTGCTGGGCTCGCTAGAGGATGCCACTTTTATAATGCCAACATCACGTGATTGGTCACCCATTCATGTTCTGGCCAAGCCCGACGTTGCTTAACTTCGCTGATCTCGGGGAACCGGTCTCTTCACCTAAGCTATGGAAGTTGAGGTTGGATACATGAATCAGTTTCAGAGATTTCCATTATTTAAAGAAGAACGCCAGACGAAAATCTTGCCAAATTCCGATTCTGATCGATCTTATCCTATGATATTGACTAATTAAAGCCGTCCAAGGGCAAAGATGAATTCTATGAAAGGCTGCTGAAATAGGGTCGGGAAATGGCGGTCCCTTTGTAGCGGCGTCTTTCATCTGGCGGTGCCGTTTGATCTCCGAGTGATGGGATCATCCCCTCCTTCTCATCTCCTTCTCAAGGATCAGCTGATAAACGGATTATTTAAATCCTCTTTTCCTAACCCCCAAATCATCGGGACTTCTTTTCCAATCTCCTATTCGTTTCCTTCAAGAAAAGCGAATAACTAGGCCCGGCATTAAAGAGGATTTTCGAGGCCTCAGTCAGTCGTGGTTCTGATTTTCTGACTTTCTATATTTCTAAAAATAGAAGACAAAAAATCTTCTCTGAGGCTATCAAAAAATAGGTTCTGAGCCTATCAGCAAAAATTTAAAATGCTGGAGCAGGTTTGTAATGCGTATTATGATTCAGGTAACAGTTAAAACTAATTGAAAACATAAATTTTTGGAAATTACACTTTTAACCCCGGATAACAACTCTACAGTTAGGTAACCATTTTGCAACCTATTTGTCTTTTCGACGAAGGTAGTTTTAAAATCCCAATATTTAGCAGCAAAAATTTAATTTACTTATAGAGTTTTCGGAATTTCATCAGTAAAATGTTATTAAGGCCATAAAGCAGAACTGGACTGCAGATACTGATGATTTTATCATCATAAACGAAGGGAATTCACAAGGAATGTGAACCTGCTAGGTACCTATCGCCGCTCCTTGAGACATCACATAAAATGCTCAAACGCAAATGATTATCTACGAGTCCTCCGAAAATACACAAGTACACCCAATAATGCCTTTAGTTCTTTCATGCTAATGTCGTTTTTGAAAGGTTGGTTCGTTTAGTATTTGGCTCTTTGACGATCTACTTTTAGGAAGAGAGGTTATCTTACTTCCGGAAGTACGACGTGATCTTCTACTTCCGGCTACTTGTAGGTAATGGACTAGTACGTGGGGATATCTGGAAGGTTAGCATTCTACAGCGATCGCTCGTCGCAGGACAATTACAAATCCGAACAGTATTCGTCGAAACGACCAAGGGTTGTTATCTAGGGTTAAGCGCAGTTCCTGCCTCCATAAGGAGGAAACCCGCTTATGAGGTTGACCTTATGACGCAATCCGAAAGTGCTGACTAGAAAAATTCAATTTTCTCACATAGATCACAAAAAATAATAAAATTTAATCGGCTATTCTTCTTCTGTATAAATGATTTTTCTATATATATATATATATATATATATATATATATATATATATATATATATATATATATACATATATTTTATTCCTTGGGGATATAATATATTATTTTATAATATAATATATTAGAGTACATATTATGTACTCCACTTTCAGGACATTTTATAAATAGTCAAACCTGTCATATTGAATTGACAAAATGATTTTATTATCATCATTGCAGGGGTTAAATAAATAGTTGGTATCTTGGTATTGTCAAACATATATGTGTTATTTGTAAATTAAGTATAAAACATGGAGCCGTCGGTAGGAAAATGGCATATTTATACGTTTATAAGTTGTTCAAAACGGTATATTTATACATGCAGCTCCTCCCCCCTCCCTTGCCCAACATTAAAGGGCGTGGTGCAGTTGAAATTCGCTCCAACTGAGGCACCATTAGGGGAAGCTCGGGAGCTTTTAGTGGAATTACAGGCCCCCTTAATTGGGGACATTCCTTTAGCTCTCTCCTTTTTAAATATAATTGCTGTTGACGTTTAAATTGCTAAAATAAAGTTTCACCTGTGAAATTGCCTCAACTTAAAACTCCATCTTGTCTAACGTGCAGTTGTAGCGCTGCCATTTAATGCTTTAACTTTGCAAGGAGGCGTGCCGCTGAATTAAACTTGTAGGAGGTAAATTTCAGTACTTCCGTTCACACGTCTTGTAAGATATATTATTACTGGTAGCACTTATAAGGCGAGCACGTAAAAACGGTAAAAAATGGACTTACCTAATATTAGAACTGTCACAAACACAGTTTTTTTCAAATAAAACAATTTGTCGGAAATTAAACGGTTTATGTGGAAAATAGGAACAGTTGGAGACAAAATTACTTCCTTCAGGACCAAGGTGTATACTCTGTAACAATGCTGATACTACGGTGGGAGTGGCAACTGGGTGTGTTCGAGGCTTCTGTGCCGCCGAGAGACTGGAGACTTGAAGGGCTTGAGAGAAAGAAGTGGCAAGTCGCAGTTGTTCCCAATTCAGTGTGCAGGCCTTGATTGTGTTCCAGGAAGACCTCCCAGGAGTCTCCGGTCTTTAGCCGATAGGCGGATCCAGCCAGTGGAGGGGGTAGTCAGTCCTAGTGGGGACTGGCTACCGTAGTGTGGGCTGAGAGCCGAGGAGGTGAGTGCCCGGTATAGGGGGTAGGACGCCGTCAGACGGTGTCAACACCCAACGGTCTTCGAAATAGTTTAATTGCACATGCGCGAACTGAGGAAGGAAATAGAGTGATTGGGCCTATCGTGAGTAAGGAAACCCCTACAACCACACCGTTCAAGGGGTAAATGTTCGTTGACCTTTGCAGACGATTCAAGAGGAGGTTTCCTACATTTTACCAAATAAGACTCACATTTGTAACTGGTAATGACATTTCTTGAAAAATGGAGGAGCACATCGCTCTTATTGCTGTAAGTGCATAATATTTTTCCTACCATTCTCGAACATTGGTTTCCGAAATTCAGTTCAACAACAATGGATGGTGTCCATCTCCCAGTTTTTTTTTTGTTTTGTTTTTTTATTTTTTATAAAGTTTTTGATATTATTAATTTTCTATATTTCCACTTAGCACTTTTGTCTAGTTTGGATATTCTGCCAAACAATACTCTTCGTCTAGCACCTTTAACCAAACAGTGCTTGAAACAGTTAATAAAATTGCTTTTTTCACTTGTTTATTTAGTCATATCATTCCCAGAAATTATACGAAATGAAAGGGAGGCAGCAGTGGAGAAGAGAAATGGGACTGTATGGTAAGAATGAACAAAATCATACCATAACACGTTTTTCTGAATGTCAGGATAACTTTCTGAATATAATGCCTGATATAATACAATATACTCATTCAATGAGCCTTTATATTTTCCATTAAAACTGCACTTTTTTTCTTTTTTTTGTAGACCCGTGTTATAGATATATAGAGGTAATTCCATAAGTAATATCAGTTTTTAGAACTTCGTCTTTTTATGTTCCCTCAATTTATTTTTGTTTACTATAGCATTAAATGCACTTCTATTCATCATATTTTGGTTGAAGAAACTGATATAGTCCTTCCTGAAATATCATTTGAAACGCTTTGAAAAGTCAATAAAGGAGAATACGCTGCTTCAACTTACTGAAAACCTTTTGAGATATATGGCGAAAATGCCGTTAGTGAGCGACAAGTGGTTTGAACAATTTCGAGCGGGAAACCGCAAGCATAAAGACGAGCCTAGTACAGGTCTAGCAACAGAGCTTGACGTCCAACTCCTGCAGGCTACAGTAGAAGAAAATCTTAGCAGAAAAACTTGAATCGACACATTCTACAGGCCACCGACATTACTTATGGGGAGTTTTAAACAAATGTTACATATTCACGCGATTGAAATAATACCTGACCTATTATATAATTATTTTAGTTAGTTGATAAAGTAATTGAGGACTAAAGGTGTATATAATACTGACCAGGAAGGAAGGGAGCTAGAAAGAGCCACTAGACCCGAAGCTGAATATTTGAAAGCCCTGAGTTAATATTTTAACGAGACTCTCCCCTACATAGTTCACAGGAGCCTCATGATGGGGGGGGGGGGGGGGGGCTTTCTCTCCTGTTCTCCTTTCAGAGAATACTCACGTGTTCGTGGCGAGTATCTTCTCTAGATTCAGCTGGATGGGAAAATAGTTTTGTATGCTTGAGGATAAGGCAATTGTGAACGTGTGATAACGCAGCAAAAAAAAATAAAAATAATAATAAATAAATAAAATAAAAAAAAAATACTCCTAAAGTGTCTTGATGTACATTATGAGTGTATTTAAAAAATACTCCTAAAGTGTCTTGATGTACATTATGAGTGTATTTAAAAAATACTCCTAAAGTGTCTTGATGTACATTATGAGTGTATTTAAAAAATACTCCTAAAGTGTCTTGATGTATATTATGAGTGTATTTAAAAAATACTCCTAAAGTGTCTTGATGTACATTATGAGTGTATTTAAAAAATACTCCTAAAGTGTCTTGATGTACATACATTATGAGTGTATTTAAAAAATACTCCTAAAGTGTCTTGATGTACATACATTATGAGTGTATTTAAAAATTTTTGATATGTATTATTTATTTTAATTTAATAGTCAGTATAATATTATGAATATTATTCATTTCTTAACAACTAAAACCTCTTTCGTGTTAATATACTGACGATAAATTTAAAATAAATAATACAGATCAAGAATTTTTAAATACACTTATATTGTACATCGAGTCACTCTAGGAGTATTTTTATTTTATTATTATTTAATTACAAATAAATAATGAATATTTATATTTGTTATAGATTTACCTATTATGTGATTACATTGAGTTATTAGTTATTAATAAAGTGATATTAAAATAATAAAAAAATAATGAGTGTTAAGATTTTTTACACATTTATTGATTATGTGTAACACAGATTTGGTATTCTTTAGGAAAGATATGTGCTAAAATTTAAATAAATAATAAATCTTTATATTTTTTATACATGTTCTCATTATGTGATAACACAGAGTTTGTAGTTATTAATTAATTATTAGTGCTAAAAATTAAATTAATGATTTTAATAAAAATATATAATGAAACCTGAGTTTTTTTTTTTTTTTTTTTTTTTTTTTTTTTTTTTTTTTTTTTTTTTTTTTTTTTTTTTTTTTATAAATTTACTCTTTTTGAATAATTTTTGAATATATGATGTGATGTTCATTATTTAATAACACAGAGCTTTTGGTCATTAATAAAGGGGTGTTAAAATAAAAATAAATAATGAGTCTTTAGGTTTTTTTTTTTAATATATGTTATCATTATGTGATAACTCAGGTGGTCGATATAGGTCGAAGTAATCACCTTGTTACGAGTACTTTGAGGACTAGTTAGTATCTTCCTTATTATATTAAATCCTGGCAAATATTGGATCTAACAATAACATACTTAGCTCCTGGTGACAGAACAGCTCGTTCCGCTTGGAGTCTACCAATCTGTATACATTTATATTTCCTTGAGAGAATTTCAGACAAACAGGTTTCATCAGCATAAAAATTAGACAACAATAACAAATAGCGTGTTTAATTTGAAAAACGAGTGTTTCATCTTTTCTGTCTCTTCCATATAACCTGAATGAGCGACAGCAAGTGTTGACAGGGAAACGATAGAACAAACGCACAGTCATATATATATATATATATATATATATATATATATATATATATATATATATATATATATAAAATTTGGGGAAATTCAATTTAGATCAGTGTAGTACTTCACGTGGCAATTGAATGACCCAGACGCTACGTCCGCATATCCGTTGTTCTCTCATATCCATTGCTGTGCACGAATCCTACTCTCTCATTCCTATTGAGCTAACCTAAGTCCAAGGGAATATGGGTCATTACAGTCTCATGAGTTTACTGATTACGCTGTAAACTACTTACCAATCCGCTAAGTAGGTAGTGATATGTCTTCTTCCCCATGGTGATATCGCGAACATGTATATATATATATATATAAATATATATAAAATTTGGGGAAATTCAATTTAGCCCAGTGTAGTACTTCACGTGGCAATTGAATGACCCAGACGCTACGTCCGCATTTCTGTTGTTCTCTCATATCCAATGCTGTACACGAATCCTACTCTCTCATTCCTATTGAGCTATCCCAAGTCCAAGGGAATATCGGTCCTTACAGTTTCATGAGTTTACTGATTACGCTGTAAACTACTTACCAATCCGCTAAGTAGGTAGTGATACGTCCTCTTCCCCATGGTGATATCGCGAACATGTGCAATGACGATCTCCTTAGCCATGTCGGTAGGGCAATCCAACACCACGTACTTGTTTCCCCATCTAGAACAATAGTTACACAATACATACCTGCGATTTCATGGATAATTTGATGTAAAATCATATTATTTTACTGAATATTATTTCGGTTACATAATTCTATACCTAAAGGTGAGAATGTATTGTTGGGAACTTAGATAAAACTAAATATTACAGATTTATAAATTCTGTAGAATGCAATTTTAATATTATTATACATACATATTTATTTATTTTTTGTAAGCCCCGCAACAGTGGCGATGAACTCATTGGGATGACAGAAGAAAGTTCCGTTAAATATTAGTCAGTTTGTTGAATAAAATAAAACAAAAAAAAAAAAATCAAAGAGAAAAACAAGATGGCTATGTTATTTATTTATTAAATTTTAACGTCCATTTATTATTAACTACGAATTTTAGGACGGGTTATTTATAGGATACCACCCTTTTCAGGATAGGGCTGATGTTTTTTCTTCTTTCTTACGAAAAGCCACCACCCCTAGCGGGAATCAAACCCACGACCTTTCGGCACGGAGTGTTAAGTGCTCACGCCTTGTCGCTCACGGCCACCAGGCCTCCTGGTTATATTAAATAAAACCAAAATAAAATATCTCATGTAGTTATACCTTTGAATAAAAGCGTACTGACTTTAAGTGTGTAAGGAGTATATGGATGTACGGACAACTTTCTGTAAGTAAGTCGCTGCGTTGTGTACAGTCTGACAGTTTATATTTAACAGTTAGACTTCTGTTACACTACACGTTGGTCTTTCTTTTCTGTCCAATAAGTATGAGTGGGTAAGTCGAGTGTAGCCTATTCGAAGCCTGGATAAAATTGCTGCGTCCGGACGATAAAATTGTTCTGTTTTGCAAATTCTTGTCGTGTTCTTAATTTTTTTTTTAAATTTGCATGTACTCTTTGACCAACCTCTTTCCAAATCATACAGTCTTTTAGTTCGTTAACGTTTTGCCTAAATCGGATGATGTAATAGTATTTTGTCTGGTACTGGTTGGTTCGTTGCTAGTTTTATACATACATAAGTCATTCTTTTTTTTCCAATAGACACACAAAATAATAAAACCACAAGTCTAGCACATAATTAAAATCATGAATGAATACGACAGACTTATAACTAACTGCAATAAAAGTTAAAATAACTCCTAATATTAATATCTCGTAATTCATTAATAGCCATATCAAAAAATGTCATATACTAATTATTTGTATACAATGAAATAAAATATAGAAGATGATAATGATATATATTCCAAAACACTTAAAACTTTGCTTTTTTAATAATTAGGTTATAATTATTAATAATTAATTCCTTAGGACATATGTTACATATTAATAGAGTAATAAAGGCGGACTTTTAGTAATGACAAAGCCAATTCCCCACTCATAGGAAAATAGAGACAAAAAAAATACGAAAATGCCCTAATTTTGTGCAACAATTTGTACAGAAATATCTAAAATTTTCATCTAAGTATAATGTTTTAGTGCCTCCGATATTAAATTAAAAAATACATCCCATCAGTAAATCTATTTCTAAATGGTAAGCCAAATGGTTGAGGATGACCACTAAGCGTTGCCAAGAGTGCCCTTTGGACTAGAGAACTGCCCCCTACTGCATTACGCCAACTTACCGACCCAACCCGCCGGACCGTCCTTTCCATTACATTATACATGCGGATAAGCAATTAGTACCATTGTGGCTAGGCGGGCCGGACTCTGAATGTTTCAGAATCCTTGTGTTATTTTAATGCAGAGAGAGAGTTCATTAACATGCAAGGCTGGGATTCATCCTGGAGATGTGTGTGTTCTTTGACGGTAAACCTTGAATCAAACGAATGCAAGCAATTCTGAATAGTCAATCAATGTTCTGTACAACACTTCATTACATAAAATTATATTCAACATGTGGTCATTTTCCCTAATCAAATATATTAAATGTTGAAAGATATGTAACTGAATTTTGGGATTTAAATTCATCACAATTTGTTCTATGATGGCTCTCATAAATGCTAATTAGAAAAATAGTTAACTATACTATTCTCCAGTTAGTTATTGTCGCTAATAGACTAAAAACC
>OX328127.1:80152016-80239790 GCA_946811695.1 Gonocerus acuteangulatus | reverse complement strand
AAAAAGAGTTGAATGAGACTGGAAGGCAATGCGCAAGAGAGAGAATACAAAAACGTGTGCGTTAGAGACAGAGAGGGAGTGAGTGAGAGAGGAAGAATGCCGTGGATCAGAGGAGGGAAAGAGAAGAGATGCGAGTGAGATAGAGAGGAAAGCCAAGAGAAAACCATAGTGCGAGATAGACTCAGAGAGAAAAAGAGAGAAAAATAGAGAGAGGGAAGAGAGAGGGAAGAGAGAGAGAGAGAGAGAGAGAGAGAGAGAGAGTGAGAGAGAGAGAGATTTTCTTCATACGGACCAGGGCAGTTACTGGAGCATTGGTGCCACCTTCCCCCCGCCTTTGTATACATTACCCACTGAGTGGTGCCACGCAGGCTGGGCTTCCATTATAATGGCCTCATTACAAAGCACAAAAGCAACACCGATTCATAACTGCGGAATTTTGTAATCTTCTCTTGTTGACATGAGTTTTAATCCCGTTCTGTTCTCCTCGTATTTCCTACATAAAGTTACTCCAGGCTGAAACAAAAAGGCTATACACCCGTAGTTTCAGCTAACACCTAGGCCTTATTAATTGTAAAACGGCCTTCTTTAATCATCGCCGTTATTTAAATGTTATTTAATTTAATAAAAGATTCAATGGATTAATGGCCGTAATAGAGCCAACTGAATTTACTGTCCAAACCACAGTAAAACAATTTTTGCCGTTACAATTTTTGTTCCAAACTAATTTCGCTGAAATAACAGTTTTCCTGTTGGCGAACTTTGACAATGTATTTTCAGCTTTAAGTTTATCGAAATTGGGCCATTTGTATAAGCCCTTGGTTGTGAACAGCCAAATATTCACATGTACGAATCAGACCATTAAAATTAGGGCTGGTTGGCTGGTGAAAGTTCATTATACTGACTTCGGATGAGAAACTGGTGAATATAAGGACTGTGCGGTCTCCAAAAATGGGACATCCTTGGGACCAAAGTTGATTACCATCATCATAATAATAATAATGATCGAAGTAGATTAACCCCCAATAGATTAACTGTACAGTCCGCTAAAGCCAGGACTGTGCTGGCCGAGTCTGACGAGTGTGGACAAGAGGATATATGCTTTACATACGGTGGGTCTACTATTATGGGACTGTACTGTCCAGGCCTTGAGGTTTGTTAAGTAATCGTGTGTGTGCTGGATCTGTACAGTCCAAACCTTGAGGGCAAACTGTGCAGTCCCGGCCATGAGATTTAACTCAGCGTGTATGGCCACTATAAGATGAACCAACATCTGTGAGTCAGTGTTTTGTTGAGGAAGAAAACCATTCAGAAGTCCTCATCAGGATCATTGGTTTTATTTGAATCTCATGAAGAGGATAATTTAAACATAACGAAGAAAAGCTAGTTATTGTAAAAGAAGAATCTATATTTCTAAATAAATCAACAGTATTTTACCGATGCACAAAAAAATCTCGGTAGGTTGGCAAATATTCATGGGACGGGAAGAGGTTTTTATATTGTTATTTTCAATTTATAGAGTATATATCTCAGAGTGGATAGTGTTTGGTCGCTAGGTGGGAGGAGTGTGTGCTCAAGGAAGGTGTTGGTGTTTGATCTGCAAACAGTTGCGTAGATCAATAGCCATCGTAGATAGGCAGCCATCTTAGATTTCACTGCCCGCAGATTGTTCTTTTATCGTGCAGAAAAAAATGTATTCCTCAGAACAGCTTTTACTATCACAAGAAGACAGTTAACGTTAAACTTCTCCCGAAAAACACCATTATTTTCGAATTTTGAGACACAAAAAGATTTAGAATTCAATTAGACGAAAAATGCTGTTTCTGGTCTTAAACAAGATGGAAACAACGAATTCTAGCCAAAAACTCTAACTTAACACATGCAAGACTCATAGCCACTTTCTTGACAACGGGCTGGGCTGTCAACGGGGTAGCCACTTTTGTTACGAGCCCATTTCTTCGTTTCGGGACTGAAGGCCACTGTGAAATCGAATGATAAATGTTTTGGATGTTCTAGTCACTCTTTTATCCTCTCAGGTTAAAAAAAAAAAGTTTGGTCCGATTAAATAGGGGTTTCCATCTGCTCTCCGGATCCTTTCCATGGTTTGGGTCGATCTGCATGACCTTATTTGTGTTTTACCAGTTAATATGTATATAGAGATCATGTACTGTAGATATGTTGCCAATCCCGAGATATTTGACTTAAATGTCAAATACCACTTACTCACTCACTCACTGACCTATCATCTCCCAGCCCAAACCTCTTGACAAAAAAATTTGAAATTTTGTATGGACACACCCTTTAGAATGTAAACACTTGTGATATACAAATATTTAAGTATTTTTAGAGGGGTTTGAATCATTAGTTGCTTTTAAAGAGAGCATGCACGCCTAGGCAGCATACGTTGCTAGGACGATAACAGAACAGCTGTTACCGCACTGTATCTATTTCATAATATTATTTTTATTTGCGGTTCATTTCAACTATGATGGCAGACCTTGAATTTCTAGAAATAAACTGTGATTTTGTCCCTCATAGAGTTTACGCTATACCTGGTGATGGTCCATCAGAGATAAAAATATCCCGAACCCTTGCAAAGCCACTTCTTGCTAATGCTCGCAAATATAATGGGTGTTTCGAAATGACAACTTGGAAACATAATTTTTTTAAATTTAAACGACCATTTATTATTGTAAACGATTTTAACATGCACTGGTTAAACTCCTGTTACTGGTAACTTATAGATAATTGGTTATCTCTAGGTTATCTGTTTGTTGACATTCGTCCGGTGTGCACCTGTGTCAAGAAACAGTATACTTTGATTACTTATCAACTGATAAAAAAAATATAGTACGATGGGAACCGTGCTATAGTAAACTGTTAGTATAGTATAGTAAAGAGTCTAATAGCTTAGTGAGTTTGCTGACCTGTCTAGCTCTTCGAGGCTGTGCAGGAAATCCAAGGCTTCGGAGACATTCTGGATTCGCTTCACCATTTCCACCTGGAAGGAGTCAGAGCCGGGCTTCAGGCTCTGGTAGATCTGCTGGAGCCTCAGCAATCCTAAAATACAAAAAAGTAAAATATATTTATTAGAAATATATATCTTCTCGTTGTATGTGGTTTGGGGGTTTAAATAACAAATTTACAATAGATCCGGCTTCTACGGGTTTTCCGGTACCTCGAAATTTTGTTTTTTAACCCTTTAACGATGGTTGACTGCAGTACAAGTCGAAAGCTGCCAAGCTTCTACTAGGGACGACTGCTACAGACGTTCTGGCCCTTTATCCTTCAACTGCTGTAGAACTGGAAGGCAAATAAGACCTTCACAATGTCTGTTGGCTCACTGGTGTAATTCGGAAAGGATAGAATAAAAACATGAAATATTTTGGTTAATTGTTCGTGAAAATGTAAAAATATAAATAGGTAAAATGAAATAGCACAGGTCCGCAAATACAAATACATTATTTTTCTGCAATTTTACTAAACGGAATAGAAAAGAAAAATAGATAAAATAAATTGT
This sequence comes from Gonocerus acuteangulatus, assembly GCA_946811695.1. Taxonomy (NCBI): domain Eukaryota; kingdom Metazoa; phylum Arthropoda; class Insecta; order Hemiptera; family Coreidae; genus Gonocerus; species Gonocerus acuteangulatus. Next base: position 80,236,273 of record OX328127.1, on the reverse strand, counting down.
TCGGAATTGTATAAAAGTGATAGCGTAAGTAGAATGGTGGTAAGTGGAAGGTGGGAGATGGGAGGTGGGAGGTGGAATAAAACGGCGGCAGAAGGTTATCCACTAAGATGAGAGAGCCAGACCCTACTTAGAGCCATATTTCCCCGGGGATCGAACCACCAGCCGATATATTGCAGCCTTTGCTCTTTAGCGCGCGCTTTTACCTACGCCCATTCCTGCTCATTCAATTTGGCGCCCTTTTTGCTCGGCAGTCTTTACCTCCTACTCACCCGTTTAACCTTCTTCAATTTCTTTTCACAAGGGACATGGCTTATTAGCTGGCAATCCCTTTATGTTTGTTGAGAGCTAATTAATGTTTGTAAAATTTTATTTGCTTTTTTATAATATCCTTTTTTAATTGACACAGGCTTTCAGGACGGGTTATCTATATGTTACAACTGTTCTTACCTTTTTTTAAGAAGAAGAAATTTTTATTTACAAATTGAATATACAATATTTACATTTAGTCTTACATATTATTAAATATTTTACATGTCATTATTGTCGAACTACATTCACAATGATCTTAAGTAATGTTGAAACTTTGGGAAAAATTATAAAAAAACCCAAGCAAAATAGGAGTATTATACATTCATTTGATATTATTTACGGTAAACCTGAAGGAGAGCGTCCTCAACACCGATTTTCTTCAAAGTTTGCACTATAATGTATTTTCATGCACTAAACACGAATCCGTTGAAAAAAATTGTTGTTCTCAACCAGGAAAGAAGTTATTTAAAAAAAAAGTTCAGTGTTATGAAGGTTAGGGAAGACTGCCTTGGACGACTTTTGGGCATAGAATTCTTTTTATTTCTGCGAGTTGGATTGACTAGGGGTTTTGATGATTTCTTGAGCAAGCGGAAACGCATAGCACGTATGCCCAAAAGCGACAGTTTACGACCAAGTCAGCTACCACAAGGTGAGTCTAAATTTCAATTACACTTCGTCATTAAGGACTATTGCGCAGGCGCGTGTTTACATATAAGCTGTTTACCCCGTCTTTTATAACCTCCATAACAGTGAACTTTAGTGCTTAATAACTTCTTTCCTAGTTTCGAGCAACTTTTTTTTCTAACGGATTCGTGTTTAGTGCATCAAAATACGTTATAGTGCAAATTTTGAAGAAAATTTGGTCGTTTGTAACCCGCTAACAGCACCTTTGGTCGTTTGTAACCCGCTAACAGTGAACTTTGTTTTTAAATAACTTCTTTCCTGGTTGAGAACAACAATTTTTTTCAACGGATTCGTGTTGAGTGCATGAAAATACATTATAGTGCAAACTTTGAAGAAAATCGGTGTTGAGGACGCTCTCCTTCAGGTTTACCTTATTTACTTACTGAGATGAGGTCAGGTGTCCAGAAGTATATGTTTGGTCCGTCTGTGCTTGTATCGTCTGAGGGTTTCTTTGCCTATTTCAGCTATTAGTGGATTGTCTGATAGTTGTACTGAATAAAAGAATTCATTCGTGAGTGTGTGTATATAGTCTGTGATTGTAGCCATAGCCAGCTCGTCGTGCATGTCTGTAATTTTAGTGTATCAAGGGTAGTCATTTATTATTCGGAAACAGATATTTTGGACAATCTGAAGTTTTTTATAGTTAGTTGAGCAGGTTGAACTCCAAACAGAACATGCACATAACAGTACAGGGCGTATAATCATTTTATAAAGAATTGTTTTGTTTTTAGGGCTTAATTTACATTTTTTATTAAAATATGGGAACATTTCATGCACCTATCCCGCTTCTGGTCTAGAATTAGTCCTAAATATTTTAAATGGTGAGCCCATGGAATTATATTATTTCGAATTTTAATATAAATTTCTTGGCGCAGTCTTCTCTTTGTAAACAGAACAGCTTCTGTTTTTGCGTGGTTTATTTTTATTTCCACAAGCTGACCCGGCGAACTTCGTACCGCCTAACAGTCGATTCTTTATTTTTTTTAAAATACTTATTCTGCTATTTGGGACACCGGGTCAGCTAGTAAGATAAAAAAAAAAGAAAAAAGAAACTTAATAAGTCAACAATTACATTATGTCATAAATTATAAAACACTTAAAATTCTTTTAATAGTCACTCAAAATCACAATGAAAATTACAATATCAGATTTCTTATTATGATACCTACTTATAACATTTCATTTTATTTTTATTTATTCTAAATTTAGATTCATTTTTATTGTAGTACTTAATGGTACACGATATTGTTTGTTTCATTACCTGACGCGTAAACAAACAGAGCAGATGGTTTTCCAACACGGAAACAGGCAACATACAATTGACCATGCGAGAAACATGGGTTTTCTAGATTAATACCACAAACACTTAAGGACTGACCCTGGGATTTCTTCATATTCAAACTGAGTTCATAGGTCCAATAGCAACACAGTTGTAGGCACTTTAATGAATTCACAGCAGCTCGATTCAAACTTGCACAATTATTAGTCGAATGTCGCGCTTCACGGTTCTGTCTTAACCGAATTCTTTCACGTTCATTGCAATCTTCACGTTCCTGGGCAGTACGATTAGATTGATAATTAATTTGATGCGTTGCATTTCGGGTTCTTCTGCCTAAATTTGTCCGCCGGAGGACCTTATAGGAGGCATATTTAGTAAGTCACAAACACACAACACTTCAGTAATTTTATAGAAATTTGTGGCTTTTAGATTTATTAATATTATAGATGCACAGCAAAGAGATGTTTAAATTTCAAGTAACATTTTACCACAGACAATTGACATTTTACAATAGACAGTTTGTTTTTGAGTAACGATACCATCGTATAAATATTGACAAATATTGACTGTTAAAAATATTATAATTGAGAACATATGATTTTATTTAAAAATGAATTTGCGTTAACGAAGTAAAAAAGACCCGAAAAGTGTCTTTTTTAGACTTTTTCAGGCATTTTTTTTTAATTTATCTCTCCGTAAGAACCATCCTCGTACTTCAAGGAATATTATAAAAAAAGAATTAGCGAAATCGGTTCAGTTGTTCTCGAGATTTGCGCTTACCAACACATTTTTTTTTTCATGTTTATTTAAAATCTGTACAATTATAAGTACAATAATTAATTTTGCTGGCCTAAGTATACATGTCAATGAATAGTATATGCAAGGAGCCAAACATTATCGGCACTTCCTAATATATTAAAACAATCTGTGCTGTTTTTGACTGCTGTCATCGTAGCTGGTCACGGGGCCAAAGTCTCTTAAGCCTCCTGGGAAGGTCTTTAGGGTGGGTCTGAGTGGAAAGGGATTGGCCTCTAGGATTTGGGTGGGATGACAATTTGGAATGAAACGTCAGGAAGCGGGATTTGGCGAGGTCGTTTACGAAAGGAATATTAAGGTCGTTGTGTAGGGTTTTGTTGGAGACATAAAAGGGAGCATTGACTGTTCTACGAAGGACTTTGGATTGGAATGCTTGTATTAGTTGTATGTTTGAGTGTTTTGCTGTTCCCCATAATTCGAGTCCGTAAGTCCAGATAGGACTGATTATAGTTTTGTAAATAGTAAGTTTGTTTTGTGTCGTAAGCTTTGAAGTAGGTCCAAGTAGTCGTCGTAGGAGTCCATATCTCCTGTTCAGCTCTAGTCTTTTCAGTCGTGTGTGTGGGTTCCATGTGAGTCTGCTGTCTAGTAGAAGTCCCAGGTAACGTACTTCATTCGATGCAGGGAGTTGACGTCTGCAAATGAAGACAGGAGGGCTCCTATTAAGAGTGAATGTAACTTGAAAGCATTTTTCGGGGTTCACTTTAATTTTCCACAGGTTGCACCATTACTCGACAGACTCAAGGTGCTCCTGTAGTTGCTGGGAAGCTGTAGAGGGATCAGGGGAAGAGGAAAATGGCTGTACCATCGGCGTAGGTCGTAATGTGGGTAGTCGGATGAGTGGGGATCTCCTGTACACGGCAGATATCCCCACTCATCCGACTGTAAAGGACAGGACCTAGGATGCTGCCTTGTGGGACGCCTGAGGATATGGGTCGAAAGGACGACAAGGTAGTACCAGACCTTGCTTGAAAAGAACGATTCGAGAGGTAGGATTGAAGGATGAGGTAGTATGTGTGAGGTAAAATACGCTTTACTTTGTATAACAACCCCGGGTGCCAAACCCGATCGAACACTTTGGCGACGTCGAGGAAGGCACTCGAGTAGTAGTTTTTACCAACACATTTAGCGATTCATTTTTATATAATAGATTTGCAATAAAATGCAAGGATCTGTTTAAAACTACATTGCAATCTGTTTACTATTGTATCGAGTCTGAATGAGCTTGTATACACGGCAGTATCATCGGCAAATAGTGAAAGGCTAGTATGTGTGAGTGTTGGCAAATCATTAATATACAAATTAAATAAGATTGGGCTTAAACAAGAGCCTTGTGGGACTCTGGCTGGTATGGATTGTATGCTCGAGGTTCTGGAGTTGTTCTTTTTTTTGCAACCAAAAGCCACCACATCTAGCAGGAATCGAACCCATAACAGTAGGCACAGAATGCTCACGCATTAGTTTTTACGTCCATTGGGCCTCCCGCAACATTTTACAGTTAATGTTATTCAATGTACCATTTCTATGGGGGTTGGAATTCAATTAATTTTGTATTAGTTCAAAGCGATGCAAAAATTTCAATCAGCACTGTTAAAAGAATGGTTACCACTTGATACTTTAATTTATTATATATATATATATATATATATATATATATATATATATATATATATATATATATACATACATACAAATTTAAACCACTGTTGTTTTTGTAATCATTTGATTCTGAAACGTGAATTTTTTAGTCGGCACTTCCAGTTTACGTCACACAGCGGTGCCGAGAGGGAAAAATCCTCCAAAACCGAAGGTGTTATATCCCGTTTAAACTAACATTTTATTATTCCTAATTAGTTGTAGAATACCGCTGTAATATTGCTTTTCCACTTTATTAATAGGTATGATCACAAAAAACGTTTTTGTTGACCGTTTTCTCACTGTGTAATAATCTCAGAGATTTTGGTGAAAAGTAAAACAATATTTTATACCACTTATTTTATTCCGGAAAGATTTATATTACCCAGGAAGTCTCATGAGTATATGTAGCTTTTAAGCCAATTACCTTTTTTGCCGAAATGTACCATGAAATTGATGCATTTAGGTTGTAAAGAGATCTGTAATGGAACTCAATTACCCGTAGTTTATTTGGTGTAGAAAAAAAGCGGTACTTAGCTATGCTCTGCGCATAGTTTTACCTAAGAGTACATGTGTTGAAGTAGCTTTCGTATAAATTTCATCTCCTTACAAGGCTGTATGTGTGCACAGCCTAATAAAATGAAGTGATGCTATTATTTTAGGAAAAATGCGTTTACCATTACCTCTGCAGAGAGTTGTTGAACAGTTTTTGATAGGAGGTAACTGAACATTTAAAGAGAGATCTACCTAATATCTCCTGTAAAAATGTCAACATGTATTCGTTATAAGCGAGAATTTTATTTAATTGTTTACAGAGTCCCGTAACTTTTGGCGATGGTCTCTTTACAGAGTTATGACCATGTAAAGAGACCATGTTGGCCTCGGTCCAAAATAAAAAGAAAAAAAAGAAGTCAAATAAAATAAATAATTATATATATAACTGGCGAATAAGGCGGAAGGTCAATAAAATATCGCCACACACTTTTACACTTTTTATTTATCTTCCCTACATGTTTCGCACCCTTTTTGGTGCCTCTTCAGGGGAACACTCTTAAACATTAAATTTAGCCTCAACCTGAGGAATCCGCCTTATTCGCCAGTTATATATATTTGAGCTAAGGGTCATTTAATGAATAATTATAAATAATTATAAAATATAACAAAATAAATAAAACTAAAAACAACAAAATAATAATAGATAAAGGAATGGAATATATATATATATATATATATATATATATATATATATATATATATATATATATATATATAAATAATCAAAATATAAGTACTTGAATTTAAAATTATGTAAATTCGATTTTCACGTGGATGAATGTCAATTGAAAATTTCATTTTATGTTTATATTTTACCTAAAGCTCGGCTATATTTAAATTTTACATAGTTTATTAAATTTTTGAATAAATTTGCGAGAATTTTAATAAAGAGAAATACGTCGAGACCAATTACATTGTTTGTTAATTTATTCAACTCAGCACTCAAAAATACATTTGTAAGGATACATATCTCTACTAATGAAGTATAATAAGACTCTTTTAAATATAGTACTACCTGTTTTTCACGGTTTTCGTAACATAAACCCAGTTTATCTTCCAAAATAATGATTCTATCGAATTGGCAGTGGTCTCATTCGACTGTGTGGCACCACTGTGTGTCGTGAGGTTATTATTATTATTAAGGCGGATGCCTGGAAAAAGGGAGCTGCACCGAGGCCAACAAGGCCTATTGTGCCACCCGACAAGCCAGCCTGTTACACCAACAGCGCCGTATCCGAGATGAACCTTAATAGAATCCGAAGGTTCAATTCATGTAGCCTTCTAGGGTCATCTATGAAGTCTGCACCAAAATGAAGGTATCTCTTCGCTACAAGTACTGGACATGTGCATATAATATGGTACGGCGTCTCGTCGTCTTCAAAGCACAGTCTGCACCATGATGTCCTGGTCAGCCCCATAGAGTAGAGGTGCAGGTGCATTCTACAGTGACCTGTAAGAAGAGCTGTTACTAGTCTTACCTTGGACCTGCACATATTAAGGAGAGTCTCCGTCCTCTTCTTCTCCACACAGGAAAGGAACAGCTTCGCCTGTCTCTGGGTGGAGCTGCTACGCCACTTCCTCCTGTGCTCAGCTTCCGCCCACCTTCTAATACTTAATCTGGCCACAGCTGGCGCAATCCCACACTGAGGCTCTGGTGATAGGGGGATTGTCGCTACACCGATATTGGCCAACTCGTCAGCTCTTTCATTGCCCTGGATACCAGAGTGGCCTGGAACCCACTCTAGTCTGACTTTGTTACGTCATCCCAGTATGTTTAAGCTGTCCTTGCATTGCTGTACTACCATTGACCTGATCCTATTCGTGGATAGAGCACTTATAGCCGCTTGGCTGTCGGAGAAAATAGTGAAGCGCCGGTCTATTGGAAAGCCGCTGTTCATAAGGTCTGCGCATGCGCCAATAGCGGTGACTTCGGCTTGGAATACCGTAGCAAACCTCCCCAGAGGCAGGGCAACATTATGTGTGGACCCCTGAATCCACACGCCATCTCCTTTGCCCGATTCGGTTTTTGAGCCGTCTGTGTAATAGAACCGATCCACTCGGCTTGGTGTTAACTTGTGCTCCAGCGCTGCTTCCCTCGGCTTGATCACAGCTGTAAAGTTCGAGGTGAAGCATTGCTGGTCCTGAAAGTCCGATGGCATGCAGAGGATTGGATCCTGCCAGTTCCTTCGGATAATCGTACAGTTAGCCCCTAGGGTTGGGCAAGGTTTGTGCCCTAAAATGGCGAATCTATACGCTGTACACCTAGCTATCTCTTCGATATATATCTCTACTGGTTTAAGGTCAAGTAGGATCTCCATAGCTCCTGTCGGTGTGGAACACATTGCTCCCGTAATCATCAGTCATGCCAGCCTTTTTGGGGAGCACAGAGTCTTCCTATCACTGTCAGTGCCGCATCGATGCCACCACACTACTGCTCCGTAGGAGATGATAGGCCTAAAAAATCATTGTGTAAATAAATGTCGTGAGGTTGATACGGGGGTAAAAGTATTCTACCGTAGACCTTTCACCCTGCTCTTAACGTAGCTATTGTCTGAGTCATCTATCTTTATTATGTACTATTTGCTCAATATTTCCTTCAATTTATAAATTATTTGTTTGATTATGTTCTTTTTTACAATATAATAAAAGCAATGGTGCAAATATTCTTTTAAGATAGAAGATAAAATAAATTTCTTCTCAGCAAATTGCTGGACGTGAAATAATTTTATTAATACTAGTAAAAGAGGAAGGTCGTAAAAAAATCGCAATCCCTTTAAGGAACAGATGAAGATTGTTTTAACATTTTTTATTAATTTTTTTTTAAGCTTAATTTTTATATGGCCGCATTGAAGCGGGACACCTACCAATTAAAAAAAGAAAAAAATATTCTGGCATCATTTTGGATTTATAACACTTATCTACATCCAAACAAATATTTATGTACTGGTGTTTCCATCTTGCCACTTTCGTGACAAGGCCATTTCTTCGTTTCGGGACTGAAAGCTACCGCTGTGACAGCTTTTTGCGACACCTAGCGGTAGGTTATGTAAGCTCTAGTTACTCTTGTATCCACTAGTGTTCAATAAAAATGCACTTTCATCGTTCCTATTGAATGTGGTATTTCCTCTGCTATCTGGACCCTTCGCATATTTTGGGCCACTCTGAAAGACCTTATTTGATTTTTACCAGTTTTGTACGTAGAGATCATTGTATTATACCTACGCCTTGATGTTATTGAAAAAAACATTTCAAACATATTTTAAAAAAAAAATAATATAATTAAAAAAATTAATAAATACATTTTTGAGCCTGTCGTTGGCGGGTACAAAGCCCAAAATAAGAAAATGGCAAGTAAACCATTTTAAAGAAAGAAATAACCAAAGCGTATTAGAAAAAAATGAGAAGAGATTGGCGTAGGAGACTGCAGTATTTTATTGCCGTCCTGTGGAACCAGGAGAATGAAACGGACTCCGCTCCACGTGCATCTAAGATAATCAGGCCGTAAGAGTTAAAAGTTAATCGAATGATCTATATATATAAAAATCACGTGTCTGACTGTTTATTTTTTTGTTTGTTCCTTATACAAAGCTACACCGTTTGAGCGATATTGACCAAACTTGGCACACAGGTAAGGTCTTGATACGAGAAATCTACTAGTCTAGGTCAAAATAGTCATATTTCAAAATTTGTTCAAAAGGTCAAAAGTTTTGTTCAAGAAAAATTGGCTACACTGAACCATTGACGGCCATTTTGAATCGACTACCACTGGCCTCTGTCGGCTGTTAGATAAAGTGCTGTTGTGCTGGCCTCTGCCGGTGTCATTATGAACTAAAACAAATTCACATCATGTGGCCTATTTTCGTAACTGGGTATAGACAACTAGGCATCAAGTAGATCTTGATACGGGGAGTGTCATAGACAGAAAGTAGGTGTAGCATGGAACACTGGGTAACAGCTAGTAAACAGGTAGATCTTGATACGGGGAGAGTCATAGGCAGAAAGTAGGTGTAGCATGGCACACTGGGTAACAGCTAGTAAACAGGTAGATCTTGCATACGGGGATAGTCGTAGACAGAAAGTAGGTGTAGCATGGCACACTGGGTAACAGCTAGTAAACAGGTAGATCTTGATACGGGGAGAGTCATAGGCAGAAAGTAGGTGTAGCATGGCACACTTGGTAACAGATAGTAAACAGGTAGATCTTGATACGGGGATAGTCGTAGACAGAAAGTAGGTGTAGCATGGCACACTGGGTAACAGCTAGTAAACAGGTAGATCTTGATACGGGGAGAGTCATAGGCAGAAAGTAGGTGTAGCATGGCACACTGGGTAACAGATAGTAAACAGGTAGATCTTGCATACGGGGATAGTCATAGACAGAAAGTAGGTGTAGCATGGCACACTGGGTAACAGCTAGTAACTAATAACAATTATGAAATTAGGAAACATTTCGCACACAAAGACCTTCGGAAGAGAAAATTGTTCGGTTGGAATCTTCGACACCTCTTCGGAAAGCTGTATTACAAGCAAAAAAGCATGGTTTCTGAATTCACTTATCCTGTTTTAATTACACATTCATTTTTCCTATATACGCATTTGCAAATATAACAAACAATAAAAGAGTAAAACGAACAGAAAAATACTCGTTCAAATGAACGAAACCAACCAAGTTTTGACTACTTATTTCTCTAAGTGGAATCGTCCAATCGAAAACTACTTCAGAACTGTTTTTGTGAGGAATTGAGTAAACTTGCGAATAAATATGTAACTTATTAACAAAGATTATTAACATAATGTACGAACAAGTTAAAAAAAAACAATGTTTCGGGGGACGGATTCAGCTTATTTATGAGCTTGGCATTTTAAAACAGACAACGCATTTTTATACTAAATTTCATCATAATCAAATAATTTTTGAAACAGTTTTAAATAAAACGGACAAATATATGCGTTAACAAATTTGAAGCACTATTATTTTTGTGATCGAAGGGCTCTCAAACATTAAATGTCTCAGTCGGAACGTCCGGTTTGCGTCAACGACTTAGGCGGATATTCACCCTATGCGGAAGAGAGGAAAGGCGTTAAAATATATATATATATACATATGCAGTAGAACTTGGATAATTCGAGCCCCTAGGGACTGATAAAAAAGTTCGAATTATTCAAAATTCGAATTACAAAAGTTTTTGAAAATAAAGGACTAAAAAATCGAACTTCATATTTTCTCATTTTTTAATTTAAAAAAATACATTTTATTTAAAGAAATAGAAACATTACATGAATTGTTGATTACGTAAATAAATTATCAAAAAAGTAAAAATAAAAGTCTATTTTTTGGAAAAAAAGTCATTTTCATGGGCACGAATTTTTTATTATTTTTTTTAGACCTTGGTAATTTCAGATTTTTTCTTTATTCCTTTCTCAACTTCTTTAATCGCAGATATTTTCTCTGACAACTTTAAAGTTTTATAACTTCTATGCTTCGTCTAAAATCAACAACACATAGAACTGCACTGTACACAATAAATTCAAGGCAAAAACAATACAACAAATCTAGGACTGACTTAAAACCGAATTAGACAGGCTCATAGCCATACTTGCGAAGCCCTTATAATGAAATAAAAAAATAAAAAATAACTGAATAAGAAATGGAGATGGGAGGGATGGTGGAATGGAATTCTAGGATAAAACGACAGGATGTAACTATAACAACCCCTGGAAGGGAGGAAGCGCGACGTGGTGGTCGCAGAACTCCTAGAGTCCAAGAACTAGACTATGAACCCGATATTTTCACAAGATTTAAGATCGACTGTCTCTCTGTCCACTTCCCATTGGAGGCACAGGCTCGTAAAAAATTCGAATTATCCAAAATTTTGTTCGAATTAACCACGATTTTTTTACATTGTTTATGCCCTAAATTCTAGGGACCGAGAGAAATATTCGAATTATCCATCTTCCACTGTATATATATATACATATATATATACATATATATATATATATATATATATATATATATATATATATATATATATAAAATCATTTATTTCATCAACATAGACATGTTTTACTATATGAATGAACCATCTAGTATAGTTGTTGAGAATACCCTACTAAGAAAGGAGCCAGCCGGAGGGTGTACCGCTGCTTGTGACAGTCGGCCCTATATCACAGCCGAGATAGATGTGACAGTCAGGACCATCACGCTGCCTTGTGTTGTCTCTGCAAGGAACAACTCTACTGGTTGTTGTCGGGAGTATTGCAGTGTCTGGAGAGAATAAGGAAATATAGGGCTAGGGAAGAAAGTGGTTTCTACACTCCCATTGTGGAAAATACTCCACTACAGTGGGAATAAAGTGGGTAAAAATAGACAAACAGTACGATTCGTACGAACTGTGTCAGCTTGTTTACATTATTGTGCTATTAGGAAAACTTAAAATAGAAACAGTTAATTTTAGCACTTTCCTCCGAAGGAAAGTAGCTATTGAGGTTGCACTCATGGCGGAATTTGTGAAACATTTCTTCGAATCTTTATCGATCCTACCTAGTAGACACCAAAAATGACCCCAGTTAAAATTTATATATATATATATATATATATATATATATATATATATATATATATACTAGCTGTTACCCGGCGTGCCATGCTACACCTGCTTTTTGCATATAGAAAAGCCTAAATAAATTAAAAACCAAATAAGTATTATTAAAATCTAATAACACGAATCTGTAACTGTTTCGAACCCGTGACCTCCCAACTGTGAGTCCTAGACGACTTTGACATAACCTATAGCACCCCCCCCCCCGTATCAAGACATACATGTATGCCAAGTTTGGTAAAAATCGGTCTAACGGTGTGGATTTTTAATAATAAAATAAAAAAAAAATACAGAAAACAGCTGGTAGACGTATTTGACCTGGCCTATGACAATCCCCTGTTCAAGACCAACCTGTGTGCCCAGTTTGATCACAATCTGTGAAACGGTGTGGGTTTGTATAAAGAACAAACGTACAGACAGACAGCTGGAAGAGGTTTTTGACATTGCTTACGGCAACTCTCCAGATTAGGATCTACCTGTTACCGAGTTTCGTCAAAATCGGACGAACGGTGGGGATTTGTATAAGGCACAAACATACAGACAGACAGCTGGTAGATTTTTTTGACCTAGCCTAGGAGATTTCCCGTATCAAGACCTACCTGTGTGCCAAGTTTGGTCAAAATCGGTCAAACGGTGTGGATTTGTATAAGGAACAAACAAACAGAAAAACAGACAGACACGTGATTTATATATATATATATATATATATATATATATATATATATATATATACATCTAGGTAGTTGGTAACAGCTTATTAAGCCTTCAATAGTTTTGTATTTTAATTACATTTTTGTTGTGGAAACCTTTCGGCTATAAGCCATTTTCAATCCAATTGTCTGTATGATTTTGTATTATTGTTTTATACATACATTATATCATCAGGTTATGTGCTTGTAAATTTGATATTATTTAATTTGAGGAGGAAATTTCATTTTTTTATAAAATTGTATGGTTCATGTCTCTATTATTTCAAGGATGATATTATTATTACCTCAATTATTACATATTATTTTCTATATTTGAGCCTGCTTATGTAACGGAGGACTAGTCCGTTACAGTCTTGCACATCTAGTCCTCCGTTACAGAAGTAGAAGTCAAATATATAAAATAATATGTAATAATTGAGGTAATAATAATATCATCCATGAAATAATAGAGACATGAACCATACAATAAATACAATTTTATAAAAATATACAATTTTATAAACAATTAAATTTCCTCCTCAAATTAAATAATATCAAATTTACAAGCACTTAACCTGAAGATATAATGTATATATAAAACAAAATGCAAAATCATACAGACAATTGGATTGAAAATGGCTTATAGCCGAAAGGTTTCCACGACAAAAATGTAATTAAAATACAAAACTATTGAAGACTTAATAAGCTGTTACCAACTACCTAGGTGTATATTGGAAATGGAAGTTTTCAGGAGCCGATGCTCTCTGTATTTTGAAACTACGAAGGAGTCATACACTACGAGCTCATACCTGAAGGTCATTCTATACATTAAGAGCTCTATTTAGAACAACTGCTGAGAATGTACGATGTTTTGGTTCGGCGGTATCCAGGATTAGTCAACAGGAAGCAAGTCTTGTTCCAACAAGGTCACACCTCACATCCCTCGCCTTACAAAACAAAAACTAGCTGATTTGGATGGAATCGAGCTTCCCCCCCCCCATATAGTCCAGACCAAGCACCATCAGACTAGCACCTGTACATATCAATGGCTCATTTCCTTCGTGGAAAAACATTCAACAACTTGAATGAAGTTGAAAAAGGCGTTCCTGAGTTCTTCGATTCAAACCCAGGCTTCCGGATGGCGTCAAACCATAGAGCATAATGGTTTACATTTTGATTATTAAAAACCTTGTAAGTAGAAGAAAAATTAATTTTAATTTTTACCTATAAAATGGTCATTTGGTCTTCTTCTTTTTTTTTCTCACCCCAATATTATAAGTTTTTCGTTATTTTTAATAAAAATTTTGATGATCATTGGTACACTATGTCTATTTCACCCTATCGACACTAAATCAAGGTCATTTCAAGTCTGTTTTGCAAAAAAAGCATTTTGACTGCAGATTCATTCCTGAACATATTTGTCCTTCAAATGAACTTGATTTTGCGCCGATGGGGTGAAACAGACCTCGGATTCGAATTCAGCGACCCTCAAAACCTTGGAAGCTCTAGTTATTTCTTCTTTAACGACTTCATACGAAATTTGACCTTCAAATGCTCTTAACCCTGACGTGATGGGATGGAACGGACTCCGGATTCGGATTTAGCTTGTCGAAATACATAAGAACATATGTATGGCGCCTTTGGAAAATACCACGTTTTTGTGTGTCTGTGTAATTAAACCTAATGACATTAATGAAACTCATTGCGTTCAACTCTAAATTATTTTCGAATTTAACATTTTTTTCAAAATATATATTATAAAACCCCCTAGAGAAATCCAAAATGATTATACTCGCCATAAATGAATCTATCCCAAATGAAAAATGGATCCAAAAGTATATAATGAATGGTCAAGCCTAAAGGGCCTACAGTTAGAAGCCTAAAGTGCTAATTGAGAAGAAAAAAAAATGCCCAAAGAGAAAAATTTAATTCGGTTGTTTTTATAGGGAAGAAGAGCCTCGGCTTTATGGACGGCGGTTCGACTCCCGACAAAGCGGGTAGGATGAAAAATCGAAAGGTCGAATAGATGGATATATAAACAAGTGTAATGGCGTAATCAATATCCAGGCTTTGGCAGGATTCCATTTGGCCTTGGACCCCGGGGTTTTATCTCGAGGGCTTTCCTATACCCCCAAAGCCCCTCCCTTTCCTGTACCCCCAAAGCCTCTCCGACCAACTACTGATAACTTATCACTCGTTTAGTCTAAAGCCCAGCTTACATTTCACACTTTTATTATACCGATTTAGTGTCATTTCCTTATTAGAGGGAAGGATTTTTTCTTACTTTAGCACTTTCCAAAGGCATTTAGGTACTGAGGTTACATCTATGAAAGATATATAAAAAAAAATAAAAAAAAATGACAAAAAAGCCTTTCTGGATAAATGTATTCCAATGCCTTATAGTCGGAGAGCTGGTAACGCACTTTTCATGAAGTGTTTTATGCAACTTGAAATTTTGCTATAATGTACCTCTTGGGTAGATAAGAAGATAAGTATGTGTTTCCTGGACATACCTTGAAACACCAGGTACTCCGCAAAAGGGAAAGGTGCAAAACAATATTGCCCAAAAATAGTGGGGTCTTATTCAGAAGCCCATTATCATTAATGTAAAAAAAATTGCAAATTCAGAAAATTTTAAAATGAATAATAAATCAGGCAGACACTTTTAAGGGGGTTAAAATGTAAATAAAAAAAAAAAAAAAAAAAAAAAGTACCTAGTTTTTATTTTCTATTTTTTATTCGGTGTGTCGAAATACATAAGAATATATGTATGGCGTCTTTGGAAAATACCACTTTTTTCCAAAAGTCAGGTTTAAGAGCATTTGAAGGTCAAATTTCGTATGAAATCGTTTACGAAGAAATAAATAGAGCTTCCATGGTTTTGAGGGTCTCTGAATTCGAATCTGAGGTTTGTTTTAACACATCAGCGGAAAATCAAGTTCTTTTGAAGGACAAACATGTCTATTTTGTAGAAAAATCATTTTGTTCATTGTTTGCAAAATAAACATATTTTTCCTAGAAATTACCTTGATTTTGTACCGATATATCGAAACAGATCTCGGAGCCAAAATCAGAGACCCTCAAAACCATGGAAGCACTAGTTATTTCTTCGTAAACGATTTCATACGAAATTTGGCCTTGATGGTCTCTTAACCCTTTAGAGACGGTAGGAGTGGTATGAGCGAGGGTACCCGGTGACGAGACCCTCCCGATAGTTGCCTGTCCCTCCTGACGGCTACTAGCTAGCTCCCTTCCACGGCCGCTCGACAATTGTATATTTTTTTTTTTTTTTTTTTTTTAGATTTGTATTCTCGTATATATATATATATATATATATATATATATATATATATATTCTTTAATTATTGCAGAAACCTTTCCACGTAACACCTTTGTACTACTGATAGAAAACATATATCCCTGGAAACTTCCTCAGCAAATTACATTGTTTACGCTTCGGAAAAAGCCTATCGTATTCGTCGAAATCCTAGAATGCTCTTCAATATTACTTCCTGGAGCTGAGGAAGAGCCAGGCTGCGATGTTTTATCTTCCAAGAAGTCTCAAACACGTTTACTAAGAAATCTGACTAATATTCTAAAAGAACTAGAGAAGCCCGCCGTCCTTATTTATTTTTAATTTAATTTTCGAGCATCGCAACGTCGGCGACATGCTCTTTTTAAAATACAGCAAATACCAATTTATACAAAAATACAAACTTATAGAACTAAATACAACAAAAGAAAGGAACGGCCGTCCTTATACGATATAGAGTGAGGTGGCTTCTACAGAAGCCCACCGTCAGCCAGTCACGGCTTTCTGCTGGCTGCTACAGAAGCCCACCGTCCAGAAAGAGTTAAACCTGACGCGATGGGGTGAAACAGACTTCGGATTCGAATACAGCGTGTCGAAATACATAAGAATATATGTATGGCATCTTTGGAAAATACCACTTTTTTTTTTTTGCGTGTGCCTGCGTAATTGACCGTAAGTAAAAGGAAGTGGCTCATAAATGTAAATTAAGGTATAGCAAGTACACAGGACGTTGTAAGAAATGATCCGAAAGTGTACAGAATAAGCAAAGTATACAAGAATTAAAGAGAAGGGTGCGTCAAAAAACATAAGAATATATGTATGGCGCCTTTGGAAATTACCACTTATTTTTTTGTGTGTCTGTGTAATGAAAGGGATTATGTATTCTCAAAAGATAGGCTGAATGTATTACCGAAAGATAAAAAAGCCGAATTAGAAATAGAAATGCCGATCTTTGCCGAGCCTACCCGAGTTGACTACTAACAAGCAAATTGGAAAGTTTTTCAATTACTTTTGTTACATTGGAGAGGAGCCGGGGCCGATTTTATATTCGACTCAGCGCGAACTCGATTAGGTTTGATTGGCTGAGGCCATTGTCTTTAGGGAATAGATTAGTTGGGGCAACTCCCCGCTCAATTATTTCATTTCTATGGAATTCATCATCAGTTATTCTTCCCTTTTATCTTCGCCGTCCGTTCCTTTACAGATAACCTTTGCCGTTTTTTTTTTCATCTCCTCTAATCAACGATTTGAGTTCTCGTTGAATTATTCCACGGGTTCATCGCAGGAAACAGTATAAAAATTGGTGATTTATACAAGGGGCAATCCCGAAATTCAAGAGGATGAATTAGTGCCAATTTAACTAGGTTAGTGAAAAGCAGGTCACTTCCTCAATTTCAAGAAAGCAGCACTTTCCGAAGGATTTCAGTTATTAAGTTGTCAGCTTGCCAAGATGGACGAGAGCGGTGCCGGGGTCATGGTTGGAGCTGGAGAGGCGCAGAAGGGCAGGTCCAAATGTAAGACAGGTCAAAATTCGCAGGAGGCGTGCAGGCTTGTTATGCCAGGCTTCAGTGGTGGACTGACTGACCCTTCCGGAGTCCCCGGTCTTAAGCAGATAGGCGGACCGTAAGGCATCCAGCCAGTGGAGAGGGTAGTCAGTCGTGGTGGGGACTCATTACTGTAGTAGTGAGAGCCGGGGTGCCCGTGTGTGTGGTTTTCTGTTCATTCGATAGCGGACAGCATTTCTATTCCAATTGGTATACAACCTTTCAATAACCTTTGGACGAGCAAACACGATCCATTCGGAGAGGCGGGCTTATTTCGGACACAAAATATTGTCACCGGTGTCGAAATAAGTAGAACGTCTTTTTTTTTTGTGTTTAACGGCGTATCAACAATTTGGCTATTAACGCCGCGCTATCTACACGTTGCCACCCTTTTATAATGCCAACGGCACGTGGTCGGTCACCCATTCAGGTATTGCCCTCGCCCGACGTTGCTTAACTTCGGTGATCTATGGGATACAGGTGCATTCAACGTGGCTACGGCCGTTGGCCGTAGAACGTATTATACTAAATTGTTGATATATTTAACAAATCTCGGCACAGGTCGTGCAAATAGAGAAATTTAGAGAAAAAGTCCGACATGCAGGAACTGCATCATCTTAGCGAATTTCCCTTCATATCCCTAATGTCAGTTGGAAAGCTTAGAATAGAAACAGTTATTAGTTTGTTTTGATCTTTCGTGAAAAATGTGAACTCGTGTTAAAGTGTGAAATGAAATCACAAAGAGAAGACTTTAGGCACCACGTCATAAAACTCATTAGCGGAAATTACTCATACCGCCTTCTAAAAGTTCTCTCTCTCTAGGAATACACAAGTAAAAATAAGTTGTCAAACTTTGTTTTACTAAAATTCCCATTATAGGGTAAACCGGACAGTTATTGACACCCTTAAGACTATATTTCTGTGGCGAAATTTAAAAAAAAATACTTTTTATGAAGGGATCAAACTGAAACGTCCTATAGCTCTTCTTTATGTGTCCTTTAAAATACTCAAGTGGATTTTTCATTCAAAAGTTCAATAAATTTTATCATATGGCAATATTTATGATAAAAAGTGCAAAAACTAGTTATTGACACCCTGTGGATGGGTTATTGACATCACAGTTATTGACACCCCCTGTACTCTTAACATTTTTTTTCTAATGTTATAATAGGTCATTATAAGGAAATAATATCACAAACATATCATAAACGTTAATGTAATATAAAAAGCAATTAAAATATTTCTTCTTTTTTTACCATTATGAATAGAACTAGTAAAAAAAAATAATTAAAAAATAGATAAAAAATGCTGGTAGGTTTTATGTAACATGAAATAAAATAATTAATTTACATTTCATCGAAACCCTACCTTCAACATATTACCTACTAATAAAATCCTATCTCTCTGACCTTCTTTTTTGCAGACATCCTATGGTACCTCATTATCTCCAATCTTCCCCCAACGTGCCGGTATCCCACAAGGTGGAATTCTCAGTCCCGTACTGTTCCTGGCTTATACGGCTGACATCCCTTCCCATCCCCAAACTTCCATCCACATGTTTGCTGACGACACCGCTATTCTCACTGTTAACCAAAACCCAATTCTTGCTTCCAATTCCCTTCAAGAACACCTGTACCTACTTCAACCATGGCTAAATAAATGGAGAATCAAAGTAAATGCAGAAAAATCTAGCCATGCAACATCCACACTTCGTAAATCAAGCTGCCCACCAATAACCCCCCAAAACATTCAAATTCCACAGAAATCGCAAGTAAGATACTTCGGACTGATACTAAACAAACGTTTAACTTGGACGCACACATAACACAGAAAAGACAGGAACTAAATAGACGTTTTAGACTTTTATCACGCTTACTGGACAAACGCTCGAAACTTTCATTGACTAACAAACGACTTATATACAATACCATACTCCGACCAATATGGACTTATGGACTTAAACTATGGGGTTCCACTAAACCTTCCAATTCCTACAGAATACAAACAATGCAATCCAAAATCCTTCGAAAAATATCCAATGCTCCTTACTATGTCTCGAACCTAACCCTCCATAATGACTTCAATATCCCCTTTATCCAATCCCTGCCCAAATCAGTCTATCAGAAGTTCCATTCCAATCTCCCTGGCCATCCAAATCCTTTGATAAACTCTCTTTCCTCCTTCCATAATCCACAAAATCCTCATAGAAGGCTGAAGCGGCGGTGGCCTAGAGACAATTTGTTTTAACATGCTATCTGTAATGCTCAAAATTTATTGTGGGTTTTGTAATTGTACATATTCCCACATCACGCCTTACATTGTTAATTTTCCAATACCAACAAAATTACTGGAAATATGTTTACATATTGTTGTAATTATCAATAAAGTTTAAAAAAAAAAACAAAAAAACATTTCATCGTCTTCATTTATATCTTCATCAAACTCCAGGATGTAACACGCAAGACAAACAAATTCATCAGACTCGTCACTTTCAGGGATATGTTCATATTCTTTTAAACATAATGAACTATCAATATAAATTTCCTTTACAATACTGCCACATTTGAAAGATAAGGTTAGTTTTTTTTTGTTTTCCTCTTAGGAATTTTACTATTTTTCTACCACTCCAATCTTTTTGCTTCCTTTGTTCTGAAAGTTTTCTTTTTTCTTCTATATTCGATTCCAGCATTAGTTTCCATCGTATAATTGTGACGACTTAAGCCAAGTGCAGCCTTTCGTGGCCAGATTGACCAAACTGATTCCCTTTGGATATCCAGGAGGAGTTGTTGTAAATAATAAATATGTGGCAGGCAAGTTTCAGGCAGTACCTTATTGATGCCCTATGGTATCTTCATTTGGTTTTGAAATGAAGATCTCTAACCACTTTCTAACATTAACTCGAGAAACACATGCGCTGGCCCCAGTAACGGCTTCGGAAATTCTCTCTGTATAGAGGGCTGCCTTTGTAATAAATCCTTGTACCAGCCACCACCAGGACAATTACGTTTAAAGGGAGCGCTCATATTTTTAAATTCAATAAATTCTTTTAGGGATTGCAAAATGTCATTTTTCTTCCTCAAGAATCCCTTTTTCGCACATTATTCTATCTAAGCAACTAGAGTTAGTTTGTCTTTATCAGAAAGAATTGACCGTGGTCCAAACAATGATTTTACAAATTTGTCGCTTAATCTGAAGAGCAGATTTCTCGAGGAGCTCCAAATCCTTTGGATGCCGATATAATGGAGGAGCCATCTTTTAAGGCCTTCAAGGCATTCTCTAAATCCTTCTAGCTCTTACTAACTAACTACTAACTTCATAGAAATACTAACACCTGTTATAGACTCAAAAGAAACTTTATTATTAGAAACTGACAGTGTCAATAACTAGTCATTGAACCCAAAAACTAGTAATTGACACCCCATGTCAATAACTAGTTACACTAAAATTAAAGTTAAAAAAACATTGCAGATTTATCAGGAAAAATTATTTTATTAAAATTAAAACAGAACCATCAATATTTTAAAAAAAAAAAATCATAATTTGGTTGTTGACGTGGGGTGTCAATAACAAAATACTTTGGGAAAAAAAATGACCAGTTAATGTCACCCTTTCATAATAATATTTAAATTAATTATTTTAATTTAAAACCACTCAATACATTTCAATTATACATTATCAAACAATATAAAGTACTTAGCTGTCTTGCAATAAATGTAGGAACAAAAACATTGAATGGAAATCTTTAAGGAAATGAGAAGTTTGGCGCCATTAACTGAAGTCTTGGAGGTTTTTTTTTTTTTATTTTTTATTTTTTTTTTTTTTAATTTCTTTATTCAATAAATATAAATATTACAATTGTAATTCAGTTACAATATAGTGTTCCTCTAGACCACATAACTTCGAAATTATTTATTATATATGAACTTAGATATTATACATTTAATGTACAGTAATTGTAATGCGAGAGAAAAAATAGCCTGGATTCTTCTCGCTATCTTATATACTTTCTAATGATAACAATAAGTAGGGCTTATTGTTTACAGCTTTATGTCTTAATCCAGTCTGTGTTTGTCTTTATTGGTAGGATGGTGTCTAGTGTCTTTATTTTAGTAAGATGTGTTTAGTCCTCTTGTGTATGTATCTACGGGTGCTTGATTTGTCATAGTTACCTATTTTTTTAATTAGTGGATTGGTTTTAAGTCTACAAGATCTAAAAAATTTGGAGGTCAGCCTGTGGATATAAGTTTTAAGCAGAGGTAAGTTAGTAATTTTGTGCAGTATTTTAATTCTGGTGTAGATGGGGAGGTTTAGGGCAATTCTAATGCATTTATTTTGCATTACTTGAAGTTTTTTATAATTAGTGTTTGAAGTGTAGCTCCAAACAGGGCATGCATAGGTCAATACTGCTCTGGTCTCCCTTCAAAACGTATAAATCTTTCGCCTTGGAGGTATTAATTTTGAAATCTTCCCTGTGGTTGGTTCCTTAAACATGTATGTCATAGATGACTTAGAGGACCCTTCAAACATTAGTTACCTCTATTTCTTAAAATAAAATTAGGACTAGTTCACTTATTTATTTAATTTAAAGTTTGGGGTGTCAATAACTGTCCGGTTTACCCTACTCTTAAATTTAAGTTTTAAAAAAAAACTACGTACTAAGGTTTACCGAGACAAAAATCGTTTAAATGAACGAAACCGACACTTTCAAATTCGAAGCATCGATTTAGCATTAGTAAAAAGGTTTAGCAAGCTTTCGTTTCTGAGATATTTAAGAAAATATAAAAAAAAAAATCTCGTATCTTTTATATTCTTATAGTAATTTCATAACCCCAAAACTAACTAAAAGATTTGAAGAACGAACAAAATCTATAAAATCTTCAACTTTATCCATCGTTTCCAAATAGTTTAACTGAAAATTAATTAGGAAAAGTAGTTTAATAAGTTTTCTCCGTTATAGATATGGCCATGAAAATGGTTTTCGAAATTTAGGGCAGAATCGCACTGAAATGTGTCCTAAACATAAACCATTTTTTATCTATTTCTTTATTGAGAGTTCCACCCCGAGATGATTTGCTTACCACTTTCAGGAGCGCTGGCTTCGAAACAATTTCCACCAGGGCCCAAGTCTTCTTTTTGAATAGTTTTTTCGGCGAACATATAAAAAAAATGAATAAGTGAATAAACTTTTAAAATTATGTACTTTTAGTAGATTAATTACAATATAGTAAAGTATCAAATACGCCACGAGAGCGGGCCCGCTGAAAAAAGTTTTCGGGCGGATTCAGTATCATACGATACCAGACCCGCAAACCTAACCGGGAATACGTAATGAGGTCCCAAATCAAATACGAAGCGAATAGAACAAAGCCCGGAGTAGCGGGATCGAAAGAAAACTAAGCTATCTGCTGACGCGTATGCTACGACCCTGGGCCTGCAGAACACATCTCTGTGACGCATATGCCACGACGCTGGGCCCCAACGTGTTACAATGTTCGGCTATCAATTATATGCCACTATATATCATAAAAACAATAATAAATATCTCATTCGAAGGATAATTTATTAAAATAGTAAATATGTTTATAAGTTTGGTTTATAGAAAAACAATAAAAAATATAACAAAAATGAGTTTAAGCTATTAAAAAAGTTGAAATTTATTTTTATATATTGTTGTAAGTTTTATATATTTTAGTTTATTACCGATTTGTATTCTGACCTATATGGGAAACTCGTTTAAATCATTGTGTAAGTCGACGTATATTACAAAAATCCACAAAAAAAAAAAAAGAAAAAAAAAGTGGTTTGTGCGGGGTATCGGACACATTTTCTCTAACGTATTTTTTTACCGCTGAACACGAATCATAATTGGGGGTTAATCAGCAAAAAACGGAGAAAAATGAAAAAATCGAAAAAAAAAATAAAGATTTATTGGTTTTTTAACTATGTAATAATCAATTTGGAGTTTCTGCAGGTACTGTCCACTCCCGTGATTTGCAAATATTATTTTTTGTTGCTTATTGCATTTTATTTATGTTTTTTATAGGAGATATTTTGTCTTCGACAAAAAATAAAACATCAGGACATTGAATCGGTACATTTACCGGCAAATTCCTGCTACCCCCGGAGTGTTGTGGCTACGATGACAACTGCCCTTCAACGGGATGTGTAGAATGATTCGCTAGTCAACATTTCGTGGTATCGAAGCCAGCGAAGGCGCGCTGTTTTGCAGGGAAGCGCTAGAATATGAGAATCATGCCGTAGTGTGTCCGACGACGAGTTGACATTGTCCTCGTCAAAGTCGGAAAGCCCTCATACTTAGGCCTGGGGAGGTATGAGGGTTATCACCCATAGGGCGGATGACTCACCTGCCATCGGGCCAGGTATTCTAGCGTGCGGGGTTTATTTATTTTTATGGATTGTAATGCTTCTTTTAATACTCCAAATTTTGCCGGAACTTCTAGTTCTCGTGACGATCACGAATGTTCTAAAAATACCAATCACTTTCGCTACGTTTGTGGAAAATACATCGGGATAAAAAATACAAAGAAACTCACAGATCGACTTGTGACTTTGTATGAAGAATGTTTCGATATGAAAGATTGTCAAGAAACGACAGAAACAATAATAATGTCATCATCATCCTAATAAAAGAATAAGGTTTTGATTTTTATCGATTTTTTAAATTTTTCTCCGTTTTTTGCTGATTAGCCCACTTTTTTTTTTGTGAACCTGTGTTATTAGTAGTCTATAAAAATGTGTAATCGTTAGTCTAACGTTACTCTGTCTACAGGTTGGATAGTCCTAGTGAAACCGAAACGCCAATTTCAATATTTCAAAAAAAGTTTAGTTTATTTTGAAAAAAATAATACAGTGTATGGTTTTATTTAATTTTTGTGTCCAAGTGTCGACTATTTTTTTGTTTATAATTTCTCCGGGCGACGATATAATCCTAGAAAATAAGAACAATTGTTTTACTTTGGATTTTGTTGACAAATAAAATAGTGTTTGTTTCGAATCAAGGTTTTTTTTTTCTAGGCCATTAGCGCCGACATCCAGGGTGCAGCGAGGAATTTTCCTAACGAGCCGTGACTTGAGCAAATTCCTGCTGCCGGTGGGAATCGAACCAGCTCCCGCTTATGAATCTAAGGCGCTAGCCACTAGACCACGGGAGGTAACTGTAAAAATGATTGTATCATTATGCTTAAACTTTCACTTCACTAGAAATCGATAATTGATAATCACCAAGTTCATTGGCACAGTTCGATAAATGATCGGTCGACTGAACAGTTATTTTCAGTATCATGATTTATTTTCCTTTTTCTTCCATCTTGGACGATCCCTGAGGAAACCTATAAAAGAGCCTGGCCTAAGATGATCCGAAAGACTATTAAAGCATTAAGATCCGGCATTAGATGCTGGCAATATCACTCCAGGACTTCTGGAGGATAAGCTCCCTCAGGATCAGGATCAGTCTGCTAATCCTAGAAGAAGGATGAAGGTTCGATAAGCGAGGATAATTAAGCAGAATCCTTCATCGATTAGGATAACCTGTCAGGATCAGTACTTCTCCAAATATCCTTAATCAGTTTTATTTAATATATATATATATATATATATATATATATATATATATATATATATATATATATATATATAATATAAAATGTAAAATAATTGAAGACTGAATAAGCTGTTACCAACTACCTATATATATATATATATATATATATAATTAAGTCTTCAATAGTTTTGTATTTTAATTACATTTTTGTTGTGGAAACGTTTCGGCTATAAGCCATTTTCAATCCAATTGTCTGTATGATTTTGTATTGTTTTGTTATATATAAATTATATCTTCAGGTTATGTGCTTGTAAATTTGATATTATTTAATTTGAGGGGGAAATTTCATTTTTTATAAAATTGTATGGTTCATGTCTCAATTATTACATATTATTTTATATATTTGATTATGCTTCTGTAACGGAGGACTATATATATATATATATATATATATATATATATATATATATATATATATATATATATATATCAATTAGGTAGTAAAAAAGAAGCGACAGGAAATTGTACAATAATTGACCGTAAGAAACAGGAGGTGACTCGTAAGTGTTCAGGAAGATATAGGAAGTACACTGGGCGTTATAAGAAATGATCCGAAAGTGTACAGAATAAGCAAAGTGTACAAGAATTAAACAGACGGGAGCAGAAAATCAGCGCACTGCTTTGGGATTCAATGGCTCCCTCTACATTTTCTACAACTTCCTCCATACTTTCGGGTCAACAACGGTCAATTACTGAAAACAAGACAATTCGAAATGAAACCTATAGTTAAATTTGTGAAATTGCTAGGTAGCGAAATTTGTTAAACACTAAGTAAATAAGTCCGACTCGCGGGAGCTTCGTCATCTTAGCGCGGTTCCGTTCATATCTGTAGTACTATTAGTTAAGGAAGAATAGCTGTTATTGGTGGGGATAGATCTTTCGTAAAAAATATAAGTATCATGGCGACTTGCCCACCTTCTCAACGTTCGCTCTTTGAAACACTATGTTTCACATTTTCTTACCTTGTTTTAGTCAAATACTCGTTTCACTGTTTTTTTTTTTTTTTTTTTTTTTTTGTTTTTTTTTTTTTTTTTTTTTTTTTTTACGGCGCATCGACATAATTATTGGCCATTAGCGCCGAGATCCAGGGTGCAACCAGGAATTTTCTCAGCGAACCCTGAGATGAGAAAATTTCTGGCGCCGGTGGGGATCGAACCCACCATCCCCCGCTTATGAATCTAGCGCGCTAGCCACTAGACCACGGGTGACCCTCGTTTCACTGTTAAATGCATTTCTAATAAGCTACAACAAGTTAAAACGATACGTAAACTGATACAAAAACCCGTTCAAAAGAGCAAAACTAACAATTCCGAAAACTAACAATTCCGGCTTTTCGACGTTAATAAACCTACAAAACGAGTACCTGCAAGCATATGAACTCGAAAACGTAAGGGTTACGATTTTTTTCTCACGAATTCTGCTCTAAAAAGCATCTTCCAGTGGGCGGATTCTGCTAGTTAACGAATTTGACCTTTCAAATCAGACGAAAGATTTTTGTCTAATTTGTCTAAAAATAAATTTCCAGTAAAACCCAGGTTCTTGGTAAAATCCTAAATAGAAGTGCAGAAAACTTGTCGGTCAGTTCTGAAAAAAGTTGATGATAAATTGAAGATAGACGAATCTTCCAGCGACATAAAAGAGACAAGAATGCGCCATTCGAGCGGGAATAGGGAGAAGGGCGAATATTAAAAATAATGCCAGCCCCATTACGACTCCTGGATCGGAGGAAATTGTTGAAGGGGGGGCACCCGGGAAAGTGCCGCTCATAAATCTTTTACTGGTCGAGGGGTCGGAGGAGCGGAATCCCCTCCTTTTTATTATAGTGTAAATTGGTATTAAACGACAAATGGTTCTGAGTTAAAGGAATCAACATAAATCAAAATAAAGAGTCAAACAGAAACTCTTTAATTTAATAAAGGAACTCATAAACACAAACTTTACCATTAGGTGTAAATCTAAAAATACTCTCCGAACTTTATTTAAGACCAGAGTCTACCGAGTTTCGTAGCAAGGAAGTAAAAATAACATCCTGAAAGAGCAAATTGATAATTTGGTTCTGCCATGGCCGTAAATCTCATTAGGTAAGAATGGACCGATTTAGTTTCACTTTATAGTCGGAGAGCTGGTAACGCACTTTTCATGAAGTGTTTTATGCACCTTGAAATTTCGCTATAATGTACCTCTTAAGTAGATAAGAACGTCAGTATGTGTTTCCTGGGCATACCTTGGAACACCAGGTACTGCGCATAGGGGAATGGTTAAAAAAAATATTGCCCAAAAATAGTGTTTTATTCAGAAGTCAACTATCAATAATGTAAAAAAAAATGCAAATTAAGGCAATTTTAAAATGAATAATAAATAAGCCAGACCCTTTTAGGTGGATTAAAATGTATATAAAAAAAAAGTCCGACTCGCAGGAACTGCATCATCTTAGCGCGGTTCCTGTTCATATCCCTATTGTCATTTGAAAAGCTTAGAATAGAAACAGATAATATTTTCCCCATGAAGATAGATGATAAGTAAAGATGGAACGGTGGGGATTCGGCTGAAGAAACCTCAATAAGATTTTTGTTAAAAAGCTTTGTCGCTTTGTTTTAGCCTTCGTCAGCTAAAATTACAAGAAAAACAGAAATTAATACAGAAACAAAAAAAAAAAAAAAAAAAGTTTATAATTGAGATAAGTAACAGAACTATAAATACAATTAACTTATTATAAAAGAACAATTTCGTCTTAAATTCTTAGAATGAGTAGAATGAAAATCAATAGAAACATAACAGAAAAATAAGAAAAAAAAAGGCTATTTTACTGAAGTTTATATAAGTAAAGGTGCTTATAGTAACATTAATTGATTTTACAAAGAAATAAGAAACTACATACCAATGAAAACTATAGTAGCTAATAGTGAAATTAATTAATTTCACAAAGAAATATGATACTACATACCAATGGAAATGCCGAGAGGCAGAGGAAGACCAAGGTTGACAGTTAAGTAACCATTGTGGATAATATTTTCCTCGGCCTTTGTTCAAAGGGTTTTATGGCTTTACCTGGTCCTGGTCCGCCAGAACCCTAGAATCCTCTTCTACCGATACTTCATTTCATACGTTTCAAGGAATTGGAAAATATCAAAAATTTTCTTATATTCCTGTGTTCTTTTACTATAGTAATAATTCTACAAATAAAATCAATTGAAAAATAAAATAAAAAAAACCAACAGCATGAAGGCAATTGAAAATATTCAAATACGTCATCGAATCTCTTTCTCTTGGCAAGCTATATTTCTAACAATGAATTGTTTTTCTTATTTTACCTAATCTGTTTTATTGTCAAATACATTACCCAACTATAAGCAATTAAAAAATAACAAGGAATAGAAACAGACAAAAAGAACTGTTCGAATAAACGAAATCAATTACTTCAAAGTTTAAGCACTTATTTCTCCGATTGACATCACCTAATCAAAAATTGTTTCAGAATCTTTTTTGTAGAGAATTTATAAAGCTTTCAGATAATTTCTATCCACTTATCACGATTTCCCAACCGTGTTCGAGATATAAATGAAATTATACGAAGTTCCCAAAACTTTTCATGTCTGTTCATAAAATATTTTATTCTAACCCTTCCTTAACTCCAAACGTAACCAAAAGTTTAACATGTTAGTTTTGATGAAATTCAAACAAGCAAAAAATGTTTCAACTGAATTCCATGATTCTAAGTACCCAAACAAAAAACGACATTCAACAAATATTTTTCCAATTTTCTCGAAAACGGTTAAAGCTATCGCCTTGAAAATAGTTTCATTCGTTTTTATTGGCCAAGAAGCCTATAAAACGAGTACTTACAAGCATATGAACTGAAAAACGTAAGCGTTACGATTTTTTTTGCGCGAATTTCGCCCCAAACACCATCTTCTAGTGGGCGGATTTTGCTGGTTAACGAACTTGACCTTTCAAATTGGACGGATTTTTGTACCAAATTTCATCAAAATCGGACCATTAGGGAAGCCAGAAATGAGCGAACAGACAAATATATATATATACAAATTTGAACCACCGTTATTTTCGGTCTCTAGGGGTTCTGAAACGCGAAATTTTCTAGTCGGCACTTCCAGATTGTTTCATTGTATCAACCTTATAAGCGGGGTTCCTCCCCATGAAGGGAGGGAGGAACCGCGCTAAAAGAAAACCAAAGTACCTCATTTTTATTTTTAATATTAAATGAAGTGCTTTACTCACACTGCGATTTTAACATCCTCTTCAATAAACATATTTGAAAATAATTACAAAAGGGCAGACACTTTTGTGAAGTTTAATATTTAGGAAACATGAAAATAAATGTTGCTTATGAAAGACTGCAATACACTGCGTGTAACTGCAAGAGTGAATGAGAGCACCGCCCAGTAGTGGTTGTTCTCTGCGCTCTCATTGGTTCTTGCTCACAGGATCTTGTACAGCTGTCCCGGTTTAAATGCCAGCGTGAATAAAACTCTCATTTAATCTACTATATATTTGTCAAATACCACTCACTCACTCACTCACTCACTCACTCATCTATCAACGCCCAGCCCAAACCGCTCGACAGAAAATTTTGAAATTTTGCATGGACACTCCCTATATAACGTAGGCGCTCGCTAAGAAAGGATTTTTTGATATTCGTATTTTTAAGCATTTTTAGGGGGGTTTAAAGTTTGAGTTGGTTAGAGAAGGCAAGCCTAGGCAGCCTGCGTTGCTAGGACGATAAAGAACAGCTGTTTCCTTACATTATCTATCTCATAGTTTTATTTCTAATTGAGGTTAATTTCAACTATGATGGCAACTATGTATGGCATATCCTTAGGTTTTCCAGGTGAGGTAATAATATCCGGAACCCTTGCAAGGCCTTCTCGCCTATAACCTTGGTAATACTCGTAAATATATTGGGTGTTACCATATGACTTCTTGGAAACATAATCAAAAATCAGTCCCGTAACAGGCCACGAGGGCCCTGAGGGGCAGATACTATAGAGAGGTATCTGATTCATGACCATACGGCACACTAGGGAGATAGTGTGGTCAGTACTATGCTCCGGCCGCCTGATTTTCCCCTTGGCTGCTTCGACTGCTAGAGTCATTAGCACCAACCAAGGTACCCATTATTAAATTAATTAAAGGCTGGGTTGACCTAGGGACGGTCAGAAACGCCGAATTCAACCCATGAACAAAGACACTAGAAGAAAAAATCTTTAGTGCTTGCTCGGGATTTGAACTAAGGCCTCTAGCTTATTAGTCCAGTGCTCTACCACTGAGCTAACCTCGCCCCTTGGAAACATAAACTTTTAAATTTTAACGCCCATTGAATAAAATATAGTATGACGGGAACCGTGCTATAATAAACTGCACAGAATTGTGTAGTAACGTAATTTTAATGAATCATTATTTAACGCAATAAAATAACTACTTATCTGCCGTGACGAAGCACGGGTATTCAGCTAGTATTAGAATAAAAACAACTTTCTTTTTTTTTTCATTTTTTTTTTTTTTCTTTTTTTTTTCTTTTTTTTTTTAATTGTCTGAATTTTAAATTTAAGATAGTTGGCTTCTGAATGAAAGTCTATTTTTGGTCAATATTGTTTTGCACCTTTCCCCAATGCGCAGTACCTGGTGTTCCACATATTTCCTTCTTATCAACCCAAGAGGTACATTATAGCAAAATTTCAAGACGCATAAAACATTTCATGAAAAGTGCGGTTTCTGGCTCTCGGACTATTAGATACTTATACCATTTATGTACCAAACACCAACTTTTCAGGACATTGAATAGCCTTTATGGTACAAAGCTTATGCGGGTCATTGACTGCTTCAACTATTTAGCCAGTATTATCTTGTGTTATGATAACCTTGTGGCATAATACATAATTCGTTGTAATCATTGGACTTCCAAGATAAGGAGGCCCCGGAAATCGAAAACAAATTTTTTTCACCTATCTTAAGCTTCACCCTTATTAACCAAACAATTGTCAACTTCCTTATTAGGTAATTCAAGTTTATTTAACGAGTTTTCCTGAAAGTGGAGGGGTTTGAAACCTTTAAGGTAAAGAATAAAAAATTCCCGGAAAACCAATATTTTGATGAATAACCTGAATTTGGTTTATGGGGCCACTCTGCAACCCCTTTAAAATGGACATAGTAACTTTACAAACCTTAGTTTCTCAAGGAAAATTTCATTCCCTGTACGATGGTTTGATGGGATTTTATTTTCCATAAACAGTTTTTAAGTAATCTCTACTTATTCATTAAAAAAACGAAATCACGATCCATATACAAAAGAAAATACGATATTTGAATTTACTCTGTTTCGGTTGTGAATAAAACCATACTTTATATGAAATTGTTTGATGCACTTGACGTCTAGTACCACCTGCTGAAAGATGGATACTTTTATCCGTTACACCATGTAGATATATATATATATCAATATATTAGGAACTCAGGTCGATATATCCCCATGCTTACCAGAATTTCGAACATATTCTATCCATTGAAGAAGTAATATATTGAAAAATGTTCTTATTCGATACTTTATTCAAGGCATTAAAGGCTATTTTAAAGGGGTTAGAGTTGCGAAAATTAGGCCGTATCGTCCACAATCCAAGGGCAAAGTCTCGAATTCCAAAAAACGAGATATTTCATATTCGATAGTTTGACATGGTAGGGACGATATAAATACTCGTTCTAAATATACTAACTACCAATGCACATGCTATCTTAAAGTATAGGAAAACGTCCCTTTTTAAGAAGAATGTCGGAAGTATTTACTGCTAAGCGAGGAATCGACAGAGAAGTTTTGATGCTTTATCGATGTAAATTAGAAGAACCGACCAAGCGATAAAAAGGACATTCCAGAACCGCAAAGGGATATCCATTCTAACGACTATAATTCCTGGGTATTTCCTCGGGCCGATATAATGGCCGAAGTTCCTATCGACTCTCTAAGGGAGAGAAGGAAAAGAAAGAGGGATTGCGAGAAGGAGTGA
Source organism: Gonocerus acuteangulatus (assembly GCA_946811695.1). Classification (NCBI taxonomy): domain Eukaryota; kingdom Metazoa; phylum Arthropoda; class Insecta; order Hemiptera; family Coreidae; genus Gonocerus; species Gonocerus acuteangulatus. The sequence continues at coordinate 80,204,216 of OX328127.1, read as the reverse complement.
TCGACCAGCTGATGGTTTTACAAGGGAAGCATCGTCGGGAGATCCGATGTTGTTAGGGAAATGGAGATATTATACACCGGGAGATCGGTACTGCTTCAGTAACCATCCGACGATCCGGGCCCAAAGTAAATACTGATCCGGCAAAGGTCTTATCAATTCGTTATCAGCAAGGGTCTACCAACTCTCTCCATATGGCTGGCTTTGTATGCAAACTCGGTAACTAGCCGGGAGCTGAGAATTTGGTATTCATTCGATTTGGTTATGGCTGGTCTCTTTTCAACTTTAGCCAATTCATATCATTTGTTCGGAACCTAACGATAATGCACTATACTGCTGTCGACTATCTTGAACCATTTTAGCGGTGAAGATTATTAAATAAATCCTTCTAATAAAGCCTTCTTTTTTGCCCCGGCTCTCGTCAGTTAAACGGAATTTTTGCTTACTAACAAAAAAAAAACAAAAAAAACAACAACTCATTCTCTTGAGTTATTTTGAGTTCTGAATATAACTCAGCTGGAGCATAGGACTATCTCCCTAGTGTGCCGTATGGTCAAGAATCAGATACTTCTATAGTATCTGCCCCTTAGGGCCCTCGTGGCCTGTTACGGGACTGATTTTTTTTCCTCTCAAGTGTACTCCGATTTTCATATTCGATACTTTGACATGGTAGGGACTATATATGGGGCTAATAATTCATTCCAGGATCTTGCTTCATGATTCGATATCCCACCATTGTCTCCGGAGTTTTCCCATACAACACAGGAGTGATGTTGGCCTATAGCTGCCTGTTACTTACAGGGTTTAAAAGTTGAAAAACACTGCACTCGTTTCTGAAAAAGATCTTCAATCTTCATTGTGGATTCTGTCTACTATATAAAAAGAACCCCTATAGAACTGCACGAGTAAGTATGGCATCGCGTAATTACGAGTACGTATACTCATGGGACGAGGAACTCGATTACTTTATATGTACTCGTACTCATTACGAACACCAGCATCGCATCATGTCGCATCGGCATCGCCGAGTAAAATAATATTTGGCATCGGCATCGCCGAGTATAGTAAGGTTTGGCATCGGCAACGTGAAGTATTGAAGGTTTAGCATCGGCATCGCCGTGAATAACTATGTTTGGTACTGGTTCGCATCGCCATGCGTAATGAAGAGCAAATCATTCTGATGTTCAATATTGATAATTGGCGATGGAATTGCGAAACGAAAAATTTGCTTATTCTGAAGAGATTAGAGAAATTCAAAACAAAGTCCACTTTATTCCTTACAATGAACGAAACTAGAGTGACTAAACAATTGCAACGTAAACAAAAACAATGTAAGACAGTCTATAGTAAAATCAAGAAGAATAAGTAATAAAGGTAATATAAGAAATAAACATTTTTTTAAGGTGATAAATGAAAAAAAAAACCATAAATAAAGGCAGAAATAACCGTTAATCCTGTCCTGCTGAATCTAAAAACACGTTCTTGGTAACTTTTTTTTTTTTTTTATTTTGTCACTCACATTCACGCGCGGTTTTTTCAGTTTCTAATATCAGCGTTTCCAGATGTAGAGTTTTCCAGCTCTACTCTAATCCACATAATATGTGGAAACGCTGTTGTTTTAAAAACATATTATGTTTCCTTAAAATAGATGGACTAGCACCGTATATAAAATATGTTCACATTTACCACACATTACAAATGGTCGCATGTCTTCCGCACCATCACATTCAATTCGATTTTTTTTTTTAAACAGGACCATACGTAACTTAACCACATACTTCTTTTTAGGTGTACATACCACTCTTATTTTTGTCCTTAAGCTCCATATTTTTTTTTCCTTTTCTTTTGGTGCATCTACTGCTGAGGTCATTAGCACCAAGATCCATATTTGTAACGAAAAAACAAATATGGAACTTAAGTTAAGTACGAAAAAACAAATATGGAACTTAAGGACAAATATAAGCGATTAAGTTCGTACTACTGCTGAACACTGCTGATTACAAAAACTCGACGCTCTTTAATCCGCATCCCTTGATTTATCCGCCCAATTAACTTTAGCGCGGTTCCTCCCTTTCTCCATAGGAAACCCGCTTATAAGGTTGATCTCATGACACAATCCGGAAGTACCCACACGAAAACTTCATGTTTCAGATCCCGTAGATCATGAATATAACGTTGGTTAGAATTTATATATATATATATATATATATATATATATATATATATATATATATATATTCAGATTTTCGACTAATTTGAAAGGTCAAGTTCGTAAGCCAGCAGAATCCGTCAACCGCAAGATGCTTTTTGGAATGAAATTCGCGTGCGAAAAAATCGTAACGCTAAAGTTTTGGATACTCATGCAAGCATATGGTTTATTAACGTATAAATACGAATAAAACCATTTTTAAAGCGATATCTGAAACCGTTTTCGAGAACAATGAAACATACTTTTCCGAACTAATTTTCAGTTTGGGTATTCTAAAACGATTAATTTAGTTGAAACTTGTTCCAGGCGTTTGATATTCCTATAATTTATGATAGGTTAATTTTGGTTCCATTTTTACCGCAAAATGCTAAATGGTAGTAGCAAGCGTACAAGATCAGCTGGTAGCACACCACCGGATTCCCCGTCATCGCACAGCAGTCGCTCTTCTCGAAGATCACGTCGCAAAAAAGGATCTAATGGAGAAGTTGAAGAACAATTTATCGCTCCAGAGGACATTCCCAGGATAGCCAATGAACCACGAGACCCACAAACATCGCAGCAGTAAACGGAAAACAACGCAGAACAAAACGACCATCACACTCAATCTTCACCATACTTCACTTCAAATCCATTTCAGCCACTTCAGACTCAGCAAACATAGTCTATGGATGCCCAGCCAGCTCCGAAACCTGATAGACCACCACCAATTTTCGTAAAAAATATCCATAATTACCAACTACTATGTTCACAACTGAATCAGAGACTCGGTTTAGGAACATACAAATGCATCAATCGGTCGACCGACACCAAAATAATGCCAAATACACCCGAAGCATTCCGAAAGGCAATCAAATACCTAGAGGACACACAAGCGGAATTCCACACCTACCAGCTAAAGGAGAACCGCGCGCTACGAGTTGTCTTCAGAGGACTCCATGCAACGACGCCCCCACAAATTATCAAGGAGGAATTAGAACTTCTTGGCTTCAAGGCAAGACAAGTCATCAACGTAGTTAAAAGTCAAAGAGAAGGCGACGTCTCCGTGAAAATCCCCCTGCATTTATTCTTTGTTGACCTGGAACCAGAACCAGTAATAGAAAAAATATACAACCTCACAGACATTTTCCACACAAAAATAAAAGTAGAAAAACCGTATACAAAAAAAGATATAACACAATGTAAAAACTGCCAAAGCTATGGCCACACTGAAAATTTCTGTAAGTACAGAGCAAGGTGTGTCAAGTGTGGTAAAGGACACAAAACAGAAGATTGCAACAAAAGCAAACAAAGCCCCGCAGTTTGTGCCCTCTGTGCTCAGAACCATTCTGCGAGCTACAAAGGATGCCAAGCATATCAAGATCTTCGGAGACGATTACAACCTCCACGCAGACAACCGGACCGAAGTCAGGACGAGGCTCAGTCACGGCCAGTGAGGGCATCGAGAGCTACCAGAACAGGCTTGTCCTACGCACGAGCAACCAATGCCCAACAGCCAACCCAGCAAGTAGCACCTGCAGCTCGAAGACACTATATCCGGGGCCACAAATACCTCTCGTCCTCTTACTTTTAATATCCCTCCTCCTCCATCCTCCAATGACCTTACATCCCTTCTAAACTCCTTTATAACGGAGTTTAGATCACTTATCACCCCTCTCATTACCCTCCTAAACACCGTCGTGACGAATCTACTTCCTCTCCTCACCTCAAAATGACATTCCCACCAAAAGAATCCTTACTCATCCTTCTTTGGAATGCTATCGGTGTTCGAAATCACACTTACGAACTGACAGCATTATTACGGGAAAAAGACTTTGACGCTGCACTCATAACAGAAACCAGACTTACCACCAGAGGACTCTTAAATATCCCCGGATACTATACATACCGGACTGATCACCCTGACGGAAAATCCCATGGTGGAACTGCTGTTTTGATACGCCGAACTCTAAGTCTTCACCTTATTCCTCAGACCCCCACCCCGTCTCTTCAATCGACTGCTATTTCCTTGAACACCTTGTCCTTCCCTTTCACCCTAACAGCTGTGTATTGCCCTCCTAATAAGCCTCTTCCTGAACTGATCCTCCAACAGTACTTCGACTCCATTGGTCCACACTTCCTAGCTGGTGGTGACTACAACGCAAAGCACCAATAATGGGGCCCAAGAATAACCAACTCCCGAGGTCGTTCTCTCCGTGCTGTAATATTCAGTAAACACTGCTACACCTTATCTCCTAATTCACCCACTTACTGGCCCACTGATCCCAACCGCCTTCCCGATCTCCTAGATTTTTTCATATATAAAAACCTTGGAGGTGCATACTATTCTGTCTCAACTCTAACTGAACTCTCCTCTCATCACACACCTTTGGCTCTCACAATATCCCTTCGACCCATTCCAAAATCCCTACCACCCGCATTAATTAATGGCCCTATGGACTGGGAACTCTTCCGTTTAATCCTTCAAGAATCCATCGACCTTAATATCCCCCTAAAATCCCCCGAGGATCTCGATGAAGCCGTCCTTCATTCAATCAATTCCTTCACCACCTCCATTCAACAAGCCGTCTGGAAAGCATCCATCCCAAAGAAACACATCCAAACCAGATCCAATAATTCCTTACCATCACATATCCATGACCTCATAATATCCAAACGCCATGCTAGATCCTTATGGCAGAGAACCAGACACCCCGATGACCGCAATTCCTACAATAGATTATGCAGGCTGGTAAAACAACATCTGAAATACCATAGCTCTGAATCCTATAAATCCTATCTTTCCTCTCTCTCGGCACAGGATAACTCCCTGTGGGCAGCAACCAAAAAAATCCTGAAATTCCACCCTACATCCCCTCCTCTCTGCCGAGATGACGGATCATGGGCTTCATCGACTCAGAAAAGGCAGAACTGTTTGGATCATTCCTCAAAACCACCTTCACCCCAAATCCAGAAGCTCATGACGTCCCATCATGTTCCTACATCACGGACTTCATTGATTCCCCTCTCCCCTTGTCATTACCCCCCAAACCTGTCAACCCATCTGAGGTAAAATACCTTATCTCCAAATTTCCTCGCCGTAAATCTACAGGGTATGAACTAATCACCTCTCAGATCCTTCGACAACTTCCATCGAAAGCAAACCTCTTCCTAACATATTTATACAATTGCATATTCCGTACTACCCATTTTCCCACTCTATGGAAATTCTCAATAATTATCCTTTTCCCCAAGCCCGGAAAACCAGCACATCAAACATCTTCCTATCGCCCTATAAGCCTTCTCTCCATTTTCTCCAAAATGTTTGAAAAAATCCTCCTGAAGCGATTTGCTCCTATTCTCAACAACCAGAACATACTTCCTTCCCATCAGTTTGGTTTTCGTCCTCTCCATTCCACTGTGCAGCAATGTCTTCGTGTTGTAGATCACATATCCTCCTCCTTAGAAAAAAAAAGAGTACTCCCCGAGTGTCTTTCTCGATGTGGCGCAAGCTTTTGACCGGGTTTGGCACACGTGCTTACTTTATAAACTTAAAAAAAAATCCTTCCCAGTACACTTTTCCTAATCATCCGTTCCTATCTGAAAGACAGGTTTTTTAGAGTCCGACAAGGGCAAGAATACTCAGACTACCACCCAGTGGAAGCGGGAGTTCCGCAGGGTAGTGTCTTACGACCTGTCCTCTACACCATATACACAGCTGATATTCCTCTCCATCCTAATACCCTCCTAGCCACATACGCCGACGATACAACAGTTCTTTCTTCCCATCCTGATCCGAACGTTGCTTCAAATAATCTCCAGAACCACTTAAATGAAATAGAAAAATGGTCCAAAATTTGGAGGATCAAGGTGAATGAAAGCAAAAGCCAGTTCATAACGTTCACCCTCCGTCGCCAATCCTGTCCCCCAGTATCCTTTAATAACCAACCCCTTGTTCCCGTCAACACAGTCCGTTACCTTGGCTTTTATTTAGGCTCTAGACTCACTTGGAAAGAATACATCAGACTGAAAAGACTAGAACTCAACTTGGACAGCTTTACAGATTACTGAATAAAAACTCACCTCTCTCACTCGAAAACAAACTCATAACCTACAACACAATTATAAAACCCATTTGGACATACGGAATAGAGCTATGGGGAACTGCAAAACCATCGAACATCAGACGCTTCCAAACATTCCAATCTAAAGTCCTCCGAACTATAGTAAATGCTCTTTTTTACGTAACCAATAAGAATCTTCATAAAGACCTCAACATTCCTCTAATACAAGACCTTATCTCCATCCGATTTGCAAATTTTCATTACAAATTATCCCTAAACCCTAATCCTGCTGTCCAGTCACTGTCCACTCCCAACCATCCCTATTCCCCAGCAGGACGGTTGAACAGGATGTGGCCCCGCGATCTGCTTTAAGCAACACAAGGGAGTGGTAACGGAGATCATCTTCTCCCCACAAGCCCCTAGAGTGTCTGCAGTTCTCTCGTCCCTTTCCAGCTCCAGTACTACGTACTGCTGCTGGTTGAGGAATGGGGTACGGCTGTCCCTAGTCATCTCGCTTACCCGAGGAGACAAGGGGGCAGCTGGTGCAGACGCTCGTGATTATTATATTATATGTAAGCACATTACAAAATTTAATTATTTTAAAGAATGTAATATCATTAAATGAATAAATAAATATAAAAATTGAAAAAAAAAAAAAAATTGGTTCCGTTTGGTGTCAAGGAAGTACTAGAAACAAAATATTTCATTAATAGGCATGAAAAGCTTTTGGATCTTGGTATATTTTCTAAAACGGTACGAAATCGTGGTAAGTGGAACTTAATCATTCAAAAGCTTACTAAATTCTCTACAAAAAAGGTTCTGATGTAATTTTTGATGAGGTAATGTAAATCGGAAATGTACGGATTGGAAAATTCGCAATTGTTAGCTTGGTCTTCTGAGCGTTTTTTTTTTTTTTTTTTTTTTTTTTTTTATCTGTTTACCTAACCTTTTAACTGGCTGTTGCTTATTTTAATTTCCTTTAGCATTAAAACTATTGCATTTGAATAAAACAAGGTAAGAAAATGTGGAACGTTGTTATAATGTTTCCAAGAGCGAACGTTGAGAAGGTGGGGAAAGTTACCATGATACTGTCTGTTTCCTGTTGTGGCGCCTTAAATCTCTTTTCTCTTCGAGATTTTATTTTATATTTATCAAGAAAGATCAAACCCCACCAATAACTGCTAATATTCCTTTGCTAATGGGACGAGGGATAAGAACGGAACCGCGCTAAGATGACGTAATTTCTGCGAGTCGGAATTTGTTGCTTATCTTGTCTCCTGTATGGACATGTCGAGAAGTCGACGAGTATTACTCGTAATCGTAATGAAAAGTAATCGACGATGCCAATTCGAGACGATGCCGAGTATGTACTCGCATCGTCCAGTTTATACTCGGCGATGCCAAGTCGAAACGATGCCGAGTATGTACTCGCATCGTCCGTTTTATACTCGGCGATTATTTATCCGATTACTTTTTACGTATCCGTGCAGTTCTCTACTATATACTTATGTATAAACGAGAGTTTGTATGTTATAACAATAGCGGTCACGATTTTCAATCTTTCATGCCAAAATAGTGCACACCCCAACCATATATGTAACAAAAGATTGGTTGAGTTCGACTACCAGCAAAATCGGTCGGCTTGGCGTGGGACTGTACCCGACCAGACTAACAAATATTCTTCTTTCCCAAAAAGATCGATGCACAACATTCAAGAACTATTCGAGAAATGAATATACGTAAAATCTCGTAGTAAACTGAAAAAAGATTGTTATGAAAGTTATGATTGGCACACTTTTAGTAAAACCTAAAAATTAACGATTGGCTTGTAATGAGCTTCTAAGCCTCAATAAAGGTAATGCTTAATGTGGGTCAGTATAAAAGTTATCATTGAAACATACTGGGTCAGTATTACATTTATGATTGACATATACTAAGTCATTATAAAACTCATAATTGACATACACGAGATCAGCTTAAAAGTTATGACTCATACACATGTAGTCTGTATAAAATTTATGTTTAACATTTGCTTGGACAGCATTATAGATATGATTGACATATACTAAGTCATTATAAAAGTCATAATTGACATACACGAGATCAGCTTAAAAGTTATGACTCATACACATGTAGTCTGTATAAAATTTATGTTTAACATTTGCTTGGACAGCATTATAGATATGATTGACATATACTAAGTCATTATAAAAGTCATAATTGACATACACGAGATCAGCTTAAAAGTTATGACTCATACACATGTAGTCTGTATAAAATTTATGTTTAACATTTGCTTGGACAGCATTATAGATATGATTGACATATACTGGGTCAGCTTAATAGTTGTGATTGACGTAAACTGAGTCTGTATAAAAGTTATGATTGGCATATACTTGATCAGCTTAAAAGTTATGACTCATACACATGAAGTCTGTATAAAATTTATGTTTAACATTTGCTTGGACAGCATTATAGATATGATCGACATATACTGGGTCAGCTTAATAGTTGTGATTGACGTACACTGAGTCTGTATAAAAGTTATGATTGGCATATACTTGATGAGCTTAAAAGTTATGATTGACATATAATTGGTCAGCATAATAGTTATAACTGGCATACACTGTGCCAGGATAATGGTTATGATTGAGATATTCCCGATCAGCATAAAACCTATGATTGTCATACGCTAAGCCCGCAAAAAAAGTATGATAGAGATATACTGGTAAAGGATTAAAATTCTGATTTACATATCGCCCGAGTGTTTCTAAAGTGATACAAGTCAAAAATCGGTTTTATTCACACCTTCATAGTTATGACTATGAAAGACATGGTAAATCAACCATCAAAACTGTATGTAACTAGCTTCAGAACTTGTGCACAAGAGGGCACTTGTGTCACCCTTCCAGTCTTAATCCTAAGTGCCCCACATAGGTAAGAGTGACACATTTTCAGTTGAGTCAGCATAAAATTAATGGCTGATACGTGAGGCTGAGCCCTTGTTAAAGAGGTATTCTATTTTACGTTCTTACTTTAATATATATATAATATTAAGCTTCTCCAACTGCAGTCAAAAGCAAGCCATAGACCTGTGTAACCCTAAAATCTCCTCAAAAGCTAACAATCTTTTCCTCTATTTTAGTTCAAAAGGCGATTAGAGAACCTTTGGCAGCAATGGACGGGAAGAATATTAACAGCAGAGGAGAGAGGTGGGTGGGTGGGGTTACAAAGAAACCCTTGTATATTGGCGCCATATTAAAGGCCGACCAATAAGGCCCTTAGACAATTCGGCCGAGAGAGGATTAAGCCGAGAGCCTTTTGGGATCGCGGGAGGGAAATGAATTCGTGACCGCACAAACAGCCTTTACAAAAGGGGCGAGATGAAAGAATTTGTAGAAACAGTAATCTTGCCCTAATGAGAGTTGGTTCGAAGAGCTTGTTAATCATCGCTTCATGAATAAGCCATGCCGAGGTGATGGTCGCCATGAAATTCGGATGAGTCCCCTCTCCCCCCAACACCTGATATTCTCCAGAATCTGGTTCATTCCGAAAACTCATCATCCGACATCCGAATATCAATACCTCCTACCCTATTCGAACCCACAACTCAGCGGCATTAGATACCCACCTACCTTCATCAAATATTCCCTCCCTATAGCCTTTATATATTTTTTCTCCCTTTCCCACTGACAGTACTGTTCCTTCTGTTGACCAAGATAACATCATTTTACGTTGACTTGAGGAAACTTAGTTAAAAATTGATCTAAAATTTGTCGCAGAAGTATTAGTATGTACCAAATTAACTGCTTGACTACTGTTGGGTTGTCCGGAAAATAATGCAGGATTTTGGTATTAAAATTTAAAAAAAGTATTTTATAACTGTGTTCTTTAATCAAAATAATCTCCCATGGTAACTTTTTAATACCGTCTGAATAGAATTCAAACTTCTTAGAATTTATAAAGTCCGTTCGATCCATAAATATTTTATGTTGCAAGTAATGGTTCAAAAAATGGTAGTCAGTAGCAATTATGCACGAGTTATATTTTGAGGGTCTATTGGAAACAATTATTTCATAAGTATAAGAGAAATAATTATACTAAAAACTTAATTTAAAAATTATTTCAAGAGCGTGTAAAATCCTATTTTGGTTATTTTTTAAAATATATTTCTTAAAATAATAAAAATTATTACCCACTCTATTAATTGTTAATATTCAGAATTCCAAAGGCTTCTCCCACAATATGTAGTATAAAATTGTAAAGCATTAGCCGGTATTTAAGAATATTATTTACATTGTCAAATAAGGCTAACTATTACAAATAAAGTTATTTAAAACGCACTTAATTAAAATAAGGCTATTGGAAATTAATGGCATCTCAAATAAGTTATCTCAAATACATTATTTTTAATTTTTATTACAAATTTATTTAAAAAATTGAAAAGGCACTGAGGTAAAAATTTATTTCATAATTCCTTACAAAATTCTTGAACAAACCAATACATACTTTTGCTGTATGCTGTAGTATGTATGATTTTATAGGGAGCATTAAAGAGAATGTCTTAGGTGCTACCAGATCAATCAATACCTTCTAAGTTTCAATTTTTTAGGGGTAAACACACTTAAATCGACAAATATTCTTCAAATATATGTTAATGCTCACCATCATGTGAATCATAAAGATATATGATCCTCCTCCATCCGTAATACTTGACGGTGTCTATGATTGCCTGATGGTAATCCGGCCGCATGCTGATGGCGTAGTCCAGGAACCCGGAAGAAGGAGCCGATACCTGAAAAAAAAAGTTATTATGTGCACTATAAAAATATAAAAAGTCCTGCCTTTTTATCTTCATAACAAGAAATTATGGGGAAAAACTCACAAAGGAAAAAAAAATGAGCATTTCAGTGTATTAAACTTTAAAGTCGTTTTTTGGGGGGTTTATTTTTCGGTTAAAGTGGCTGACACTTTGGATTCTCAAGCGAGAGATTAGGGTTCGATTACCAGCTGCAGAAGGGATTTTTCCTATTTTAGAGCCTCACTAATTCTACAAATTTCCAAAGAGCGAAATCTGCCGCCCTTATATCTTCAAAAGCACACCCTACGTTCTTCCTGGATGTTGTTTGATATTACAGGATTAAAATTGAAGGGCAAATAACGGGCTGGTTCTGCATTCTGGTCTTTTAGGAAACAATTCACCTTTTTACTCAATTGATCAAAAATGCGTTTATTGTACGGGCTTTCACATTTCCCCAACCTATCCCTGTTTGCATCTGCTTGATTCGCCCTGCTGAAGAAATCGACAATTTTGGATTGTTTTGTTTTCATTAACTTTATATTACCAAGGGAAGAGAAATAAAAAGTGTCAAAGTGTGAGGCGTCGTTTTATTGAGCTTCCGCCTTATTCGCTGATTCTATATAATTAATTAATTATTATTATTATAAGCGTATGTTTCTATATTTAATATGCATACCGGCACAGTAAAACTAAAACTAATTTAAAAAAAGTACACATTCATTTAGGAATTATATACCTATCAATATCATTTTTTAATTGTCTTCAAAAAGGAAATATAAATAATAAATTACTATTATTTCTATTTAGCTATTATGAAAAATAATAATGAGAATAAAATATCTCATATTTAAGCAACCTTTAAATGGATCTCTATATAATTAGCTTTTAGCGTGAAAGTTAATTGTACATTAACATTAAGACGGTAATTTACTAAAGGAAATTATTCTAGCCAAATGAGAATTCTTAGTTAAACTAAAAGTTTATAGAGTCATAATTTTACATTTGATAGTTTACAATAGCTAGGCTATAATATGTTTAATATAATTATAGATAATAAAAGCAGTTATATAAAAACTTATATTTTATAATTAATCTGACGGACAACAAACTAAGACAAATCAAACATACACTTACTGACTGGCCAAGCGCATACAGAAATTCCCGGAGAGAGGAAATAGTTCTTGCTAGACTGCGAATAGGCCACACACGCATTACTCACGAATACTTGATGACTAATACTGACAGACCAACATGCCAGATCTGCAATAAGGAACTAACAGTCAAACATATACTAACAGACTATAATTATAACGAACTTGGACATACCTCGGGACATTACTGACCTACTTACTGATAGCAGTCACCATATTGACAACATTATTACACACTTGAAAAATATTAATATACACGACAAAATATGAAAACATTCACAACGTAAGAACTTTAGGCTACTTTATTTAATGTTTAATTTATTTTTTGTGTTTTCTATAGATTTTTTGTTTTCTTTAATTTAATTTATTTATTTATTTATTTTTTTACCTATTTTTTATTTTAATATATTTTACTTAGATTGGTGATTTACTGATTTGGTATTGGAAATATCACTATGAGCAGCACTCAGGTGCAAAAGGGCCATTCGATGCTATTCACTAATGATGTGGAGAATCGTAAAAATAAAATAATAATAATAATATATTTAATATGCATACCAGCACATTAAAACTAAAACAACATTTAACAAAAAAAATACACAATCATTTAGGAATAATATATCAATATCATGTTTTAATTGTTGTCATAAAGGGAATATAAATAATAAATTACTATTATTTCTATTAAGATATTATGAAAAATAATAATTAAAATAAAATATCTCATATTTAAGGAACCTTTAAACGAATTGCTATATAATTAACTTACAGCATGAAAGTTAATTGTACATTAACAATAAGACGGTAACTTACGGCACTTACTAAAACTAAAGGAAATTATTCTAGCCAAATGAGAATTCATAGTTGAACTAGTAGTTTATAGAGTCAAAATTTTACATTTGATAGTTTACAATAGCTGGGCTATAATATGTTTAATATAATTATAGATAATAAATGCAGTTATATAAAAACTTAAGTGGGCTGTGTCGAAACAGAATAGTATTGTATTTGAAATAATTTTATTCTTATAAAATAAATAAAATTATTTTAAATATTTTAAATGATTTCAAAATAGTAATTTTAAGAATTATTTGAGATAATTATTTACGTTTCTTTTAATAGGTAGTACTAAAAATGTATTTGAAATAAAAAATACGTTTTTTTTTCGTCTAAATTTCCTTTAGAACGGCATATATCTTGAAGAAAACCAGATTGAAGTGTGAAGTTGGATACATTTTAGCGCGGTTCCTCCCTTCCTCCATAGGGCTCCCTTCCCCTTTAGGCGCTAAAAACAGCCCCGTCAGAGGAGTGAGATGGGGTGAAGGCTGAGCAGAGATGGGCATAATTTTATTTATAAATAAAAATACGAATTTATTTGTTCGTAATATATTTGTAAATACGAATCTAAATAAATTCGTATTCATAAGTGTGAATATAAAAATACAAATACAATTTTATTCGCAAATTTTCCTGCGAATAAAAATAAATTCACAGAAAAAATTGTAAATAATCACAAAATATATGAACACAAATTTATTCACATTACAATTTGTGAATAAAATTTATTCACAACAAAATTTGCAAATAAATTATGAATTTTTTTTTTTTTTTTTTTTTTTTTTTTTTTTTTTTTTTTTTTTTTTTTTTTTTTTTAATGGACCACCAGAGGTACAGATGGCAAACTATGTCCCTTGCAGCGCGGCAGGCGGTGCCTCAGCGGGCTCGGGGTAAAAAAATCTAGGCGCTTATAACCTAAATGTTAAGCGCTTCAAAAAAAACCTGTAATGTCATCTTGTCTTTGTTGTGAATAAATTTGTATTCACAAATTATAATGCGAATAAATTTGTAATCATACATTTTAATGTGATTTTTTTTGTAATCACTTGATTATTTGTGAAGATTCACATTTTTTGTGATTAATCACAATTTTTTCTGTGAATTTATTTGTATTCGCAGGAAAATTTGGGAATAAAATTTTATTTGTATTTTTATATTTAATATAAGTGAATAGAAATAAATTCTTATTCACACTTATTCATTTTTATTCGTATTTACAAATATATGAATTACGAATAAAATTCGTATTTTTATTTAGAAATATTTCTTTATAAGTGATTCCACTCCTTAAAGGTAGTGTACCTGTATGGTCTAATGAACCAGCATTAAGATGGGTATTTAATTAAATTATTTCCGTAACCAGAGGTTTGGAAATGTCTGCCATATGCCTGGAAGCCTCTGGTTAGTCAGCAGATATTTATAAAGCAAATTATGGCCATTTCTGAAGCTGAGCCTTCGGAGGGAGTGACAAGTCTTTAGGTTGTCCAGTCCGAAAAGGGTTAGAGAATTTGAAAATCGTCTATAAACATGTAGCGGGAGCTACCTTCATCAGCAAATAATCGCCTCTGCTGCGCTTACCTCTTTGTAAGAGACTGAGGAGTAAGGTTTGGTTGTGCGTTGGAAAAAGCCGGTAGGCCTTGCTTCTCGGGTTTTGTAGTTTTTTTTTGTTTTTGTTTTTTTGTGTTTGTTGCTGGAGTAATATAATTTGTGAATTATACTGTGCGGGGCGAAGTTTAGTGTAATAAAAACCTCTGAGGGCATGCCCAAGCATCTTTCATCGATGGCCATTAGGTGTTAATAAGTAATATTTAATGAGTGGACTCGACATAATTTTTTATAAGTAAGTAAAGCATGTTTATTTTGTTTTATTCTGAAAATGTTCTTTTATTATTTTTGCCTGGCATGTTGTACTTTATATATTTAGTTTCAAGTAGAAGAATTTATTTTTACAACCTTGTATTTATTGAGTGATTGTTACCTCCCTCCCCGGTAACTGTTATCCAGGAACAGGTATCTGATAACTGTTACGATATTGATACTCAGGTAACAAACTCTATTGAAGATACATTTGATATTCTTCGAAGCTATTGCTTGAAACTTTGACATTCTACTTTAGACAGTAAGATCCTAGCGCTGTCTATACTTGGAGTAAGTCCCTTGCTTTATCTGACCACTTCTAGATCCACTCCATATATCCATGTCTTCTTGAACCTCTATCTACTCCCTACATATCCTCTCTCGTCCTTCTGATCGCTATCCTTTCTCTCGGGGAGCTTTCTTCTAAGACACATCCTTGCTTCTAATCCTGGCTTCCAGTTCTCTGAACTACCTTCCTTCCATAGTCCTGGGAATACACAGTATCCGCCTGTTCTTAGATCGCATCTCTACTATCATCTCCTAAATTGTTGTAAATGTTGACTCTACATTACTAATTACAGTGCTCAGAAGTATCCTGAATAATTTGATTGTAATAACCAGAGATGGGCATAGTTTTATTTATAAATAAAAATACGAATTTTTTCGTACTTCATATATTTGTGAATACGAATATAAATAAATTCTTACTTTATATATTTGTGAATACGAATATAAATAAATTCGTATTCATTAGTGTGAATACGAATTTATTTTTATTCACATATATTAAATATAAAAATACAAATAAAATTTTGTTCGCAAATTTTTCTGCGAATAAAAATAAATTAACAGAAAAAATTGTAAATAATCACAAAAATGTGAATATTTACAAAAAATCAAGAGATTACAAATAAATCACATTAAAATATACGAATACAAATTTATTCACATTATAATTTGTGAACAAAAATTTATTCACAATAAAATTTGCAAATAAATTATGAATTTATTCGTATTAAGATGATATTACGAAAGTTATTGAAGGGGATTTTTTTTTTTTTTTTTTAAGGCGTTTAACGTCTAGGTTAGGTTGGTTAGTTGGTGTCTAGACACCGTCGGGGTAAGACGTGTAAGGTTAGAACAGTGCCGATAGAAGCTACTCACACCAATAGGAGGCTGCTTCAATCCTTCACCGGGCCGGCTACCACCTGCCTTCAAAGGATCTGCCGCCGACACTTCCTGCTTCAGCACTTCCTATCAGGGAGTACTTTAGTCTTTTAATATATCATTTTTTCTTTTTTATATTCTAACCTTCTATTTATATTTTTATTTTCGCATTAATTTCTCATTTTATGAACATGGAAGTAGTAACTAACAAAGACCCGAAACCCCCTGACATTTTTTCATTATTCCATTCTACAAAAAAATGGTGTAAAAAATTTATTTTAGTTTCAATAAGCGATCCAACCGGCCAAGTTACATTTAACAGCTACAGCCCATTCAAGGTTTGCAAATTCTTTAAGAGTTATGCGCCAAAGTCTAAAGTCAAATTTTTAAGAAGTGGTACAGTATTATTAGAAATCGAAGACGCCAAGGAATTTTTAAATTTAGGCAATATTAAGACTTATGAAGATTTTACATTAGTTTTTGCTGCACATCGATTTTTGAACTATTCACGCGGAATTATAAATAGTTTTGAACTAGCTAATTCTTCAGAACAAGAAATTCTTTCTGAGCTTTCAGAACAAGGAGTCGTCAAAGTTAAAAGAATTATGAAAAATGTCAGAGGAAGTAAAATTTTAACTAACTCATTTATATTGACCTTTGAAAAATGCACTTTACCCGAGTATATCACTCTTGATTTCCTCAGGGTCAAAGTTAGGCCTTTTGAACCCTCGCCAATTCAATGTTTCAATTGTTATAAGTATCGTCACTTTGCTAGTAGATGTGAGATTAAAATATGTGGAAAATGTGGAAATCCATCACACGATAAAAATTTTGTCTGTGAAACTTTGAAATGTGTAAACTGTGGGGATACAAGCCACCCTGCTTGGTCAAGAAATTGTCCTGTTTACAAAAAGGAAAAATATATCGAAAAAATTAGAAATGAAGACCGAGTGACCTATAAACAAGCCGAACAAATACTAAATAATAGACGTATTCCTAATAACAGTCCACCAAATATAACCTACTCTCACGCGACTACAAGTAAAAATCAGTTCGAATCTCTCTCAGAACAAGTTAAAAATCTAACGGAGGTAGTTAATGCTCTGGTTTGCAAAATTGGTACTCTTGAGTTAAATCATACTGTTTCTAACTCCGATAAATTTAATACTATAATGTCTGATGAAAAAGAAAATCATGAGTCGAGCGAGCAAAACATTTCAAAAAAAAAAACCACTAATAAACAGTGTCAAGCACCTCCAACATCACATCAAATACATTCAGAAAAATCAGTCGTAGATTTAGTAAAAGAAAAAAATTGCAAAAAAATTAAAATGCCAAATGATTTAAAAAATATTACAAAAGAAAAACCTTTTTCGCAACCATCCTTTCCATCTAAAGCAGACCCCATTTCAGATATAAATAATAGCGAGCCCTTCCTGCCTCCAAAAACAAGAAATCGTAAAAAGAATATAACTTAAATAAATCATTAGACTTAATTACACTGGTAATTATTATTATTATTGTAATTTATTATTAAAATAAATACATTTTCATATTATTAGCAGTGTTAGTTCCATATAAGGTATCTCATTTTTATTTTTTATCACAAATGAACACAAATTCCAATGCATCATTTATTGTTCAGTTTAATATAAACGGAATCTTGTTACATAAGCCAGATTTACAATGTCTAATTAAAGATACAAATGCTTCTATTATATGTATACAGGAAACACATCTCAAACCCACTAATAGTTTTCATTTAAATAATTATAAAACCTTCCGTAAAGACTTCACCCTTGGCTGCCGAGCCTGTGGGGGCGTAGGGATTCTCGTTCAAGAAAATTTACCAGTCCTACCTATTCCAATAGTTTCAGACCTCCAAATTATAGCTATTAAAGTTTTTCGGCCTTTTAGCTTTACCTTATGTAATATTTACCTTCCCCCAGGTAATCCATTTACAATCGAAGACCTAAAAAATGTTTTCAAACATCTTTCTGGACCTGTTCTAATTCTTGGTTATTTTAATTCCCATTCTAGTTGGTGGAGTAACGCCAACACTGACTCAAGAGGTAAAATTGTTGAGCAATTCATAAATGAAAACAATTTAATAATTTTAAACGATTTATCCCCCACTTACATTTGCACACGTACTAGGAATTTATCTTCCATAGACCTAAGTCTTGCCGCGCCAAGCATAGCACCTAGACTAACGTGGCAGATAGACAACTGAAGAAGATACATTCCATGCATTAAAGTTGATTGTCATTGACATTAAAGTTAAATTGTTTTATATTGTAAATTTATCCTTGTGGTCTGTAGGTACACAATGTTTATATCATGTTTTGTTTTTATATCAAATAAACAGTTAAATTTAAAAAAAAAAAAAAAAAAAAAAAAAAAAAAAAAAAAAAAAAAAAAAAAAAAAAAAAAAAAAAAAAGACTAACGTGGCAGGTCCTTGACGACTCTTATGGAAGCGACCATCTTCCAATAACAATAAATTGTAGTCAGAAACATTCCTTAGCTACCAAACTGGAGAGATGGAAACTAAATGAAGCTGATTGGCTTAAATTTGAAAATTTAGCACAAATTTCAGAAACTGATTTAACAATGAATATTAATGATATTATTAAAAATATTAACAATATAATCCTTGAGGCAGCCTCGGAATCCATTCCTAAAACAAAGTCAACCCCAAAAAATGTAGGCGTTCCCTGGTGGAACAATGATTGTGATGCTGCAGTAAAAAAAAGAAAAATCGCTTTAAAAAAATTTAAGTCTAACCCTTCTTCAGAAAGTTTAGAGAAATACGAAGAAGCTAGAAAGCATGCCAGATACACTATAAAGGCAGCAAAAAAGACATCCTGGCAAAATTTCATTTCCAAAATAAACATCAACACTACTTACAAAGAAGTTTGGAACGTAGTCCGAAAAATTATGGGTTATAAATCCTCTTCAATCCCGTCTATAATTAAAACTACAAATAAAATAACAACTGATCCACTCGAAATGGCAAATGTTTTTGCTAATCATTTCCACAATAATTCTTCCAATTCAAATTATACCCCAGAATTCTTAAAACATAAACGTACCATCGAAACTACACCACTACATATTTCCTCTAACCCTCTAAATACCCTTAATATCCCATTCACCTTCCATGAATTTGAAATAGCACTCAAATCTAGAAAAGACACTTCTCCTGGACCCGACAACATATGTATTTCAATGTATACAAATTTAAGTCCTAACAATAAATCATTTTTACTCAAAATTCTAAATGAAATATACAAATCAGGTTTATTTCCAGACTTGTGGAGAAAAGGTGTTATTGTCCCTATTCCAAAAAAAGATAAACCTTCCCACGAAGTAACCAGCTATAGACCTATTTCGCTGACCTGCTCTCTTAGTAAATTGCTGGAGAAATTAGTTATGAACCGCTTAGAATGGTATCTTGAAGAAGAAGGTATAATAGATGAATGGCAGAGTGGATTCCGGAAGGGTCGTAGTACGCGGGGCAATCTCGTAGCCATTGAAACTGCTGTCATAAAGGCATTCCGCGAAAAAAAGAAATTATTGGCAGTTCTTATTGATATTGAGTGCGCACTTGATAGAGTATGGAGAAGATCAGTTTTAAATACTTTAAATGAATGTGGGATAGACGGGAATATGTTAAAGTTTTTCGAGAACTTCCTCAATTCAAGGACTTTTCAGGTTAGGATTGGCTCAATATACTCTGATGAGTTTAGTCAGGAAAACGGTGTTATACAGGGAGGTGTCTCCAGTGCAAAATTATTTTTGTTAGCCATGCATGGGTTAAGAAGAGAAATTTCTAGGGAGATACAAATTATGTTATTTGCCGACGACGTAATAATTTATTCCGTAGGTGAAAATATAGATAACCTTTATGAATGTATGCAGGAGGCTCTAAACAAAATCAATCTGTGGATGAAAAATCATGGGTTCAAAATATCAGCGCAAAAATCTAAAAATATTCTCTTTAATAAACGAACACCGAATACTATGAGAGACCTCAAATTGGACGGAATAGTTTTAGAAACAGCTAACTCTATAAAATATTTAGGTTTAACTATAGATAAACATCTCACTTGGTTGCCTCATATTAAAGCCCTCAAGAATAATTGTAATAGATCCCTAAACCTGCTTAGATTACTGAGTAACACTCACTGGGGAGGTGATCGAACAAGTATGTTGATGCTATACCGGTCACTGATCAGATCTAAGCTGGATTATGGATGTATGGCGTATGGGTCAGCGAGCCCTCGTATTCTTCAGATGCTTGATCCCGTACACCATTCTGGGATAAGAATAGCTACGGGGGCCTTTCGCTCCAGTCCAGCCTCAAGTCTGCTAGTGGGTGCTGGAGAATTGCCCCTCAAGTACAGGAGAGAAATTCTAACAACTAAATATTATCTAACTGTCAAGTCTCAACCTCATCATCCTCTTAATAACATTATTTTAGAAACTAACTGGGAGAGGGGGTCTCCCGTAGTCTAATGGCTAGCGCCTTGGATTCATAAGCGGGAGATGGTGGGTTCGATTCCCAACCTCCGTCAGGAATTTTATCATCCCACGGCTCGCTGGTAAAATTCCTCGCTACACCCTGGATGTCGGCGCTAATGACCTAGATGTAGATGCGCCGTAAGAAAAAAAAAATGAAATGAACTAACTGGGAGAACGATTACATGGCCTATAATAAAGCACCCTTCCCTGCTAGAGCTGAATTGTTTCTATCAAAATTAAATTTAAAATACGAAAAGATTTTAATTTCTTCAACTCTTCAAATTCCGCCTTGGACTCTTATACCTCCCCGTATTAACTTAACACTTATTAAATACATAAAAAAAGAAACTCCGCCATATTTGTACTCTGCAGAGTTAAATAAAATTAAAGCAAGTATGCCTCCTTCCACGTACATATATACAGATGGGTCGAAAAGTGCTAATGGTGTGGGAGCTGCCGCCCTCTGCGAAGGACGAAAATACTTGTTTTCCCTCTCACCTCATTGTTCCAGTTTTTCCGCCGAACTGTTAGCAATTAAGAAAGCATTAAATATTATTCCACCTAGCCATCCTAATGTCATTATTTGTACTGACTCATTATCATCTATAATTAGTTTACAGAATATTTACACCCATGATAGTATGATTTCTGACATTTTGTACAGTATTTATGAATTAAATAAAAACATTTTCAAAATTCATTTCATCTGGATCCCTGGTCATTGTGATATTAAAGAAAATTCAGTAGTTGATGAGCTCGCAAAAAACGCTTCTATAAGCGGTTTTAAATTACCAGATATCCCACTCAGTGACATTAATTCTGTAGTTAAGTCTGAAGCAATAAGGATTTGGCAAAGAGAATGGATTCATATGGGATTGGGAGATAAACTCAGGGAAATTAAGGATGAAGTGAGTAAGTGGACTAGTTCGGAGCGGGATAACAGGAGGGAATCAGTGATCCTCTCAAGATTACGGATAGGCCACACAAGACTGACGCACGGCTATCTCATGGAGAGGGGGGAGCCTCCGGAGTGCGAGGTTTGCGGCGTGTCCCTCACTGTAAAGCATATCCTGACGGAGTGTAGGGCATATGAAGACGAGCGAGTTCGACTGAGTCTCCAGATACATCTTAGAGAGCTACTAGGCAATAATTCGGTCCATCTGTCTAACCTTTTTACTTTTCTTGATAAAACCAATTTGAAAAACAAAATTTAGCGCTGGGTTTAGATGTACTTTATCATAAAGTCAAATCATTTACCTAATGAACGATTATTATAAAGTGTATTGGCTTTTTAAATAAATTCCTATAAACATTTCCACTTAATATTCTCTAAATATATGTAGAACTAAATATTTATGTAATTAATAACTAATTTTCTAAAGCTAGCGTAAAAAATATTATTCTCTTAAAAAAAGAACTGTATTCTATTATTAATTGATTAACTTTAAATTATTAATACATTAACTATCCAAAATTTCGTTAAACATATTTTTGTTTTAACTGTTGGTGGCGTTCGGGGCGGGGGCGGGAGCGATGGGCTTGGTTGGGGTTGAGGACGTGCCCCCCCCATGCGGTCTGTGAAGGTTTGGTTGCCCTGGCACCAGCAAGCACACCTTCTATCATAGACCTAGCAGCCAGTCACCAGATGCGGGCCACTAAGGTAGAACTGGCACGGGGGACTCTACTCGACCTTGGCTGGGTCCGCCTTCCGCTGGCCGTCGGGCTCTGTTTCCGCTTTCGATACTACCAACAGACCGACCAGGAGGCACAAATTACCCAATAGTGGTTGACTGGCCTTTAAACTTCCAGGAAAAAAAAAAAAAAAAAAAAAAAAAAAAAAACGTCTAGGTTATTAGCGCCTAGATTTTTTGTTTACCCCGAGTCCGCCGCAGGACCACCATCCATGCTGCAGGGACACAGTTTGTCATCTGTACCTCCATAAAAAAAACACATTTAATAACTTTCGTAATATCATCTTAATACGAATAAATTCATAATTTATTTGCGAATTTTATTGTATTTTTATATTTAATATATGCGAATAAAAATAAATTCGTATTCACACTTATGAATACGAATTTATTTATATTCGTATTCACAAATATATGAAGTAAGAATTTATTTATATTCGTATTCACAAATATATGAAGTACGAATAAATTCGTATTTTTATTTATAAATAAAATTATGCCCATCTCTGGTAATAACCTTTATAAATACAAAATAAATATGAATAGTTTTGATCTTTTACATTTGAAACAATCATTAACTTTTGTTTAACTTTTACATTTGAAACAATCATTAACTTTTGTTTAACTTTTACATTTGAAACAATCATTAACTTTTGTTTAACTTTTACATTTGAAACAATCATTAACTTTTGTTTAACTTTTACATTTAAAACAATCATTAACTTTTGTTTAACTTTTACATTCGAAACAATCATTAACTTTTGTTTAACTTTTACATTAGAAACAATCATTAACTTTTGTTTAACTTTCTTCCAGAATCAACCCCAATGCCTAAAGTACTAATTACAGTTTTTTTACAGCACACGATCATCGTCGGTTTCGCAACAATTCTATTTTATTATAATTAGTAATTTTGACCATATAGACACCCCCCCCCACCTTCTGATGGACTGATTCTGTTTGTTTTCACAAGGCTTCTCTTCATTTAGATTCCCTCAACATAAACCAACTTTGGGTCTGTTTGCGAAGAGGACATCCAGTTACTTTGAAGTATCTGTAGTGATTTTAAACCGTGATTTTGGTACTTAATGATTAGCTTAAAGGTTCTTTGCAGATTATCTATTACTACCTTATATGTTATCTAAGGCTAGAAGCCATATTATATAAATATAGTAATCAAAAGTTAATATAGTAATGAAAGGTATTTAAAATCACTGCAATCACTAGTAAAAGTAACTATTTTTGACTACTACATTTAAAAAATATAGTTTCTAACTAACCGTTAGATAACTTGTACTTTTAATACATTTAGGTTTGTAAAGTATAAATGAAAATAACCGGAATATATTTCAGCAACCTATATTTATTAATAAAATGGTCAATCTTATAAAAGTCAATAGTGATTGTGAAGTTTAGGGGCATCCTCACCGATTTTTTTTTTTTTGTCCGGTGATTCTACAACATATTTATATTTTATATTTATTTCGCATTATGGGCGTACCAATAGAATTCAAACGGATAGCCAATAGAAAAGCTAATGAGTTATGCGAATGCGCTGAATCACTGTTATAATCACTGCAGATACTTCACAAGGAACTGGATATGGTCTTCGCAAACAGACCCCCACTATTGTTGAAATACAAGAAACATTAGAGCCGTTACTCTAACTATATCTTATAGAAAGACCAAATTAATATTTGTAGATATTTTTCAAAAGTTCTTTCATGAGTCAAACCCAAAGTGCTACTTTCCTTCAGAATGTGATAAAAATATTTTGTAGATTCATAATTTTTGATGTTCTGATATTATTTAATCATTGACATCTATCCTGTAAAAGAATAAGGAATTTTTGTCCTATACGGATATCTATTTCATACTTATTAATTAATGTGTTACTTACTCAGCAAGAAGAATGCACAAGAAACGCTTGGTTGAGTAAGGACCATTATATGTGCTTGAAAATGGGGCTTAAGTCTCTGAGAGTGTTTGTCAATAAAAAATACATTTTTCAGCATCCATCAATTATTTTAGGAATTTTATACCAGTTTTTTTGTTTACAAAATTTTGTCTTATTTATAATTCAATGAACAAACGAGATAAATAGAGTGAATATTTTTTTTTCGTCGAATAAAACCATGTATCGAACGAAGTGGAGTAAGATTCTAAAAAAAAAAAAAAAAAACAAAAAAAAAAAAAAAAAAAAAAAAAAAAAAACTTTTAGTTTAATAAAATAAAAAAATGAATATTTTCCTTCCGTTTCTTGAAGAGGTTCCACTTGATAAAAAGGAGTATTGTTGTTATTGTGAGTGGAGGAAAGGGGGAGGGGGTGGACATTTTAATAAAAACTTTGCCCACCATTCACCTCGCCTACATCTCTCGAATTTTAATCCGCGACAGACCCTTTCCAGCACTCCTCTCTCCAACTTACCTTGCTCTCTCTCTCTCTCTCTCTCTCTCTCTCTCTCTCTCTCTCTCTCTCTCTCTCTCTCTCTCTCTCTCTCTCTCTCTCAATCGCCATTTATTTCTCTCCCCTTTACATTTTCCTTTTCAAGGGCCTTCTCTAAATCCCTGCCTCACTTTTCATCCATAAATACCCCTAATTCTGTCTGAATATCAATTCGGAGGTAATCGGATTACATTTCAACTATCTACAGTAAATTAAAAAAAAAAAAAGTCCGACTCGCAGGAACTGCGTCATCTTAGCGCGGTTCCGTTCATATCCTTAGTGGCATTAGCAAAGGAGTAAAAGCAGTTATTGGTAGGTTTTGTCCTTTAGTGAAAAATATAAAATTACATCTCAAAGGGTAGGAAGATTTAAGGCACCACAACAGGAAACTGATATTATTCTAAGCAAAAGGGAAATGACTCCCCCCACCTTCTCAACATTCGCCATGGGAAACTATTACGTTTCTCATTTTCATACGTTATTTTATTAAAATACTAATTTTACTATTGAATGCAATTGAAAAAACGTTAGGTAAACAGGTAAAAAAAAACCGTTGAAAAGAACAAAATTAACAATTTTGAAATTTTAAGCACTTATTTCTAAGATTGACATCGCCCCATCGAAAATTTCCTCTAAACCATTTTTATAGGGAATTTACTAAGCTTTCGAATGGCCACCTTCCACTTACTAAGTTTTTCTAACCGTTTTCGAGATATTTTAGAAAATATACGAAAATCCAAAAACGTTTCATGCGTGTTAATGAAATATTTTATTTCTAGTACTTCCTTAACTCCAAACGGAACCAAAATTTATCTATCATAGACTAGATGAATATCAAAGATCTGGAACAAGTTTCAACTCAATTAATCGTTTCTGAATACCCAAACTGAAAATTAATTTGGAAAAGTAGGTGTTTCAATGTTTCTCGAAAACGGTTACTGACGTCCCTTTAAAAATGGTTTGATTCGTTTTTCTACGCTAAAAGAACTTCTTTCCTCAAACCCTAAAGTGGAGAATGATCTTTTGATACGTCAAGAATATTCGGTGGTCAAGCGGAATGCATTACTAAGAGCGTACTTGACTATACGCAACGACCGTGTTACTGTCGTCAATGGATGTGAAGTTTCTTGGGCATTGTTACTGAAATCAGTTGAAATTAAATGTGTTCTTATCTTATTAGTTAAGCTGCTGTCTTTTTTCTTCTTTGTATTTAGATCTACAGCCCGGGACGGGCCTTGGCTCCTTCACAATGAGACTCCAAGTAGCCCTAACGGTTGCTTTGTCCCTCCATCCTGACACACCCAGCCTACTCGGGTCCTCCTCTACGTCATCCAACCATCTTCTTCGTGGTCGGCCGACTCTCCTCTTTCTTCCAATGACCTTACCATGCAACATTTTGCTCGGCATTCTGTCTTCTGGCATTCTTTCAACGTGTCCTAACCTACGTCGGGCTTTGATGATACGTGTCACGTTTTTTCTTTCATACAGATTGCAAAGCTCATATTTTTTTCTAAGCTTCCATGTGCGAGAGTTAATATCGAAAATTGGACCTTAAATCTTTCTTAGTATCTTACGTTCTAATGAGTTTAATTTATTTACCACTAGCGACGTAAGCGTCCATGTTTCGGCTCCATATCTCAGAATTGGTCTAAGTAAAGTCTTATAAAGTCGTGTCTTTGATATTATTGACAAATATGTGGTCTTGTTAGCTAAGTACGCGTCATTTGTGGTCATTATTCTTCTGCTAACTTCTTGTATTATCATATCTCTTTGAGTGCTGGGACACTGGGAGCTACCAGACATATATCATCCGCATATGCACACACCTGGTTTCTTGAGTAGAGAATCTTTCCCGTAAGGTTAAGCTTCTGAGCTACCTTATGCAGATAGAGATTGAATAGAGTTGGAGACAGCGCATCGCCTTGTCTTACACCCACATACAGGAAACCTCTTTCTTGTTTTCTCTCCAATCATGGTTGGTCATGGTCATATTGTTGTCAAGTTGTCCCCTATTTAAAAAATAATAATAATATTTTCTCTAAACACCGGAATAAGAATAAATTCATTTTTAAAAATGTATTACCTTCTCGGAGTTATACGACAATAATAATGGTTACTTCCTGTTGTTCTTAAGGGGTGTCAACCTTTGAAGACTGTTATTATTATTTAAATTTTAACGTCCATTATTATTAACTAAGAATTTTGAAACGGGTTATCTGTAGGTTACCACCCATTTCTAGCCAGGATAGGGCTGATGCCTTTCCTTTTTTCTAAAGAAAAGCCACCACTCCATAGTGGGAATCGAACTCACGACCATTGGCACAGAGTGTTAAGTGCTCACGCCTTAACACTCATTTCAGAAAATATAATTACACAATTCTGCCAATAAAGAATTTGTTGTGTTTGGAGTTTTATAGCGAACAATTTCAGGATTATAATTTCCCGGTTATCTATGATGGTTAGAAGTGTTATTTGAGCATTTACGTAGTAAGGTCCATAAGTTTCCGGCCTGTCCTGCTTCCCCTCCTTCAAACGTGCCGGGACCTGCACGCCTATGCAGGTCCATGCCTGCTCACTCCATACCCACCGCCCGCACTTCCTCAGTCTTGTCAGTCAGTGTCCAGCCTTGAAGGTAACTCCCCATTTTTACAATGTTCAAACTCGAGTACCGTGCGGTAATTAAATTCTTTTGTAAAGAGGGTCTTACTCCTGCGCAAATTAAAGAGCGCTTGGATTGTGTATACGGGCAGTCCTCCGCCTCGTATTCCACAGTGAAAGAATGGGCAAAATTATTTAAGTTAGGGAGAGAAAGTCTAGAAGATGACCCACGTACCGGTCGCCCATTGGAAGCTGTCACTTCTGAAACAATCCAACTTGTGGAATCTGAATTGCTGTCTGACCGGCGACTAAAAACCAAGGAAATAGCAGCGAGGTTAGGGCTTTCAAAAACAAGTGTTTTGAGGATTATCAAAGAACATTTGCATATGAATAAGGTTAGTGCAAGATGGGTCCCAAAAATTCTTTAAGCTGCTCAAAAACAGGAACGAGTTCACTGCTGCAATGAATTTTTACGCGAGTATAATCCCGACCCAAGGAATTGTTTGGGCTCAATTGTAACTGGGGATGAGACAATGGTTCTATATTATGACCCACTCAGCAAAAGAGAGTCCATGGAATGGAGAAGACCAGGAGAAGCGCCTCCTTCAAAGACAAAAGTCACGCACTCAACAAAAAAGGTAATGGCCACAATTTTTTGGGGCTGTAAAGGAATACTACTGATAGATTTTATAGAAAGGAATACGACAATGAATGGTGAGTATTATGCAGCCCTACTTCACCGGTTACGAGACGCCATTAAAGAGAAGAGGCGAGGGAAGTTAAGCAGAGGTGTCCGCCTCCTTCACGACCATGCCTCTGTCCACACAGCATTGATTTCCAAGGCCGCTGTGAAGGACTGTGGATTCCAAGAAATCTCTCATCCACCCTACAGCCCAGACTTGGCCCCTAGAAATTTCTACCTTTTCTCAAAGTTAAAATCTGACCTTCGTGGAAGGCGATTTAACACCGACGAAGAGCTCCAAGCAGCAGTGATAGAACATTTTTTTTAACAAAGAAGAAATTTTTTTTTTTTCATGGTATAGAAATGTTGCCAAAGCGTTGTATTAAGTGTGTTGAACTTAGAGGAGAATATATTGAAAAACAGTAAAACCAGTTTTTTTCTTTCACCTTTCCTTCTATCCCAGGCCGGAAACTTTTGGACCTTACCTCGTAGTATGAATGTTTTTGTTTTTCTTTTTTCCACTCTTTATTTATTTATTTTCTTAAATTGTTTATATGCTACAATCTCGTAACTTGTCTCCCGAATATACTAGACTTGCTATATTTTTTTTATATTATATATAGTTATTTGTATTCCCCAAATTTTACTACGTATTATTTATTTTTCTGTATATATGTAATTTTTCATATATTTTTATATAAATCAGATTGCTTAAGAAAATCTAGGATTTTATCTCTCTGGAGGTTATACATTTTCTGATGCAAAAGTGATACTGCGACATCACGGCGATATCTGGGCAGATGTTTGAGGTTTTCTGTAGTATTTACGTACAATATTTGCATTAAAATTATTCTAGAAATAAAAAAAAAAAAAACACCAATATCAGTCTCCAAGATCCTGAAAGGAGCCCGCATAGAATTGTGGAATATTAGCATAGGGGGGGGGGCCATACTCCCGCCAAAATAGGATAAGGATCCTCGTTTTGCCGCTGAAATAGGTTAAAGTGCCTCGTTCTCGCGCCAAAATAGCCTCTTAGCCTGTAATTCCCGCCTTTACGGCTTGCGCACCCCCTAATCCTTCCCAAGAGCAATTGCTTAGTAACAGTAAAACCATTCTAGAACAATAACACAAGATAGTTTTGAACTGGTTCCCTTTATTAGGCTTGAATTATATAAAATGGGAATTAAGCCAAAATGCCTGGGACAAACACAAAAAAATATGTTATTTTAAAGCATTATAAAATGTTTGTAATTCATTGATAGGAGGACGTTGATTCCGAAGGTAGATTTAGTCAGCGTTCGGCCGTGTGGTATCTCAATAAAACTAAATTTTTTAAAGGAAAATTCTGATGTTTCGGCTTAAAATTCTCATGCTCTCACTTATTTCTCGGATTAACATCCCCATCGAAAATACTTTTATATTTTTTATTGTAGAGAATTTAGTAAACTTTCGAATGGTCACCCTCCACTTACCACGATTTCTCAACCGTTTTCGAAATAGTTAAGAAAATATACGAAAATTCGAAAATGTATCGCGTCTGTTAATAACATTATTTTTTTCTATTTCATTCTTAAATCCAAAAACATCAAACATTTAAATATCTTAAATTTGATGAATTTCAAACATCTGGAACAAGTTTCAACTGAATCAATCGTTTCTGAATAACCAACTGATAATTACTTTAGAAAAGTATTTGTATTAATATTTCTCTTATACTGTTAAATATATCGCTTGAAGAATAATTTCATTCGCATTCTTACGGTACAGAACCTATAAAACGAATGCCTGCTGCCTCCGAATAATAACTAACCAGCCAATTTATTCAAAAATTAATAAACTTCATTCACTAGCTAATATTATAACCTTAAAAACCTTTATTCATAACCTGGCCAAAAATTTCTTTTTTTTTATAGATGCAAATTAAATAAAAATAATTTAATTAAGAATTTAGGTAATTATAATAAAAATACATTAACAAGATATGTCCATAAAAGGCCGAAACTTATATTCATGAAATATTTATGACTATAATTTGTAAGTTTATCTGCGTATCATTTTTTTTTTTTTTACTGTAACAGATTTTCCATCTAGTAGTATATTTTTTTATATGTATTGTACTACAGTTAACATACGTTATGGTGTTAAACTTTATATTAATTACTAGTTGGAAAGCATAAAACTAACAAATTTGAGGTTCTAAGCACTTATCTCTTCGATTGACATCGCCCCACCGCCCGGGAGAACTGTACTCGGCTGTCCCCCCCATGTGGCGGCCCTGCCCACCGAACATTACAACAGAATCTTATTGTAGAGAATTTAGTAACCTTTTGAATAGCCGCCTTCCGCTTACTACGAGTTCCCAACCGTTTTCGAGATATTTTAGAAAATATACTGAGATCCGAAAACTTTGTATCACCATTCACACAATTTTTTCCATATGCTTCGTTTCTGAATACCCAAACAGAAAATTAGTTTTGAAAAGTATTTATATCAATTTTTCTGTTAAATGGCTACAGAACGCGCTTAAAAAATGGTTTCATTCGTTTTCCTACGTTAAGGAATCTTTCACACAAATTTCGCTCCAAAAACCATTTTCCAGTAAACGGAATCAACTGGTTAATGAACTTGACCTTTTAAATGAGAAGAAAATTTTTTGTACCGAATGTTTTGTATCAAAATCGGAATGTTTATGAGCCGATGAGGAACTTCTTAATATTTCAACCCCCCCCCCCCCCCCCTAAAAGTACTTAAACGTATTGTCCGTGCAAAATTTCCAATTTTTGTGTAAAGTGGTTCGGGATATTATTACCTCGGACGGGCCATCACCAGGGCGTAAACTCTATGAGGGACAAAATCATTTCTAGTAATTCAAGGTCTGCCATCATAGTTGAAATTAACCTCAATTTATTTATTTATTTTATGGTTTTACACCGCTTCTACAAAAGTCATTAGCGGTGACTATATAATTAAATGAAACTGTACATGTTGATTTCTTTTAAAAATTCTAAAATGTTGTTTAAACTTCCTGAGTCTTCTCCCAATAATTCTGATAGATGTCTCTCCAGTTTCCACTTTTTCCTCTTCTCTGTAAATTGGTGGCATTCAGTGAGAATGTGTTCCACAGTGAGGGGAGCATTGTCGCATGGAGAACATGTAGGGGGATAAAGCTCTGTTAATAAATAAGAATGGGTCAATTTGCTGTGGCCTAGTCTCAGTCTGGCTAGAACTATTTCTTCTCTTCGGTTTTTTCTGTTAGCCGAATACCAGGGTCCAACCGTCTTTTTAATCTTAGATAGTTTGCTACTGCTGATTGACCAGGTAATTTCCCATTGCTTCATTAATTTTTTCCGATGGTAATGGTTCCAATCTCTTTGAGAGAGGAATGGTTCTAGCCTGACTGAGTCCTGTAATGCATTCTTGGCTTCTTCGTCAGCTTGCTCATTTCCTCTTATGCCCATATGTGATGGCACCCAAATGAAAATGATGCTCTTCCTCGAGTTCCTCAGTGTGGCAGTTACTTTATTTGCAAGCCAAAATTTCTTGCCTCCGGGTTTGCTCAGGCTTTGTAGGCAACTGAAGGAGTCTGTGGCTATTTCTTGACTCCGGGTTTGCTCAGGCTTTGTAGGCAACTGAAGGGGTCTGTGGCTATTTCTTGCCTCCGGGTTTGCTCAGGCTTTGTAGGCAACTGAAGGAGTCTGTGGCTATTTCTTGACTCCGGGTTTGCTCAGGCTTTGTAGGCAACTAAAGGAGTCTGTGGCTATTTCTTGACTCCGGGTTTGCTCAGGCTTTGTAGGCAACTAAAGGAGTCTGTGGCTATTTCTTGACTCCGGGTTTGCTCAGGCTTTGTAGGCAACTAAAGGAGTCTGTGGCTATTATAAAACTGTCTTCAGACGAAGCGAGAGCATCATTTATCGCCCGGAATATTGAGTACATTTCAGCTGTATAAATAGAATTTTCACGGCGAAGTGTGCACTTCTTTACAACTCCGTTTATAGTCCATGCACAACCACAAATAGAGTCCACTGTTTTTGAGGCGTCTGTGTATATCCACGTTCTCTTCTCGTATATTTCTTGACGTTCCCTTAGCATTGCGTGGAGTATCATGGGGTTGATGTCCTGTTTGGTAGTTTGATGGAGGCTAAGATCCACTATAATGTTCACTGGATACCAGGATGGATAAAGATGGATGCTTTCTTCTACTGGAGTTAGTCTCTCGGCTCCTAGGTGTTCAATTAAATCCTCTAAACGCCCTCTAAAACCTACTCGTCCCGGCTTGTTCAGCAACGAGAATACTATGTGGCTCGGATCGCTATATATCTTGCTGGCGTAGGAGAGAGTCAAGATGGAACGTCGGATTTCCAGAGAAGGTTCGCCACTCTCAACATACATGCTTTCGACTGGAGTTGTTCTGAAGGCTCCGGTGGAAATTCTAATTCCAGCATTGTGGACGATGTTAAGGATGTTCAATGTCCTGGTCGAAGCAGAGCTATATACTACAGAACCATAGTCTAATTTCGATCGGATCAATGTTCTGTACAGGTAGAGGAGGGTAGACCGATCACTTCCCCAGTTCCTGTTGGAAGCTACCTTCAGAATATTCATCCTTTTTAGGCACTGGAATCTGAGATCTTTGAAGTGTCCTGACCAGGTTAGACGTCGATCAATTATTAGGCCTAAAAACTTAATTTTATCTGAAAATAAAATAGGTTTCCCAGCTGCCATTAAATTTGGATATAATCAACATTTCCTCTTACGACAGAAATGGACACCACGAGTTTTTACAAAGGAAATTTTGAATCCAGTTATTTCACACCATAATAAAAGATTATTAATTGCATTTTGAAGCTTCCATTGTATAAATTCCATTGACTCATGTGCAAAGTAGAATACGAAGTCATCAGCAAAAAGGCCACCTTGAACTGAAGCGGGTAGACAACTTAAAATATCATTGATGGCCACTAGGAATAGAGTTACACTCAGTGGAGAACCCTGCGGAGTCCCATTCTCCTGTTGAAATATTGCAGAAATTGAGTGGTTTATTCTAACATGAAATAATCGCTCTGTAAGAAAGGCTTCCAAATACTTCATTATTCTTCCATTAAAACCCCAAGATTTTAGTATGGCTAAGACCCTGCCTCGCCACATCATGTCATAGGCCTTCTCTATATCAACAAAGATGGATATAACATGCTGATTATTAGAGAATGAATTTTGAATATAGGATTCGAGGAGTACAAATTGATCCAATGTAGAATGGGATTTTCGGAAGCCGCATTGCCGAGGGTCTATCTTCTCCATCTTCTCTAGTGTTTCAATCAGCCGCCTGTTCACCATCTTCTCCATGATTTTCGAACTACAACAAAGAAGGGAGATTGGTCGGAAGTCATTCAGAAGTAAAGCATTTGGTTGTTTCTTAATGGGATGTATGATAGCCGTGTTCCATAATTTGGGGATGGTCCCCTGTCTCCAGATTTCATTGTACATGTCTAGTAAGATAATCTTTGCTTTTTCTGGCAATTTTTTAAGGAGTTCGTATGGTATGTGGTCGGGACCGGGAGCTGATTGGCTCTTGCAGGTAAGTAGTGTTTCATCAAGTTCCTGTAGTGAAAAGAATGCATTATAATATTCATCGTTGCGCGAGTCGATGGACAGTAGAGGATCGGCAAATTCTTTCCTTCTCTCTAGAAAAGTCTTCTCGTAATTGCTGGAGCTGGACTTCTCTTCAAAATGTTGGCCAAGAGTATTTACTATTTGTTGTGGTTCAGTTATTACTGTGTCTTCTATTTTTATACCTGTAATAATTGATGAACTTTTTTTACCTTGAATAGATCTAATTTTTGCCCAAATCTGTGCTATAGGAGTTTCAGAATTGATTGATTCAGTAAAGGCCAACCATGACTTTTTCTTACTATCCTTTATGGTTTTGTTAGCTATAGCTCTGAGCTTTTTGAACTCAATACAGTCTTCAATGCTTTTGGTTCGTCTGTATTTGTTCAAAGCTTTCTTTTTCTGCTTCACTGCTTCATAGCAATCGTTATTCCACCAAGGCACTAGTCTTTTTCTTTTGTTTGGTCTGCTTTTAGGAATGCTCATCTCTGCTGATTCTATAATGGATTTATTAAAATTGCTGATTTTTTCATTAATATTGTTTCCTGATAAAGTGCCTATTGCTTGCGAAATATTTCTCTGATAATTTTCCCAATTAGCTAGGTTGAATTTCCAGCGATAAGATATTTCTGAAACATTTACTTGATATGAGTCTATAGAATTTGTAATAGTAAGTCGAATGGGGAAGTGGTCACTTCCGTGCAGATCCTGTAACACTGTCCAATTGCAGTCTGGAAGAAGCCGACAGTCGACAATGCTGAGATCGATGGCCGAGAAAGAACCATCTCTCGCAACAAAGTGAGTAGAAGATCCATCATTCAGTATCGCTAGGTGACTATTTTGTTCTACAAGTTTCACTACGATCTGTCCCCTACCATCTGATTTGTCCGATCCCCAAGCGGGTGAATTAGCGTTGAAATCGCCAAGAAGAGCACATGGTCTAGGTAATTGGTCAATTAGATCCTGTAATTGGGAATAAGAAATGGTTTGACTTTGAGGAATATAGAAATTGCAGACTGTGATTGGATTTGGCATGTATAATTTAACAGCGATTGCTTCTAGATCTGTTGATAAGGGAACTTGTTCACTGTAAACATCATCTCTGACTAGAACTGCGACTCCACCCCATTTTCTAGAACATATTCGATCCTTACGATATATTTTGTAACCTTTAACAGTTAGAGAGCTACTTGTTGCTAGGTGGGACTCCTGAATGCAGAAACATTGCGGCTCTTCTTTACTTAATATCAAAGAGAAGTTTTCATAATGTCTAAATAGACCAGCGCAGTTCCATTGGAGAATCTTATAAAAGTTATTTTTGCTCATGAAAATTTAAAAGAAAAAAGAAACAAAGAGAAGATTTCGTATGAGAGATAAGTTTTGACATTATTAAGAACGGTAAGGAAATTTATATTGTAATATTTTGATTTTTATTTGAACTATCATTTTATAAGTTGTTTGACCCGCTAGAGTTTTAATGATCTTGAGAAATATCGGAAGCCTTTGCCTTTTCAAAAAACCTCAATTAAAAATAATACTATGAGATAGATAATGTAAGGTAACAGCTGTTCTTTATCGTCCTAGCAACGGTTGCTGCCTAGGCTTGCCTTCTCTAACCAACTCAAACTTTAAACCCCCCTAAAAATGCTTAAAAATACGAATATCAATAAATCCTTTCTTAGCGAGTGCCTACGTTATATAAGGAGTGTCCATGCAAAATTTCAAAATTTTCTGTCGAGCGGTTTGGGCTGGGCGTTGATAGATGAGTGAGTGGCATTTGACAAATATATAGTAGAGATGCATAGGTTTTATTTCATTTTGTTTTCCTATATTGTAAAATGTGCGCTAATTTAAGTTACAACATAGAATAATGATTAAAAAAAGTGTATCTAGTATCAGGAACAGATTGTTATATTCTTAAAAAAAAAAAAAAAAAAAAAAAAAAAAAAAAAAAAAAAACCGAATACCTGCAAGCACATTAACTCCAAGAAGATTTTGTTCCGCGCGAATTAAGCTTTAAAAAATATGTTCCGGTGTACGGATTCTGCTCGTTAACGAACTTGACCTTTCAAATTAGAAGAAATATTTTTTTACAAGATTTCATCAAAATCGGACTATTTTCGGGATTGTGAGAGAGAAAAGAGACGAATATATTCATAAAATAACTCATTTGAACTACTGTTATTTTCTTGATCTATCGATTCTGAAAAGTGAAATTTTTTGTCGGCTCTTCCAAATTGCGTCATGAGGTCAACCTCATAAGCGGGTTTCCCCCCCCTATGGAGAGAGGGAGGAACCGTGCTAGAATAAATTAGAGTGTACGAAATGTATTGAATGGTATGAGCACAGAACGCTGTTCGTTTACTGTGAGTAATCGCAACCTGGAACATGGACGAGTGATTGGACAGTGTTTCTAAGCAAAGCAACGTTCGTTCAAATTCACTAACACACACACTCACAGATTCATTACAAAAATTCCACAGCTGTTGTGGTTGGCTTGTAGCGGAGCTTGTTTTAAATTATATTTTTCCGCGGGAGAAAAGCCCGCCGCACTAAAGTTTTAATGGAGCTTTCCCGCGGGAATAATTTTGACCGTTAGAGTTTGTGAGTTAGTATCCAGATAGTGAGCAGATAACCGGAGGATTCGGCATCTCAGCAGATTAAGTGTCGTTCTCCTAGCAATTTGTATCCTGCTGCCTGCTCCTAGAGATCCACCAAAACCAGCCCAACATCTCGGTACACTAGGATTTATCCGCAAGTACTGAACTTTTTACTGGATTTAAGGCAGCTTGCGATAACCCTAGGTTACCTTCTCAGTTCAAGCAGTACCAGCGAGAGCCAAGCTCCCGGCTACCAACTCTCCGCATGGAGATCCGCACATCATCTCCAGTGACGTCATACCGTACCATTGAACTCTGATTCTAGTTTATGAACACTTTCTATTTATGAACAATTATTTATTTCATTTATTTATTGACAGTCGTCTTATAATTTTATTTATTTATTGAATTTAAGTTTTATTATTTTATTTATTCAAGAGGAATATATTTATAATTTTATGAACACGCCTATTATTTATTTATTCTTTGTTGGGACCTTCTGACCAATATACAGACAATTAATTGACCCCAACAGCCTAACCAACAATCATGCGCTATAGTCGATTAAACTTGTTTTATTTATTTAAATTTTATCGTCCATTATTATAAACTAAGATGTTTGGGACGGGTTATCTATAGGTTACCACTCCTTTTTGCCAGGATAGGGCTGATGCATTTTATTTTTTCTAAAGAAAAGTAACCATCCCATTGTTGGAATCGAACCCACAATCTTTGGCACGGAGTGTTAAGTACACATTCCTTAACACTCACGGCCACCGGGCTTCCAAACTTGTTTTGTAATTAAAAACATACTTTTATTTATCTGTATTTATGTAAGCAGAAGCAAGCTGCTGAGTGCGGGTGTACACAAAATAAGAAGATCATTGCATTAACTATAAATTTTAAGAATAACAAGTCTAACTCTTAGGAACCCTGTTGCCTTAGTATGTTTCCAAGGACTTTTTATGCCTAAAATTTGGCACTCATTGGCAAATTATTTAATACAAAAAAGCATGATTTTTAGCACTGAAATCTTATTAATTAGAAGAAAGTGTCCATTTTTTTTTTCATGTTTTCCACCCTCCAGCGTGGGAGTTTATTTAACTACGTATGCCATCCTTTCTGGATAATAAAAGTATTTTAATTAGTTGAGAGGAGATCGTTGACCGTAGATGGTGCAAGGTAGGGATTGTCGGGGTTCGGTCACTGCTACTTAATAAAACTACATTTTATCGTAATAATGGTTTTATTGTGCCGACGTTTCGGCTTGAACTTCAAGCCTTCATCAGGGCGATGGGAAGGTTGAGAACTATACCTCACCGATGTGGGATCATTTCTCTATAATTAGGTATATACGTAAAATAATGATTTCTTTTACAATTAATATGAATACTGAAATTAAAATGATAATAATAAAAATAAAACGAAAACTAAAAAACAACAAATTAAAAAAAGAAAGAAATGTAAATAAACGAAATATATATGTACATATCGTCGATACAAAAGCAAAGTATCGAATATGAAAATCACCACTTTTCAGAGTGGAAAATAATTTATTCATAACTTTTTTTGGACAGTCAAATATTCGGCAGATTTGACCTTTTGATAGTGAAATACTTTCCCTTTAATAGAGTGAAGTCAGATTGAAGAATTTGCCGTTAATAAGTCCAGCAGAAATTATTAAAGATTGACAATGAAAGATGCATTTTTTCATATTCGTTACTTTGCATTTGTATCGACGATATGTGGGCATTCGGATGAGTTCATTGACATTTTATAGGTCCAGTTGTTTAATAAATGCATCAAATTCCTGAAAATATTTAAGTAGTAAGTCAGGAAGAAAGTGTCCATTGAAAGCCGATAAAACCCACTTTACCGTTGTTTTTCGAATTATGCTTTTCCTAATCATTATATGCAATAAAATACAACGTAAATTTTGCTAAACCTTTGCTAATGATCTAAAATTCAATGCACAGGAAACAAAACAAAATACTGCATTATTCTATAAAATAGAAAAAAAAAATAAGAAAATTAAGGAAAATATACGAAGTTCCCAAAATTTTTCATGTCTATTAATAAAATATTTTATTCTAATCCTTCCTTAACTCCAAACGTAACCAAAATTTAAACATCATTGTTTATAATAATTTTAAACACGGAGAAAGTGTTTTAACCAGACTGCACTTCCGTATTTCGTCATGAGGTCAACCTCATAAGCTGGGTTCCTCTCTATGGAGGGAGGGAGGAACCGCGGAAAAAAGTTACTTTATTCATTGAGTTGACTGAACAATGAATGAAAAATTATTCATTATTCCGAATAAAATAACAGACTTATTTCATTATATGCAATAAAATATAATGACAAACTTGCATCATCATTATCAGCCAATGATAGGATAACCTTTTCAGACTGGAAAACCCTAGTAAAAGAAAACCTCCTTAGACTCTGGACCAATAAGTGGTTTGAAATGGACGAAAAAGGACTCAGGAAAATAAAGGACATTCCGAAGCGATGGCAGACAAGTGAACGTTCTTCAAGGAGAGAAGAAGTTGTCCTGTGCAGATTAAGAATCGGACACAGCCTCCTCAGCCATGAACATATCTTCCTCAACCTATATCCACCTTCATGCAGCTGTGATATAGGTCAGCAATGGACAGTGGAACATTTCTTGGTGTCATGCAGAAACTACACTTCCTTGAGAAAATCAGTAGGAATTGGATCTTCTCTTGCAAAAATTCTTGGCGACAAAGAAGAAGACGTACAAAAACTTTTTGTTTTTTTAAAAAAGACAAATATGTATTCAAAATTATAAATTTTATTTTTTATTATCAGTTAAAATTATCATTATTTATTATTAATATTTCCTAATATATATTTGAATCATTTATCATAACTATTATTATATGTTATTAATGTACTATTATTTTCATTTAATCATATATCAATTCCTCAATTTTAATTAATCATATTATTATATGTTCATTACCACTATAGTATCAAATATGATTTGTTTTTTATTTTCTTACCATGCAATCGCCAATGATCCTGCAGGATAGAGGCAAAATAAAATAAATAATAATAAAATAATAACAGACTTATTCATTATTCTGAATGATTTTGTCCAACACTGTCATCGAAAGTTACCACACTTTTCTAGCCAGAATAAGAGTTATGCCTTTTCTTATTTTCCGAAAGAAAAGCCACTACCCTCTAGTTTAACCCATGACCTTAGAACAGAAAGAAACTATTGCTCAAAGATAAGATCCTTCAGTGTCCGATCTTCAAACAATCAGCTTATTGAAGCAAAATACTGTATAATTTACTTGTTTCAACAATCCTTCCTTTAAAGTTTAGAGTCATAATGCATTTCTGCTTAATAATCTTCTTGGATAATGCTAACATTTGCAGTGATATTATCTGTTTCTATAGATTCTGTAAATAATTCTATTTGCTTCTAGTTAGTAGAAGATTTCAATAGAATGTTAATCCGTAAATAGATAATAGTCTGAAGGAGTTGAAGATGTAATTAGGAGCAACTCGGAATCTAATTGGCTTAGCCGAGTTAATATTTGGATAAGAAGAAAATTGAGAAGAGTTTTTGAGGAAGTTTACTTTCATTGAATAATGCCTGCTATCTTGTCTAACTTTTGATTGCTTATATACTTCTGGGATTATTTACTGCAGCTATTGCACACTCATGGTAGATGACCAGAGGGTTAAATAACCATAAATGGCAGAACATGAAAACATTTTTATTACCTCTGCCAAAGACTTGGAAGATAAAACCTTTTAAACATATTGTGCGTTATTTTTGATGGTATTTGATCATAATTAAAATTAATTATTGTAAGGTTTCATTATTATTAAATTTTATTATTAGTAAGTTTAATTATTGTTAGAATTACAATCAATTGTGAGAGGCATTCAAATACTTTTATGTTTTGCGACACATATTATACGAATCGCGCGTATGTGATTTATGTACCACTGGTCCTCGTGCTTAGGCAAGAGAGCCTGGTCCGCCATAATTTTATAATTCCTATAGCCGGCCCATGCGCAAGCAACTCTTGTTATGTGTGTGTATGCCAGTGGCTTTTAATGGTTTGTTTTCCGCTTCCCTTGGCGTTATAAGTTGTTCTTGGAATTATTATTCCTATAGCCGGCCCATGTTTGTTATGTTGGACCTTTCTGGACGCCTACCTACCCGGCGAATGGTGAGATACTTCCATAATTCCCTCAATTCTTTTCCTAAACCCTGTTTCCTTTCTTCTCACCATTCAATGCCGTATACCTGGAGGTGGATGCCCTGAAGGTAAGGCTAATTATTATTATTTTTACAATATGTTTGGGTTGTACCCATATTTCATCATATTTTGTCCTTTGCTTCTATCCGAGCTCACCAGAGCAACCACATTTTTTTTTTCTTCCTTAATAATACCCCACACATATTCTCTCTACCATGTCAAACGATTAAATATGAAAATCGATATTTATTAACAAGTTCGCTGCGGCTGTCATTGTTTTTAACCTCATTATCTGGTGCATTTTTTGTTTGAATTTCCAGTCAGCCGATTAGAAAACGGAAAACACCGTTGGAAAGCCCAAACAATACAGAAGGCAACTGTATTTACACGGAGCTGTAAAAGTGAACCCCCCCCCCCCATTTTCGAGCCTTTTGAATGTAAAGGGAAAAATGGAGGAGTGTCCTTCCGAAGGTACACTCGTAAGCGGGTAGGATCGCTAGTGTCCTTCCGTAACGACACCCGCAGCGAAAGTGTTAAGAGAGCAACATAAAGCTTTAATGGTGATTCAAAAATCAGCGCCATTACATAAGGACAATTTTACATATTTTTTCTATAAATATCTTTAATTATTTTAACGTGAAATTATGAACAAACTGTTAACTGTTTTTTAATTACCAAAAAATCATATTTGTGTGTTTGCATCTTGGTGCTAATAAGCGATTTTTCTTAGCTCGCTGTTTCAAATTGTCGAATGGGGTATTTTCGATAGTTTGCTGATTCCGATGGACTAACTGTATAAATATTTACACTTTCAAACTAACAAATGTGACGTATTCGACATTATGCATTGTACTAATTGTATAATATTATTGATATCTACAAATCAAAGTTTCGAATATACTATTTTGTTAGTTTGCGAAGTCAGTTTTTAATCTCAATAGTAAGACGATTAGGAGCGAACTAGCGAACGAATATATTCGATACAAGGACAAAGTAACATTTTGAAAAATGTTCATATTCGATACTTCATTTAAAGAATTTCTGGCAATTCTAAAGACGCAAGAGTTTGGACAATTTTCCTACAAGCTGTATCGTCCGCAATGCAAGAGTAAAGTATCAAACTTTAAAAAATAGATTTTTCATATTCGATAGTTTGACATGGTATGGAAGATATGATCAGCTAAAATGTTTCGTGTTCCGTGCGGTAAGGAGTCGTCAACCACTTGTCTAACATTGCACTAGTTCTGAGCGGTAAGGAGTCGTCAACCACTTGTCTAACATTGCACTAGTTCTGAGCGGTAAGGAGTCGTCAACCACTTGTCTAACATTGCACTAGTTCTGAGCGGTAAGGAGTCGTCAACCACTTGTCTAACATTGCACTAGTTCTGAGCGGTAAGGAGTCGTCAACCACTTGTCTAACATTGCACTAGTTCTGAGCGGTAAGGAGTCGTCAACCACTTGTCTAACATTGCACTAGTTCTGAGCGGTAAGGAGTCGTCAACCACTTGTCTAACATTGCACTAGTTCTGAGCGGTAAGGAGTCGTCAACCACTTGTCTAACATTGCACTAGTTCTGAGCGGTAAGGAGTCGTCAACCACTTGTCTAACATTGCACTAGTTCTGAGCGGTAAGGAGTCGTCAACCATTTGTCTAACATTGCACTAGTTCTGAGCGGTAAGGAGTCGTCAACCACTTGTCTAACATTGCACTAGTTCTGAGCGGTAAGGAGTCGTCAACCACTTGTCTAACATTGCACTAGTTCTGAGCGGTAAGGAGTCGTCAACCACTTGTCTAACATTGCACTAGTTCTGAGCGGTAAGGAGTCGTCAACCACTTGTCTAACATTGCACTAGTTCTGAGCGGTAAGGAGTCGTCAACCACTTGTCTAACATTGCACTAGTTCTGAGCGGTAAGGAGTCGTCAACCTAACATTGCACTAGTTCTGAGCGGTAAGGAGTCGTCAACCAC
Organism: Gonocerus acuteangulatus; assembly: GCA_946811695.1. Lineage (NCBI taxonomy): Eukaryota > Metazoa > Arthropoda > Insecta > Hemiptera > Coreidae > Gonocerus > Gonocerus acuteangulatus. The sequence goes on along the minus strand of OX328127.1, from coordinate 80,161,795 downwards.
TTGTCTAACATTGCACTAGTTCTGAGCGGTAAGGAGTCGTCAACCACTTGTCTAACATTGCACTAGTTCTGAGCGGTAAGGAGTCGTCAACCACTTGTCTAACATTGCACTAGTTCTGAGCGGTAAGGAGTCGTCAACCACTTGTCTAACATTGCACTAGTTCTGAGCGGTAAGGAGTCGTCAACCACTTGTCTAACATTGCACTAGTTCTGAGCGGTAAGGAGTCGTCAACCATTTGTCTAACATTGCACTAGTTCTGAGCGGTAAGGAGTCGTCAACCACTTGTCTAACATTGCACTAGTTCTGAGCGGTAAGGAGTCGTCAACCACTTGTCTAACATTGCACTAGTTCTGAGCGGTAAGGAGTCGTCAACCACTTGTCTAACATTGCACTAGTTCTGAGCGGTAAGGAGTCGTCAACCACTTGTCTAACATTGCACTAGTTCTGAGCGGTAAGGAGTCGTCAACCACTTGTCTAACATTGCACTAGTTCTGAGCGGTAAGGAGTCGTCAACCACTTGTCTAACATTGCACTAGTTCTGAGCGGTAAGGAGTCGTCAACCACTTGTCTAACATTGCACTAGTTCTGAGCGGTAAGGAGTCGTCAACCTAACATTGCACTAGTTCTGAGCGGTAAGGAGTCGTCAACCACTTGTCTAACATTGCACTAGTTCTGAGCGGTAAGGAGTCGTCAACCACTTGTCTAACATTGCACTAGTTCTGAGCGGTAAGGAGTCGTCAACCACTTGTCTAACATTGCACTAGTTCTGAGCGGTAAGGAGTCGTCAACCTAACATTGCACTAGTTCTGAGCGGTAAGGAGTCGTCAACCACTTGTCTAACATTGCACTAGTTCTGAGCGGTAAGGAGTCGTCAACCACTTGTCTAACATTGCACTAGTTCTGAGCGGTAAGGAGTCGTCAACCACTTGTCTAACATTGCACTAGTTCTGAGCGGTAAGGAGTCGTCAACCACTTGTCTAACATTGCACAAGTTCTGAGCGGTAAGGAGTCGTCAACCACTTGTCTAACATTGCACTAGTTCTGAGCGGTAAGGAGTCGTCAACCACTTGTCTAACATTGCACTAATTCTGAGCGGTAAGGAGTCGTCAACCACTTGTCTAACATTGCACTAGTTCTGAGCGGTAAGGAGTCGTCAACCACTTTTCTAACATTGCACTAGTTCTGAGCGGTAAGGAGTCGTCAACCACTTGTCTAACATTGCACAAGTTCTGAGCGGTAAGGAGTCGTCAACCACTTGTCTAACATTGCACTAGTTCTGAGCGGTAAGGAGTCGTCAACCACTTGTCTAACATTGCACTAGTTCTGAGCGGTAAGGAGTCGTCAACCACTTGTCTAACATTGCACTAGTTCTGAGCGGTAAGGAGTCGTCAACCACTTGTCTAACATTGCACTAGTTCTGAGCGGTAAGGAGTCGTCAACCACTTGTCTAACATTGCACTAGTTCTGAGCGGTAAGGAGTCGTCAACCACTTGTCTAACATTGCACTAGTTCTGAGCGGTAAGGAGTCGTCAACCACTTGTCTAACATTGCACTAGTTCTGAGCGGTAAGGAGTCGTCAACCACTTGTCTAACATTGCACTAGTTCTGAGCGGTAAGGAGTCGTCAACCACTTGTCTAACATTGCACTAGTTCTGAGCGGTAAGGAGTCGTCAACCACTTGTCTAACATTGCACTAGTTCTGAGCGGTAAGGAGTCGTCAACCACTTGTCTAACATTGCACTAGTTCTGAGCGGTAAGGAGTCGTCAACCACTTGTCTAACATTGCACTAGTTCTGAGCGGTAAGGAGTCGTCAACCACTTGTCTAACATTGCACTAGTTCTGAGCGTTTCAGAGGTGAACTTTCAATTAATGTTCGATTCTGTTTCAGCTTTGGCCTTTTTATTGTAGTTTAAATGTACTGTAGACCTGGGAGAAATGACACTACAAGAAAAAAAAACATACTTACAAAATGAATGGCATAACGTTTGTACCAACACACATAACAAGAATTTAAGGGTAATAAAGAAAACCGTACGTTTTTCGGCCATCAAGCAACAGACCAACCTAAAGAGAAGAAGTAGTCATTAAAAGATTTCTTGACTATTAAACACATACTAAATGAATGAAAGAACTCTTGATGGATAAAAGTCCACACATAAACACAATAATCACTCAAAAACGTTGAGGTTGCTGGCAGAGAAGGAAGATCTTGAGGTAAATGAAAAACGTCCTGTTCCTTCACAAAAGTTTATTTTTCTACGCTAGCGCTTTCGGCAGCTCCTGCCTCGAGCAGTCAGCCCTCAGCAGTGAAGCTGAACTCATTATAGCTCTGAGGATGGTGGCAGGAGCTGCCGAAAGCGCTAGCGTAGAAAAATAAACTTTTGTGAAGGAACAGGACGTTTTTCATTTACCTCACAATAATCACTCACCTTAAATAAACAAATATTTACAATTTTATTTAGCACATACACACACATCATAGAATTTATAAAAAAAGATGTATGACTTAACGTGAAGTGTATTAATGGACACAATGCTTGAACCTTTGTGAGCAGGTGCAGTTTAAAATGTATAAATATTTTCATAGAATATCCACACAATTATGTTTATGTATATACATATACAGGGTGGACCCGAAGGAAATCGCCATATTTAAGGGGTGTGTAAAGGGGGGGTTGTAAGGGCTAAAGTATAGTTGAATGCCACCAAGGAGAAATTTTTACTTGCATTATTTCCCTAGATATAGGAGTTTCCGTGTCTTTTGACTAAACGCTAGTTTCTGACCACTTTTGTGCTATTTGTCGTTCACGCTATAAGGAAAATTTAATTGTAATGACATTTTCAAATTCTGCATCAAATTTCCTATAAGATCTCATGTACCCTGTGCAAATATTTCTCAAACCAAATTCACAGCAGTCAAGCAAACAAATAACTTTATCAGGAAGTAAAGATTTTTAATTTTTAATGTTCCACTGTTAGGTAGATGGGAATCTCAGAAAAGTTGTGTTCATTACTATAGCTAATTTGTGATTAAGCGTGGGTAAATTGTGGTCAATTAAAAAAAAAATAAGGAAAACATTTTGGCTTTCAATAATTAACTCATTGGAAAATTGAAAAAAACAACTTTATGTTGTGATAAGTTATTTGTTTGTGGGACAGTTATGAATTTGGTTTGAGAAATGTTTGCACAATGTTCATGAGATCTTATAGGGAAATTAATTCAGATTTTGAAAATGTCATTACAAAGAAATTTCCCCTATGGGGAGAACGACAAATAGCGCGCAAATTGCCAAAAACGACACATTTGGTGGCATTCAACTACACTTTAGCCAGCGTACACACCCCTCAAGTACGGCGATTTCCTGCGGGTCCACCCTGTATTTATCTTGTCTATTACCTTACAAACAATTTTACAAAATTCCAAAACATTTCTGTAATTTACTCTGACCCTAGAGTGGGATTGTTTACTCCACAAACAAACACAAAGAGCAAATCGCTACGTGTGCGAACTGTAAATGTCAATGAATAAATGGCAAATTATATTTTAATTATTTTATTTATAAAACACTGGTTAATTTAATTTGTGTACATTAAATTATTGGATTTACATAATGTTATACTATTTAGAAGGATTCGTGAGGAGTAAAGAGTGCTAAAACGTAAATTTCTCGCAAATTAGAGGGGAAGAAAATAAGGGCAGATGTAGAGAGTGACTTTAAGCGGACTGGCGGAAGTCTCGTGATTTGATTGGCCCAGGGGACCTTAGCTGCCTCAAGGCTGGACTCTGATTGGTCCGTGGGAAGTTACTTGCTTGAATCCTCTGTTGTGATTGGCCCGCTGTAGAATGACGGGCGTAAAGCCCCCTGGCTTACCTTAGCTCTGTTCCTGACGGCTCCCGATTTACTGCTTCCACTTTACTGTTCTCTGTTCTCTCCGACGGCTACAAAATCTACTAGTAGAGTTTCATTTTACTTAAAACGTTTGATGTACTTACAAAAGGTTTTGTTTTTTTTTTTGGACTTTTTCAGCACGACGCTGTTGTTAGAGCGATTTTTAAGGTCAATTGTTATTACTGCGCGATATTTATCCTTGGAATCTCAAGATGTTCAGATCCTCGCACTTCCCAAAAGGTAGTAAAACATTGGAAAACAATACTTTAATATTTTGAGCACTGATTCTTTAAGAAACGTTTTGCTAAATAAGACTCACCAAAAAGGCGTAAAACATGTAGAGCACGAGATATAAAAGATTAGGAGCTGTATTAATTGTGTATTTTTATTATTTACTTTCCACCACATTTGAGTAAATGGCAGGTCATAATAAACATAATGGATATTTTACGTGTGCCTCACTTATTTTAGGAATAATTATAATGTCTCATAGATTATGACGAGAAAATTTGTTCTTCCTGTTTTCAACAGATTTTTTAGTATTTTTCTTTTTCTTGAGGGTGAAGGTATTTTTTTTCAGTTAGAGTCCTACTTAGTTATATCTAATGACATCTGCCAAAAATGAATTATAAAAAAATATATATTACTTTAATTGTAATGCAGGCAGTATCGACAGATGGAACCTGCAGAATCTTAATAAACTCCCACAGTATAGGGATACTATATTGTGGAAAAAAAATCTGCCAAAAAGTCGCCAAGTAACTCATCAAAAACGTCACAAGCAAAAGGACTTAGATTAGATTCGATACACTCCGCATTATGGAGTGCACCTCGGCCGTTTGTCCCATTGTGTGAGCCCTAAAATGGACAAACTTACCTTAAACTCCTAAAGAACTTCAGTTGGCCTCCTTATTTCGTCTTCATTTAGGCTTAAACCATCTATAGGTTTCGGATGACTTAATGTTTATAGTATGCATATGATTAATCGTGGTAAGACACAGTCGTCACAATCTCCCTCATACCAAGAAACTTTCTTTCTTAGCTAAACTTCTAAAATTTATTTAGAACTTTGTATGGATCTGTCCTCCCAAAATTTTACCAAATTTTTCTTTGGTTCTTGTGACAATTGCCTCATTAGCACAGGATACTGAACAATCCAACAAGTGTCATTGGATCTATTGATGCAACTTCGGAGCCAAATCCTGCCATTTTGTATGCTCTTTCGTTTCCCAGGATACCTCGATGGCACGGTACCTAGTAAATGATTATTTATTTAATGGTGTTCCGCTTTATGGCGATGTACACCTTACATTTTATGTAGTTATTACAAACATTACACATACATATACAAACACATACATATACACAAAAATACACACACACACACACACACACACACACACATATACATACATATTACTAAATTACATTACATCAGCTTATTGTCTATATATTTAAATATTTACATTACATTATGCTTAATACAAGTTTGTTTTTATTATTTACACACATATATACATACACATATAATATTAGATTTCATGATTTTAAATTCAGTTTATTTACATTATGTTAGCACATCAGTTTTTTTGCATTTGCATCCATTGGAAAATCAGTATGGAGCAGAAGGTAGATGAATTATCTGCCTTCGGTGGAATATTCATGTCTCTATAGGACACTATGGTAAGGAAACATTAAGCTGCGTTCAAATGAGTTGGTATAATCCATTGTTGTGTAGGTAATGTAGTATAGAGTCTATGTGTTGGCTATCTTCACTTAACAACTCGCATAAGAGTTGTTAAGTGAAGATAGCAAATGAGAACATTATTATTCCGTGCCAGTTCGTTTAGCCTTAATTGGCCTTGTAATACCCTACTACCAGAAGACAACAAAACATTCATAAAATATATAAACAATTAATATCCTTAGTAATAAAAAATTATTACAGAGGAGCATTAAAAAAAAATCAGTCCCGTTACAGACCACGAGGGCCCAGAAAGGCAGATACTATAGAGGAATCTGATTCTTGACCATACGGCACACTATAATACTAATCAAATTTCTCAAAGAATACGTGGGATATCTAAACCTGGCTCAAGGCCATTTTTAATAATAAAAATATGATAAGCAGAGTATGGAGTATTATACTCTTCCTTTTTTTTTTTTTTTTTTTTTTTTTTTTTTTTTTTTTTTTTTTTTTTTTTTTTTTTAATTTCTTTATTCAATAAATATAAATATTACAATTGTAATTCAGTTACAATATAGTGTTCCTCTAGACCACATAGCTTCGAAATTATTTATTATAAATGAACTTAGATATTATACATTTAATGAACAGTAATTGTAATGCGAGAGAAAAAAATAGCCTGGATTCTTCTCGCTATCTTATAGACTTTCTAATGATAACAATAAGTAGGGCTTATTGTTTACAGCTTTATGTCTTAATCCAGTCTGTGTTTGTCTTTATTGGTAGCATGGTGTCTAGTGTCTTTATTTTAGTAAGATGTGTTTAGTCCTCTTGTGTATGTATCTACGGGTGCTTGATTTGTCATAGTTACCTATTTTTTTAATTAGTGGATTGGTTTTAAGTCTACAAGATCTAAAAAATTTTGAGGTCAGCCTGTGGATATAAGTTTTGAGCAGAGGTAAGTTAGTAATTTTGTGCAGTATTTTAATTCTGGTGTAGATGGGGAGGTTTAAGGCAATTCTAATGCATTTATTTTGAATTACTTGAAGTTTTTTATAATTAGTGTTTGAAGTGTAGCTCCAAACAGGGCATGCATAGGTCAATACTGGTCTAATACATGCTTTATAAAGTAGAATTTTGTTTTTAGTGCTTAGTTTAGATTTTCTGTTAAAATAAGGGTAGATATGGCAGAGTGTTTTGTTTGCTTTGTTACATATTTCATTGACGTGGTCTGTGAAGGTTAATCCTTTGTCTAGTGTTATTCCTAGATATTTTATATTTTTTGACCACGGTATAACAATATTACCCTTATATTAATATACTATTCCTGCTATGATAAAAGGTGTAGGGAAATCTACAACTATCTTCTCTCAGGAATCCCCGGGGGCTCGACATTTTCTCCTTTACTCGCCTGTAAAAGCTGTTCGGTGTTGGGCCTAATTCTGACCCTGGAGGCTTCCCTCAGCTGGGGAAATTTATTCATCAACTTACTACTTAGCTCTGGAGAAAGTAAGCCTTTTACTAATAGAGATATTTTTTTTCTAGGCAATTAGTGTTACTTTACTTATCCGGATTTAAAAAAAAAAAATACGTAGAAAGGTTTGTTAATATAATTATTATAAAGAATGGTGAATTTATAAAGAACTAGCTGTTACCCGGCGTGCCATGCTACACCTACTTTCTACATATAGAAAAGCCTAAATAAATTAGAAACCAAATAAGTATTATTAAAATCTAATAACACGAATCTGTAACTGTTTCGAAACTGTGACCTCCCAACTCTGCGTCCTAGACGACTTTGACATAACCTATAACACCCCCCGTATCAAGACATACATGTATGCCAAGTTTGGTAAAAATCGGTCTAACGGTGTGGGTTTTTATAAAAAAAAGAAACAACAACATACAGACAGCAGCTGGTAGACGCTTTTGACCTGGCCTATGACAATCCCCTGATCAAGACCAACCTGTGTGCCCAGTTTGATCAAAATCCGTCAAACGGTGTGGGTTTGTATAAAGAACAAACATACAGACAGACATCTGGTAGACGTTTTTGACTTAATCTACGACACTCTCCAGATTAAGATCTACATGTGTACCGAGTTTAGTCAAAATCGGACGAACGGTGTGGATTTGTATAAGGGACAAACATACAGACAGACAGCTGGTAGATTTTTTTGACCTAGCCTAGGAGATTTCTCTTATCAAGACCTACCATTATTCAAAGTTTGGTCAAAAACGGTCAAACGGTGTGGATTTGTATAAGGGACAAACAAACAGACAAACAGAAAAACAGAAAGACACGTGATTTTTGTATATATAGATAACGTGTTTATTTATAAAGTGAATTTATAAAGATGGCATTCCTTACCCGCACCCGCACATCCTACGGTCGGATGCTGTGGCTCATCTAAAAAATCTTATTCACTCAAAGTGGCAATATGAATGGTTTGAAAAAGGGATAACAAATTAACCCTGGAATCACAAGGTGGGGTCCCCCGTGACCCCTGAGTTCTGAAAATATTTGTTATTTCCTACACATTCCAGCTCTTAAACATGTCCGATCCTCTACCTTCCTGTCCTGACAATGTGATCATAATAGAGTGCCAGGCTTTTCTTATTCCTATCCCTGTGAACGTGGGGTCACAGGCGACCCCCACGTTGTGGTTTATGTAATATTTTTTTTAATCGAATTTAGTATGTCTAACGGTTTATTATTTTGCAATGAAGATGAAATTCGCAATGATTTGCTCTGGCAAATTGTAGAAGAGAAAAACAGAGAGTTTGGAGACGTTTTGGATAGTGAAGACAGTGAAATTGGTGAAGTATGTGATACGAGTGACAAAAAGGATGGCCATATATACCATGTGGTGATTGTGATCGTAAAAAGACAGGAGAGCTGTAACACATTGTCCAAAGTGTAGTAAGAGTCTGTATGCTGAACACATGCAATGTATATCTAAAAAGTGTATAAATAAAAAACAATATTTGTATTTTTTTGATCATTATAATGTGCATACATTCAAGTCACTATATTTTTTTCCCCTTTTAAACCAATTTTACATATCATAGTATTTTTTTATTCTAGAAGTCATAAAGACAAAATATAATAGGAGAAAACGTTACATTTAATGTTGATATTCAGAGGACGAATATTCAAATAAACTTATGTCTAAATTTGTGGTATTTTGATTTTTGATTTCCCACTCCCCCATTTTACAATTAAATAAGATTATTTGGTTATAAATTGTTATATTATACATGGTAGTCATCTTAAAATACCATTTCAAAAACCTAACACCAAATTTGTAAAAGAATTACGAAAGATGGGTCATATATGACCCCACGTTGTGAGATTTGTAACAACTTTATCATGTTGTGATTCCAGGGTTAAGAGAAATAAAATTCACTACCTCGGCATGGAAAACCTCGTCTCAGGACAGTAGGCGAGATGAGGTGGTTCTATAGAGAGTACGCATTGGCCATACTAATCTCACCCATTCTTACTTATTCAAGCGGGAAGAAAGGCCTGAATGTACAGTATGTGGTGAAGATCTAACAATTAAACATATTTTCACGCACTGTAGAGCCTATGAGGAGATTCGAAATCAACTGGGCATTCTCTTCGATATACTTAGAGACGACCATGAATTGTGTCAGAGAACATTGAGATTCCTCAGGGCTACAGATCTGTTTACAAAAATATAAATGATAATTAAAATTAATAGAGGAAGTACAATTAGAAGATAGTTGTGTGTGCCAGTCTGTCTGCGTGTGTGTATGGGGCTGTTTTTGCGCGTGTGTGCCAGTCTGTATGTGTGCGTGTATGGGGCTGTTTTTGCGCGTGTGTGCCAGTCTGTATGTGTGTGTGTATGGGGCTGTTTTTACGCGTGTGTGCCAGTCTGTCTGCGTGTGTGTATGGGGCTGTTTTTGCGCGTGTGTGCCAGTCTGTATGTGTGTGTATGGGGCTGTTTTTGCGCGTGTGTGCCAGTCTGTATGCGTGTGTGTATGGGGCTGTTTTTGCGCGTGTGTGCCAGTCTGTATGCGTGTGTGTATGGGGCTGTTTTTGCACGTGTGTGCGTTTACAATGCATTTATTTTAGAATTGTTTAACCTTTTTTAATCTTAACGTTATCTTCGCGATTTAAAAATTACTTAATAAATTTATATCGATTTGGTTAAATATTTTGATCCAGAAGTAC